>CM076582.1:779175969-779574668 GCA_034641835.2 Pinus albicaulis
TAATCTGGGGAATTAAATAAGAGATACAGGGTATTTCATGGGGCAAGGTAGGCAGGAATTTTAATAATTAAGTTTAAATAATGATGGGATGGTAAGACTGGTGAGGATATGAAAAGGGTATAGGAGATGGACCCTTTTCAAACAGCAGAAAACATAGAACATTAAATGATTTCCCAAGGCAGAGCATTACACAATGGATTCTACCTATCTATCTTGAAAGTGTTACACCATTTTTTGGTCATCTAACCTATTATCATTAGATGGACCCAAGTACACCATGTAAGACCAATTTTACCCTAAGTAAAATTGCCTTCACTACTGTAAATAACTTAATAAACCACATTTATTAGTTTTTTTATGGTCCAAACAGGAAACCCCAAAAGGAAATATTAAACAAACCCATATTTGTTTGATTTTCCTCATGGAATAATTAATTAAACCATAATTTAATTATTATTCCCAGTCATTTTTAACCCAAAAACAAAGAAATTAATTAGATAAACCTTTATTTATCTTATTATTTTCTAGGAATAATTATTTAAATCTTAATTACATAATATTCCTTGTTAAATATGACCAAATCACCCACAAATAATTAAATAAATCATTATTTATTTAATTATCTTTCAACCATTTCCTTAAATAATTAAATAAATCATTATTTATTTGATTATCTTCTAACCGCTTCCTTAAAAAGATAAATAAATCATTTATTTATTTATTTTTGACAAATTAAGGGATTTGACCCAAGTCAAATACCTTTTTCCTCCAACAAATATAATAAAATATTCCATAAAAAGTGGATCTAGATCTGGTTAACCCATGCACCAAGATCTAGAATGACCCAATATTTTGCTATAAATAGGAGGGTTTTTCCTACCATTCTTCACCTTTTGTTGCCTATTAGATCACTCTGGATCTATACACTTGGTCACCATTTTCTGCCATTTGCTGTGTGAGCTCCCTTTGAGTTCCATTCTTTGTGTGGGTTTTCTACACCAACAAGAGAGAGAGATTTTAGATCTGAAGTGCTGAGGACTTCCAAGAACCCATCCCACTGAGGAGAATTGGATATGCCTTCTTGTTTTCCTCCCAGGTGCCCGATTAATACAAAAATTATTTCAAAAATTGTTCTTGTCTTGTCTATTGGTATATGGAGCAAACCCTTATTTTTTCTGCTTAATGTCTTTCCATGCATAGATCTGGTTTTTGCAGCTCTTTTATGTTCAACTAACCACAGATCTGAAGATATTGGCAGCCACTTTTGTTGTTAGGGCTATTAGTTATGCGTGGCTAAAGTGGTCCTTTTTCGTACACTTCGACAAAGGATTCATACTAACAAATGGCGACTCCACACGGGTTTTAAATTACGACTGTTGTCGTTTTTCATATTCCTGCATATCCAGCTACTTCAGACCCTAGGGTTTCTTTTCAGCTGAATATTTTCCCTATTTTTATGTTGTTTTTCTCACATAAAACCCTAAAACATTAAAATTTCTAACTTCCGTGTGTTTCTGGCCCTATTGCGCAGGTAAGCGACACCAGCCGCAACTGAGACGGCAACTTTTCTGAAAATATGCCGCCGAGACAACCGGAACGGGGGGTCGCACTTTTTGGCCCTAAACCTGCGACCTGGACCTCCAGGTCACACTTTTCAGCCTGTTTCCTGCGACCTGCACTGAAATCAGGTCAGAAACTGCGACCTGCCATTTTTTCAGCAATTTTTCTGCAATTTTTCCGGGTTTTGCTGCAGTTTCTGTCAGGGTCCTCTAGCCTCTGTCTCAGCCTGTTTTGACCAAGTTCTGATCTGTTTTTACTCATCTAAGTGGGAACCTAGCCCCTTAGGGCTTTAGTACCCTCCACTTTTTGTGGAAGAGTTTTAAGTTGTTTCAGCCGTCTGTTTTTCAGAGCTTCAGCCTCCTTTTTCCAGATCTGTTACCTCCCTTTCAGATCCTTTGAAATCAGCCTTTCTTCCTTTCAAATCACCTCCTGTCGTTTTGTTTGGACCTCCTTTGAAGGCCTCCGCCTTGCCCCCTTCGGTTTTTTGCTGATTTCCCTCCTTTTTCCAGCCACCTTGCCTCTGTCTCTTGGCTGTGATCTACACCTCTTTTCAACAGCTTTGTCCTCTAGATCCCTGTCCCCTTTGACCTTAGATCTATTGGCCCCTTTTCCGTGTGTTTTACATAGTTTTTCCCTTTCTTTTCAGCATAGTTTTGAGAGACCCACCTCCTTGGGTTAGATAGATGCACAAGTAGCTGTTATTTTTCTGTTATTTCAGCATTATATTCTGTTCTCTGTAGGTTTATTTTCAGCTACGCAGCACACTTTTTTCTTGCTCTCAAAATGGAAAGGGTTTAAAAATTAAAATTAACGCACGCCACACACTGACCCTAAGTGAAGAAGCGCCTGGTTAACACCGCCTGGCAAAGACTCTAAAATAAATTGTCACTGCACCTTTTCTTCCCTTGACCTCACTTGATTCTGTCCCTTTTTTCCCTTGTCGGCTTCCTTCTTCCCGTCATCATTGCGCCCCCAAGGCACCTTTCCCGGAGACTTCTTGGCCTTCACCCTCAGTTTCCGGTCGATCGACTTGCTCCGTCCCGCCGTCGTCGAGCCAGTCCCCCCTCCGAGTCTGCACTCCGACTCCTCTTCTGATTCGTTGGGTTATCCTTCTCCTCCTGGTTCTCCCCCTGTCACCTTCACCATGTCTGGACCAGGGCCTAACGTTAGTGGTGCTCCAGGCCCTAATGCCGAAGTCACTACTAGCGGAACCGCCACAGGAACTACCTCGGCCATACCCTTGATGCCGTACATTGCAGGCCTCAGCCTCCCCGATTTCAATCAGTTGATTAATGACCCTATCCGCCACGATGTTAGTTGGCCTACTATGCCAACCAAGCTCCCCTCCGACATCCCTAAGTTCGAAGGCCTTGTTGGAGAAGATCCAACCAATCATGTCCGATCTTTCCACATGTGGTGTTCCTCCAATTACATTACCGATGACTCCATCCATCTTCGTTTATTCCAACGCACGCTTACCGGTGAAGCTTCTAAATGGTATGTTGACCAAGACACCTCTTCCCATACCACCTTTGCGACCCTTGCCCAAGCATTTTTATCTTATTTCCAGCTCCCTTTCTGATACAATACTGGCACGGAGCTCTTGACTTCATTCAAGAAAACCTCTTCGACCCGCCTTTCTGCCCATCTTCAGGAATGGCGACGAAGACGGAGCTTATGTCGAGCCCCCCCCTTCGAAGATCAAGTTTACATGGACTGGTTCCTTTGCATCCTCTTAGCTCCTATCGGCAAAGATTTCGCCTCTCACTTTCCTCAAACTGAAGAAGTCGCCCTCCAAATAGCCTTTAAATATGACCTGATCTACGCTCAATCTGGTTATGTTTATACCGTTCTTCCTGACCTCCCCAGGCCCGGCGGCGCTAACGCCCCGGGGGCATCTCATTCCGCCGATGGTATCATTGGAGCCCTTTCCCATCCGTACACTCAACCTCCTATGGGCTATGGTCTCCCTCAGGAAGGGGCCAGCACCTCTAGCACTCTTCCCCCTCCCGGTAGCATGTATCCAGGATACGGCATGCCTCCTCCTTTTTCCCAACCTCCTGCTTACCTCAATGTTGCCCAACCCCACCATTACCCTTATCCGCAGCCTGGTGCGCCAGCTCCTCCAGCATATGCGCTTCCATCTCCCTTGCCTCCTCAAAACCCGCAACAGCACTTACAGCCCCCTCCAGGGCAAGTATTTGCACAGCAGGGCGCGACTAATCCCCCTTCTTCTCAAAGAAGGCGGAGAGGCAATCAAAACCAATCTGCCCCCGGTACCCGTGGACCCAATCCTGGTGTGCACCCTAACACTACCAACCAACAACAGGGCACTCAGCCCAAGCCGGAAGGGCCGCTTCGCACAAATAAGCCTTGTTCGTGTTGCAGTGTTTATGGTCATTACATCCACGATTGTCCCCTCTTACCCCAGATGCGGCACATGTGGGAGTCTCAAGCCACATTGCGCGGATAACACGCCTCCCCTCATGCTCCTCCTAATGTGGCCACTACCCAACCAACTGTGTTTACTGATCCTTTCCCTCAGCAAGGATTCGTGGCTACCCAACCGCCTGACAGCCAGGTCGCCACTCCCCCTTCCCTTTCTGGTTCCTCTGATTACCAGATCCTTATGATGCACTCCGATCCTTCCCCGACCGTCGACCTTCACCTTCAAACTTGGTCTCGCCAGTACCCCAAGCCTCCTGCTCAGTCTGCCCCCGAGCCTCCTTCTTCAGGTTCTACAAAGCCTCTTTCGACATCCAGTGGCCCCTTACATATCCCTCAACCCAAAGTTGAGGTTCATACCAAGATTCCTAAGGGACCCCTATGTCGAAATGCTGCTTCCGGTCGAGCTGCTCATTCGTATAGTATAGTAGATGATTTGGCGCAATCTCCTGCTGCCATTTCCACACTGGAACTCCTCCAGTCGTTCCCTTCCCAAAAGAAGGCCCTACTATCTGCCGTGGGTGCTGTAGATCCTACTGATGACCAAATGATTGTTTTTGACACCACTCAATTGGACCATCCCCCTCTTCCTGCTTCCTTTGCCTTCCAAATCCCAGTCAAAATCTGGAACGCCAACGGTTCACGGTGTATAATTGATGAGGGGGCATCCACCTGTGTGATGTCCACTTCAGTTTGGAAGCAACTCGGATCCCCTGAGCTGGCCCCTTCCACGATCACCCTTCGAGCGTGGGACGGCCACGCCTCCCAGCCCATTGGCCTTTTCCGTAATTGTCCTATCACCCTCACTGGTAAGACTGTTTGCGTTGACGTCGAAGTCATAGACGCCCCGCTAGACTACAACATTCTATTGAGGCGAAGCTACACCTATGCTATGTCTTCTGTCCCATCCGCGGTTTTCTGCAAGATGT
This sequence comes from Pinus albicaulis, assembly GCA_034641835.2. NCBI lineage: Eukaryota > Viridiplantae > Streptophyta > Pinopsida > Pinales > Pinaceae > Pinus > Pinus albicaulis. Next base: position 779,180,904 of record CM076582.1, read on the forward strand.
ATTTCCCCCATAATGGAAAGATAGTCACCATTGACCAGTTGACATATCATGAGCCAAAAACTCAGACCTCACCTGAGACGGCCATCTCTTCTGTAGCCAACAAGCAAACCGTCGATTCCTTGACCAGTGTCTCCCCCGGCGTTTACAAAGATTCCTCCCTGCTTGGAACTTTTCCTAATCTCCCTCCTCCTCCCATCACTGATCCCAGCTTATCGAATGTTTGCATGATGCAATCATCTCAGGCCGCCCGTAAGCGGCCTGCCTCGGCTAGTCAGCAACCTCCCCCTCGCCCTCCGCAACCCGCTCCTAGCCATTCATCTCAGCCAGCCGGACCTCCTCCTTCTGGCCCTCCCCCTACAGTTGGTATCCCTGAACCCCTTTATCCTCCTGGATCAGTTCCCCCAGGCCTTAACCATCTCGGAGCCATCCCTCCTGGTCATTTCCCTGTTGGGCAGATACCTTTCCTGGCTCCCCTTCCCGGAGTATATTCTGTCCCCGTCATGGCCACCCTCTCTCTCCCTAACCTAACCTTGGGCATAACAGTCTAGTACCTTGATCCTCCATCAGCTACCCCTCCTGGTCACCCCAAACCCTACATGGCTTTGACACCGGTTCAGCTGGTCCCCCTCGCTTCCTCCGTTGCCTCTGTGCCCCCAGCACCTCTACAGGACCCTTCTCCTGTCGTGACGGCTCCCAGAAAGAAAGGCAAAGCTCACAAGGGAGCACCCAAAGACAAGACCACCACGACTGACCTAGCCCCTCTTCCACCCCCAAAACCTTGTGCCTTATGTGATGTAGCCGGTCATGCCACCCATGCTTGTCCCAAGTTGCCCCGTATTCAGCCCATGGTTAAAGTCGCGTTCCCTGAAGCTACGGTCCCTGAAGCCTCCATTCCTTCTTCGTCCATAACCAAGAACCCCAAGACTCTCCGCACCAACAAACCTTGTGCTTTGTGCGGTGTCCATGGCCATTACTCCCACCATTGTTCTCACCTAATGCATTACCGCGCCTCTTTAGAGGTAGTCCGAGAGTATGAGGTTGAACAAAATCAATCCGCCTCTCCCATCCTCGCACAGTATGCTTCCAGCCAGCCTGAGGATCCCCCTGCTCCCATCGACATTCCCCCCCCTGATGTTCAGATGACAGATTCTACCACAACCATTCTTTACCTATCCTTCTCTGCGAGACACTTGGAGCCCAGTCCCCCTGCATTCTCCCCTATTGTGTCACTTGAACACCTTTTTTCTACCCATACACGAGATCACTCCACCCATATCTTTGTTGACCTCAGCAACCCGAGTCCTCCCCATACTTCTGATAGCCCTCATATACCACCCTCCAGTTTGTATATGAGTCATAGTCATCCTGCTCCTTGCACTCCCTCCTGCAGTTGCCACTCGATGTCTTCTGTACACTCACGCTGCCGTCATTGCCTCTCCTCCCCTCATTTGTTGTCTTGTAACACCATTCCGCAGGACCCCCCGTCCACGCCCTTTATCGGTTACGTCGATGGTGCCAGTCGTTACTCCCGGAATCTCGCCTCGGCAGGTTGGGCCATATTCACCCCCTTGCATGCCCTTGTTCTCTCCGACGGGGTCTGCATTGGTTCTGCCACCAACAATCAGGCCGAATATGATGCAGTGTGTGGTCTCTTAGCCGATGCCCTCTTTCATCGCATCCTCCATCTGCACGTTCGTTTGGATTCCCTACTTCTTGTAATGCAACTAAATGGTGTTTATCGTGTGCATAACCCTGTGCTATTTAGACGCTATTTACGAGTGAAAATCTTGATACGTGCATTTGAAACCATAACTTTCAACCATGTACCTCGAGAACATAATCACTATGTAGATAGTATTGCAAACCATGTTCTAGATTGGCATTTATCACACGCATTTCATACAAGAAAATAACATTCATAATCATTAAAAACGATGCATATCCATAATATGTGTCGCAAAAACATGTGTTTAGAGTCCATCTACTCTGATACATATGACATGCCCATAGCATGTTACAAAAAACTCAAAACTGGGGGCACCACCTGCCCCTACATACATACTAGGGGGCACCACATGCCCTACACCTAATCACTATCTGGCGGATCCCAAGCCAATGGCTCTGCCCCTGCAGCCTGTAGATCACGTATCCCCTGACCGGCCATCGCCATGCGCCGCATGACCCCTCGCCATTCCGAGGGTAGACCAATACATGGCTCTATGTATTGGTCGTCTAAGTCCTGCCACCCGCGCTCTGATACTTTGGTCAGCAACCTTTCACATATATGGCGGATGTCCTCCAGAAGGGCGGCTGCATCCTCATTATGCACTGCTCTCGACCCACTCGGACCTGCAGCTCCAACTGCTGCCGGTCGTCCCATATATCCGGCCGGTTTTACCGGAGCTATATCTGCATACCAACAGTACATGAATCAGTACCCTATCTACTATTCAAAAACTTTAAACATGCCCATACAAGAATAGCAATCTGTCACTTACCATCGGGCCCCCATACTCGACCAGGCGGAAGTGGCAGGTCTGGATCTCCATAAAAACTCATCCCACTATAGGGATAGTCGTCTATGTATAATGACATCTGATCCCAATGGGAAAAGAACTTAGGTTGAAACACTCGCCCGACCGCCCCTCCTCCTCCTCTGCAGAGTAGCCGCCCCCACCGGCGCATCCTGCGCTCTCTTGGGCCCCCATCTAGAAGTTGTATACGAGGCCGCAAGGTCGGGTCTTCTCAAAGAAGAAGGTGCACAATAAAGTCCCATACGAGCAATCGTGGTTCACTTGCCGCTTGCAGAGCGACAATTGTCGTTCTAACGACACCAGCATCATTTGGGCCCAGCCATAGTAGGTCCCACTCAACACACTCTCTACAAGCATCATCTGCTCCCCGGTGATGTGATGGAACGCCTGGTTGCCCAGGATACCAGCACCGCTGCGGCCACTGCACGGGTTTCTAGCCTCTCTAGATCCCCGATCGGTATCCGAGTTCCCTTGACTTGGAGACCCATTCGACAATGTCGTTCCACAAACTCCATGATATGCCGCCCCCGCGGTAATACTGGCTGCGTGTTTCCCACCATCCCTAGTGGTGGGAGACCCGTCAGGAAATACACATCCTGGACTGTCAGTTTGATCCTGTGCCCTTGCACTACAAAGACCTCATGCTCTGGATCCCAATAACTGATAATCCGGGCCAACAAGGGCTCTCCTGCTCTCATCAACGGGTTCTCCAAAAACTTTAGAACCCCAAACCTGGCCAACACACGACGGACACCCTGATCCGCCTGGATCTCTGCCCGTAATGTACCCAAGTCTCTCTCTCTCTCCAGTTAACCTATAAATCTGCCATACCTGCACAAAAACATCATCTTTGTCAGCATACAGATCGGGAATACCATGACCAAACACAAAAACCCAACTCTCAACCATAAAACAGCACCAAAACCCCCTCATCTCCCAGGTCGCAATTTTCTGCCCAGTTCTGGACTAGGTCACAGGTTTTGCCCTGAAACCTGCATCCCAGGTCGCACTTTTTGATCCAGAAAGTGCGACCTGGCCGTAGAGAAGAAGGAGGGTCTGTTTCTGGGATTTTGGGCCCTAAACTGAACTTTCAATCCATCAAAATGAAAGAGTAAGGTTAGGCCTCTTACCTGCAACTGATGGATCTCCATTCCAACGGTCGGTTTGTCCTCTACGCTCGCCACAAGATTTAGGGCCTTCTCTCCTCTCTACATTCACCACAGCAACAATAGCAAATGAGTGAATTTGGAGGGAAAACTGCCTTATTAAAAGAGAACTCATGTTTCTTCTTTCGACCGCTGCGACCACACCGTGGCCCCGTTTGACAAACCGTCTACACCATTGGAAAGCTCTCACCGAGCCCTCAAATGGGTATCTATTAGTTTTTTATGATTTGATACTTCACCAAGACACATTTTGTCCAAGAAGGGTCACTTCACCTCTCATTAAAATCGAATTTCCTCACTTACGACACTTGTACTTGGGGCACCATTTTGCCTCCTTACTTGTCTTTGTTCGTGTCGATTTTCGTCATGAGTTACCATCTTATACTCATGTTTTCATGGCCCCCCATTGGGCCTTCCCTATGTGGCAGCACCATCAAGTCGCCCTTGTTTAGAGCATCCAAATTGAGTCATCATCGCCTTCATGGAGTCTATCCCGAGTCCCTTTGTACCCCGCTATAGCCCTCCATCCTTCATTTGCTTGGTCTCTCTCTTGTGTCGCACATTATGACCTTCAGTCCCACTGTCCCCTAACCCTTATGATATTGTGTCAGTCGATGCCATGTCATTCATGCCCTTTATGCTCTAACAAGGGAAGTCGTCCATTCGCCACTCTATCCTTTCCATTTCACTATCATCATTAGTGTCAATCTGTCCGTCACTCTACTTTTTTCTCTCGTGCCTTAGTTGAGGGTCTCTCATTGCCTCACCTATGGCGGACCTCCTTCTGTCGACATCAGCTCATTCATTCCAGAAGCCAGGTCTAGAGGGCGGTGTACCTTGGTTCCAGCTTCCACTCTTGTTCAGTGCCTCGGATCAGGCAAAGGGATCTCTCATTTCCCTTTGACTTGATTGTTTCTCCACTCCAGCTCCTTTCAGCATGACCGAGATCCATATACTTGATGGTTCAGTGATACAGCAGCGGCTCTTGATGATTCCCGGGTGTGTGTCAGATGTCTCAACCCTCATGAGGGGGTGGCCCTGCAGGTAGCCCCCCACATGCCCAGATGACCTCCTCCTTGCAGCCTTCAATGCAGCTCCAGATATTTGATGATGTTGGCCTTAGCCACTTGCAGCGCCTCTTTGATTTGCATGTATTAGTCATATTTTGTGAGCCCTTCCCCATTTACAGGGGGCATTTGGGTTGTATTTGTATCTCATGTACTCAAATATTATTGTACAAGTCCTGGCTGTTATCCCAGGCACAGCATGTATATGGGATTATTCATTGTATTTTTATCTGGCTCATGATTATGCTGACTGTACTTTATGGTTCGGTCCCTTGTTTACTGGACATACTATCCTTTTTTACTTTGTCTCGGCGGGCATAGGTATGCCTCCCCCGCCGCCTTCAGCACAGGTACCCTCTCATAAAAAGAGACTTGTTGCACCTGCGAGTCTCGTCTCCTCAGCGTCTAGTTCTTCAGCACACTATCTACCTTGCATTTCTCTCTCTGACTTCCCTTTTGTTGTCCGGTGATTGAGTTCTTACAACGTACTTCGGTCATACGATTTGCTCCTGACACTCGCACGCTGGGGGGAAATCTGTTACACCATTTTTTGGTCATCTAACCTATTATCATTAGATGGACCCAAGTACACCATGTAAGACCAATTTTACCCTAAGTAAAATTGCCTTCACTACGGTAAATAACTTAATAAACCACATTTATTAGGTTGTTTATGGTCCAAACAGGAAACCCCAAAAGGAAATATTAAACAAACCCATATTTGTTTGATTTTCCTCATGGAATAGTTAATTAAACCATAATTTAATTATTATTCCCAGTCATGTTTAACCCAAAAACAAATAAATTAATTAGATAAACCTTTATTTATCTTATTATTTTCTAGGAATAATTATTTAAATCTTAATTACATAATATTCCTTGTTAAATATTACCAAATCACCCACAAATAATTAAATAAATCATTATTTATTTAATTGTCTTTCAACCACTTCCTTAAATAATTAAATAAATCATTATTTATTTGATTATCTTCTAACCGCTTCCTTAAAAAGATAAATAAATCATTTATTTATTTATTTTTGATAAATCAAGGGATTTGACCCAAGTCAAATACCTTTTCCCTCCAACAAATATAATAAAATATTCCATAAAAGGTGGATCTAGATTTGGTTAACATTATTTTAATCATGCACCAAGATCTAGAATGACCCACTATTTTGTTATAAATAGGAGGGTTTTTCCTACCATTCTTCACCTTTTGTTGCCTATTAGATCACTCTGGATCTATACACTTGGTCACTCTTTTCTACCATTTGCTGTGTGAGCTCCCTTTGAGTTCTATTCTTTGTATGGGTTTTCTACACCAACAAGAGAGAGAAATCTTAGATCTGAAGTGCTGAGGACTTCCAAGAACCCATCCCACTGAGGAGAATTGGATACGCCTTCTTGTTTTCCTCCCAGGTGCCCAATTAATATAAAAATTCTTTCAAAAATTGTTCTTGTCTTGTTTATTGGTATATGGAGCAAACCCTTGTTTTTTCTGCTTAATGTCTTTCCATGCATAGATCTGGTTTTTGCAGCTCTTTTATGTTCAACTAACCGCAGATCTGAAGATATTGGCAGCCACTTTTGTTGTTAGGGCTATTAGATATGCGTAGCTAAAGTGGTCCTTTTTTCGTACACTTCGACAAAGGATTCATACTAACAGAAAGCATTCAACCAGAAATATGAATGAATGAATGGTAAATATAAAAATTAACTGATAAACACAAAGGAAAGAAAAATGCTAAAATCCATACCACAGGGATCCCACAAATCAAAGTTGCATTTCTTTATTAATTCCCTGTCAAACTGTTACAAATGGAGCACAGAGCGCCCTCAGTGATTTCCAACTTATTGTACACTTTATTCCCCTTACAAATGATTTAGAAATTACATTAAATAGACAGGAATTGAGGGAAGTAGATCCACAAAAAAAGAGAGTTGTTTCACCAGCCCATAAACTGAAATCTGAACATAGGAAGAAAACCAACAATCTGCCCCTGAAAAGAAGGAGAAACAATATATTTTGACCACCTGGAGATTTTTTGTTACACCCAATGAATGAAAATAGGAAACCTGAAGAACAGATCCCCTTTTCATCGCTTTCATGTAGATGTGACTGGTTCATAATTAGTTCTCGGCCTTGACTGTTTCTCTATTTTTTCTCTTTGAAGAAAAACCAAGTGTTGAAAAATAATGCCTTTTGAAACCACTGAAATCCATTTTTTCCGTTGTAATGAAGAAAAGTCCCTTTTTGGTGAAAAGAGTAAAGGAAAGGATGGTGGGCCCATATGCAATCGAAAATCACAATCGGAGGAAGGGAGGGGGTGCATCATATAATGGAGCGATTGAAAACTTGTGATGCGATAGTGTAGAGGGAAATCGCAATCGCAATTGGGACGGAAAGGGGAGCGGGTTTTGAATGATGCGACAAAACTTGCGATGCAATTGGAAAAATGCGATGGGGTGATACAATAGAGGTGCAGGGATAAAAAAGGAAAAGCAGTGTCCGATGGTGTAAATGCAAAATCCCTTTAAAATAAATTAAAACAAGTTTTACGCTTTTAAAAAGGAAAAAGGAAATTTTTCATTGAAAAGGCGGAAAGGTTTTGGTGGGACCGGGGGAGTAAATCGCAATCGGAAGGGAAGTGGGGCGGAAGTAAAGGACTGTGGGAAATGCTGATTGCAATTGGAGATGTGTGATCAATCGCATCGGCGGGGAGGCGTGGAGGTTTAAACATGGTAGAGTGAAAACGCGCGATGCAATGAAACACTTAAGAAATCTTTAAAAATCGATGTATCGCATTTAACAAAGGAAAAACTCGTTTTTTTTTCAGAACGGGCGGAAGGGTTTATGGTGGGACCCAGGGAAACAATCGCAATTGAAAATCGGTGGGGAAGGGGAGTGGAGCAAAGTGTCATGGGAAAATGCCGATTGCAATGGTGCGATGGCGATTCATCACATCAGCGGAAGGGAGCGGGGAAGTCTTAAAACATGGCGCGATGCGATGCGATGGGGGAAAGGCCGATGCGATTGAAAGACTTAGGAAATGTTTTAAAATTGATTTTTTGCACTTTACAAAGGGAAAACCCCTTTTCATTTGAAAAGGGTGCAAGGCCTTTAGGTGGGGCCTGGGGCTAAATCGCAATCAAAAAATTGGAAGAGCGGGGTCGTGAGTTTTAAGGACTGTGAAGTTGCGATGCGATTGGAGTGATCGGATCGGAAGAAGGGGATTGTGATGCGATCGGAGGAGGGTCAATCGGAGGTGACTCAATCGGGAGTTTCGATTTAAATGGTGCGATCAGATCGGGGGAGAGGGTTGCAATTGAAAACTTTAAGATTATATTATAAAGTTTAAGGGACCAAATAAGAAAAGGCAGGGTAAGGTTAGGCTTTGGGGACTTTTATTCACTTAGGCATATTTTCCAATACAGGAGTCAGTTTTGAGAGTGTAATATATCGTTGGAAAGCTCTTCCCGGGATATTTCTGATGGACACACTTAGAACATGATTTTACACTAAAAATGTTGTGGAAAACACTTTTGAAAAATAGGGTGTTGGCTTTGTGGAGGTAGTAGCTTCTGAAGTGCAACTTATTACATATGAAGACACAAAATTACATAAAAGATGATAATAAAAGAAAAGTACCATGTTTTCACCTCAAAACATGGTTTTGAGGTGAAAGTTACATCAAGCTCAATAGATCAATTCTTTGATCTTTCCATATATTGTGGCTTTAAGTTTATTTGACCTCCTCGTGATTTTGCTGACATTTATTGACACTTCACTCATTAATTTGACTAGGATGAGACCCTAGAACCTAATGAGACCAACCCTATGACTTAATAATATGGATTGGGAGTGAAATTGAATCATGACTGAAGACCATAGAGAGGAGAATCAGCAAGTTTTACATGAGGGAAAACTGATGAAATACCACTACCATCAATGAATCCATGACCTAGTGGAATGATGAAAATTTATGGTATGGGACTCCTAATATGCAAATGCAAAAGAGTAAGTTTGATCACTGATGGCAGTATGACAAGACTGACACTAACATTGGCTCCAATGTGGATGGTAGCTCCTTGGAGGTGCCAAGAAAACCGTAGACCTAGTAGCCTTATCCATTTGGCGTGGAATCAATAGCTAAAAACCAAATTGAATACTGAAAGAAACTTTACTCGACAAACTAACTCAAAAGTGACTCAAAGCTAACCTAGACAAAACTTAACATTTGAAGCTTGATGGTAGTACATGACCAAGACTTGAGGGTTTCAAATCCTGATGATAACCACCTGTGTTTCTTGAAAACCAATGTACCATCAGGGTATATCAAAATGCCATTGTAACCAATCAAGCAGATGCCTCCTTGATTGATTCTCCTGATCAGATCCTCTGGACAACAATAGATACTTGCAACTGGGTATCCAAAAACATAGTTGACTGTGATCTCTTTCATCACTGAATACTATAATAATTACCTTCACTGCTGACTGCAATATATCTGTCACTAGATCCTGAAAAACATGAAGATTTACCTCCTGCTGAAGAAACAAGGTGTCTTTTTCTCTTGATTCTAATCTTTCTTCATAATGTACCTAAGAGTGTGTTCCTGGTCTTCAAAAAATTTTGAACAAGTAGGTGAGCAGATTTCCTCTTGAAAAAACATTTCAAAGCATGAAACATAGGAAGAAGTATCTGAATGGCAGTTCTGAATGCTCTGGTCTTCTGTAGTCTGAATATATTGTTGATTATTTTCATACTATATGACAACCAGATTGTCATGTTTCTTATCACATTCATCAATCATAAGAGAAAACACTTTAGATGGTTCTTGGAATCCAAAACTGACATTTCTATCTTCTACCAAAGATTCATCCAAAGAAACTTTTTCACTTACTTGGACACAGACCTCATCTTGTTTTTCATAGAGGGAATGGATTACCTCCTCATGAAGACTTTTTTTTGATGGAATGAGAACACTTTGGTCTATAACTCGGTTTTCTTCATTTGAGGTGACCTCAACAATATAACTCTCCTTTATAGGATCTGGAACAACATATTCTTCCTCGTCACATTTTAACTCTAGATCTGGCTTAACTTTATCACTATGTGAGATTGGAACATCATTTTCCTGCATACCATCTTTTATGTCAATCAGATTTGAAATAAGACCTTGTCTTCCATCATTTTCAACTGTATAAATATATTCAACCTGCTGACCTTGATAAGTGTCCTCTAAGATTTTTGTATGCTCCTGAAATGGATTTTCATACAGTGCTTCCATGATTTCTTCGTCCATGAATTCATCATCTCCATAAAAATTCTCAAGATTTTCAATGAAACTATTAACATGTTTACAAAAATTCTGCACTAATATTAAAGATGGACAAGATTCTTTGTACCTTTCAAAGAATATTGTATGAAAATATTTTAAACAATAAATACAAGTAGGTGGAAAACTTTCATACCAAGATCGAGCTTAATCCTCCAGAGTAGCCATGAACATCTTCATCAAGCAATCTTCAGGAAAATCAACCTTTAATTTATGCACATGTATGTGAAATCTCACCAGATGAAGAGCAGCATCATTACCTTTCACATTTCTAAACATAGGCAAATTCCTTTGCCAATCTACCTTAGGCATTTTTTTTGGGAAACCTGGAATGTGATCTCGGCTCATGGGAGCATACCTTCTTGCAACACTTGCCATTTTAAAACAAGTCTTAAAGCTACTGATCTTCTCGCAGTGGAGTCACCATGAAGTGTTGATTTCTGGATCTTTCAGTGAATGGAGTCGCCAGGTGAATGATTCAGCCTTCATATGTATCCAACTGTTGTTCACCATCAAAATTTAGATATGATACTTTGTCATTGTTTACCAAGGAAGATATTACTGGGGTGATCAGTGTTTTATGGTAAAAATCTTCCCCAGTATGGTCACCAGAAATGTTAGCACCTAATTTGAACCTTAGGCTGAAGGAAGGCAAATCAAGGTAACCTCAAACCACACTCAGCCTTGTAGCTAGCCCTACAAGGTCAGAAGAGGGCTCTCTCCAGGAAAAATATTAAATGAAGTATAACTATAAACTGATATTAGGCTAGGTATAATGATGGGAAATGTTTTTATAAAATTTTCAGGGTTGTATGGGACAAATGGGGCAGTTTGAATCTGGGGAATTAAATCAGAGATATAGGGTATTTCATGGGGAAAGGTAGGCAGGTATTTTAACAAATAAGTTTAAAAAATGATGGGATGGTAAGACTGGTGTTATAGCATCATTTTTCACTCTCATGTGATTCATGATTGTCTCTTTGAACTTGGGCACCCATTCCCACAGACTTGAGTAAAAGTTCATAAAAAACAGTGTTTAAAATCCCATATGCAGGTATGCCCAGACTTTTCCGCGTGTATACGCAAGTCCAGAGATTCTTTTCCGTGTATTCCATTAAAATCATTAAAAAATATATTAAAATCCCTATTTTCGAGGCTGGCTTGATGGTTATTCTTGTAATTCAACCACCCCAGCTCGTGGCCAACTGTTTCCAACAGATTGAAACTACTTTGAGGGAGTATAAAATCCCCTCATATGCATGGCCTAAGGGAGAGAGAAAATTATAGACATTATACTCTGTTGGAGCCCAAATTCAAGTCTGATTTCCCGTGCCTCCTGCACTTCCCGGATTTTTTACAGGAAACCCTTGTTTCCTGGAGATGTGCATCAGCTTATATGTCATCTCGTGTGCACAAGTCTTGAAAGTATCCTAGTGAGGAAAGGGCGAGATGGATCCAGACGACGTTCTGTTCGAAGATCGTGGAAGGATTTAGGTGATCTCTCCACCTTTCTATTATTGTAAATGTTGTTCGTAATGAAGAAGAACCATCTTGTTCCCGAATTCACTTGTTAATATCTGCTTGCATGTGTGAAAATATTGTTAATTAAGCATTTATTATTGTTTATATGATGTTTCACATGGATTACACTGACATTTAGGAAAAATATATGTTGTACAACTAGATTTTCGTGCATGTTCCTTCTTGATTTCCAAGTTGAAGAGGAAGAAGGGTTGCTGAGGGTTTGGACCCCATGGGATCTACATCAAACGTAGGATCTACGGGTGAGTTCTACAATCGATGTTATCTAGTTTTTAGCATACAAGTTTGGTTGTGTGAGTCCTTCTTGAATAGCATGCCCTGATCTGTGGAGGTTTTTGACCCAACGACCTCTAGGGAGTTATATCCCGAAACAGAAGTGGAGACTCCACTAGGGATCACATTCTTGTGATTCCCCTGTTGGGTGGTTTCAGCTGTTTTATAGGTTTCCAACAGTTTTAATCATTATTTCCAATCCAGTTAGTTTTTTCTCAGTCAGACTAAAGACCTGGTTCTTTAGCCAGGCTTGATCATTTTTGTTTTTCATTATTTACCTTTCCATACGCTAGTTTTCCTCTACACAGATGCATATACACGCAGGTTTGGTGAAAGGGAGTCGCGTATACATGTTTTTACTTTGCCACAGTCGCGTATGCACGCTTGTTGCAAAACTGCTAAGTAGCGTATGCCTGGGCAAATTTTGAAATTTTTTATTTTTTGACTTTTTGGTCTTGTCTGCCTGTGGTGACCTGTTCCTGAAATGTCTTTTTAGTCTCTGGATTGTGTTGAAGGTGGTTATTAGTCTTTTTCTCTCTTGTTTGGTTGAAGACTGGCTCAGTTGGCAAATCTTGTTTTTGTAGTGCTTGCATTTCTGGTCTGAGTACCGAGATCTCTTTTTGGGGATTCTTAGTTGTTCTGCTTAATCAGGACAGAGAGCTTCTGCTCATATGCTCTTTCCTAACTTCATTTCTTGTTTTTCACTTTAATTTTTGCCTGCTTTTCGGTTGGTTTTCTTGATTTCATTTGACTAGGTCTTGTTGCAATTCTTGAGGAGTCATTTTTGGGTCTTTGAAGTTTTGTTTGCTGCAAGATTGTGTTGTTCTTATGGGCTGAGTTACTAAAGTTTCTTGTCTTCCTTTTGCTCGTATAAATCTTGCTACTAAGTGGAACTATAAGATTTGGAGCATTATTTTTGAAGTTTTGCTTGAAATTTAGAGATTGTTTGGCTTGGGAATTGGATAGTTCTTCTTGGTCTCTTTGAAATATTATTTTTATAAAATTCAAAAACTCAAAAACATTTTTTTTTCCATTTCCTTTGTTTTGCATTTTTGTTTTGGTTTCTTTCCATCTTTTGAAGCTTTGTTGAGATTTATTGCCTTCGGTTTCTGACTTGATTTGGGAAGGGAATTTTCATTGGTTTCTTTCTCTTATTTCGAGCATATTTTGGTGTCTTTATACTGAGAATTTCTGATTTGGGAACTAGCTTTGTGGACAACCGGAAAAGTGATAGAACTGGAGGATTCTTGGAAATTTCTCTTTGCTTTATTATATTTTGCATCTTAGAATTGGAATGCTCTTAATAATTTGCATTAGGTGCACTTAAACATTTGTAGTCTTCTTCATAAATTTTGCGAGTGTGAGGTTTGATATCTGAAAAGAAAAAATAGTCTCGTAGAACCCGTGTAGAAATTTCTTTTCATCGAAAGGCAATTAATGCATTTGCATGTAGTTTGGTTTTCATTAATTTCTTTTCTGCGTCATAAAACATCACGAGTCTCATTTCCATATTCCCTTGACTTAATATAATAGCCAACTAAAATAAGTGCATTAATTTAAAAAACAACTAGCAAATTTTTTATTAAGTGTCATACATCAACTAGCTAGGCTGTAGGGCCTTGGATTAGGTGAGTGGATAGTTAACTCTCCAAGGCCGCTCAAACTAAAACACAGAAGTTTATTAATGAGCGAAATACAACTCCGTTAGGTCGACCGGGAAAGCTCTCCTCTTGAGATTCAAGCGCGAGGGGAAGTGAAGGTTGAGACGAGAGATACCCCCTCTCTGATTTATTGTATCTTGCCTTAAGACCGTTCCGCCCGGCTGCGGACACGGATTGGTGCCCTTAGTTTCAATTCCTAGGTTCCACACAGGTGACTGCAGGGCGGAATACCCGTGGTACCTGAGGCAGACGTCATATCACTTCCAGCAGTACTTCTGGAGGGTGCCCCGGCGAAGCTTAGGTACTTGCACCGGCAAAGGCTGTTGTTAGGAGGTCGGCGTAACTGTTTCTGTTACCTTCGCTAGTAGGCCTAGGCCGTAATTATCCCAGACTACTTTCGGGAGGTCCTATTTTTCGCTTTCTCGTATTTTGGTGTCCGGTCCTAATCACCCGGAGCGGAAATACCTGAAGGCTGCTTGCTTGGTTGCATCTTAGGGATTTTTGTAGTGAGTGCTCTTTGCTCCTAGCTTGCCTAGATTTATAATTTTTTGAGTCTAATTAATCCGTTAAAGTGGCTGATCAAGCGCCTCGTCGATCGAGGAGAGTTCGGGGGTTATCTCCCGAAACTGTTGAGCCTTCTTCAAGAAGGCGTAGGAGTAATATAGCAGGTGAATATCACCCAGTGGTATCTGACGCAGCGGAGAGAGATCCCCCACAAGGGCTTGAAGTTTTTGTAGTTGGTTCCGGTGTTGGTTCCGAGAGGAGCGCTTCGCTCACCTCGAGGGTCTTATTTCCGCGAGAAGAAGAAGTAGAAGTAGAGGAAGTATCTCAGCTTTCTGAATCACTTCCATCTCCTCTTCCTCCTAATTATCTCGTTTTTGTTGAGTACATCGAACCTGAGTTAGAAAGACCAGAAATTCCTTATCCATATTATTCATACCTTTCGATGGCCACGACTGGGAACGCGGCTTCGGCTGTGAGTGCTGCAGGCATTCAGACTCCTGCTTTAGTAGAAGGAGGAGGCACAATTGATATATCTTCGATTGCTTCTAGTACTTCTGTGTTTGGCTCTGGTTTCACCCAAGCACATGCTTCTCAATCTGGTCCCTTTTGTTTTGGAATTCCCACTAGTGGGATTCCTTCATTTTCCTTTTTCGTTGTTGCAACTGCGTCTGCACCCATGTCTTCCATGGCTAGTGGGTCAACTTCTTTTCAAGGGTTCCCCTTCGGAAGTGGGCATATTCCTAGTTCAAATCCTTCCTTAGGGTATTTTCCTTTTACTTCTCAGACTCAGAGTTTTAACCCTTGGTCTGGAGGCCAGAGTTCGACTACCTTTACAGGTTGGAACCCTGTATTTACAGCAGTGCGGGCAGGGAATTAGTTTTTCACTGGTCAACAAGGGAATGCTTCTTTCTTTTCGTCGAGTGCTTATCAGACTTTTTCCCCTCTTTCTAACGCTTGGAACCCCTACCAGGGGGTTTCCTCTTTATTCACTACTTCAGGGGGGGGAACTAGTCCGGTCTATGGTAACTCTACGTTGGGTGGGGGTCCTTCTCCAAATGTTGGGTCCTATGGCCCAACATTTTCTACGAGTTCTTTCTGGCAACCTGGTGCCTCATCAAATCCAGGTTATTATTTTCATAATGTTGGGAATTCATCCCACCAAAGATGGAATCCTCAGGCTCCTCCTCATTTACCTTTTTTAGCAACATTGAACTTGCCAGATTTGTCGAAATTGACGAATGATCCGATCCGATATAATCCGAGGTGGCCTTCGGTTCCTACCAAACTACCTTCAGACATTCCAAAGTTTGAAGGCAAGAATTGAGAGGACCCAGCTGATCATATAACCACTTTCCATTTATGGTGTTCATCTAACTCCCTAATCGAGGATTCGATTAGGTTGAGGTTTTTTCAACGCACCTTGACTGGAAACGCTGCCAACTGGTATATTGAGTTAACTGGGGGCAGTTTTTCTACTTTTGGAGATCTGGCTACTATATTTCTAAATCATTTCCAGTTTCCTGTCCATTATGATGCTGGGACTGAACTCCTAGCTAATTTTAAGCAGGACGACGCAACCCACATTTCTGATCATAGTTAGGAATGGCAGAGAAGGAAGAGGCTTATTAAAGATTATATTCTGGGAGAATTTCTTTTGGAAAGGTTTTTGAAATCTCTGCAGGCAGATATTTCTAAGGATGTATCCCTCTCAGGGGTATTTTCCGAGGAGGAGGCTATTTTTAGGGCCCAACAGCTTGAATTGATATATTCTCAGTCTGGTGTCCTTCGTAAATATTTGCCTAATGCTCCTCGCTCAAAATTAGACATATCCAAAACTAAACCTAGTCCTCATGGTGACGGACTTATAGGGTCGATCAATAGTGGTGCAGCTAACCTGCTTAGTCAATTGTAGCAGTTGTCTATACAATCTGCTTCTTCTGGTCAGGCTGTGCCTGCTGAGTCATCGCCTTCTCAATCTTGGTCGGTAAATGTCGTTCAAACTTTTAACCCTAAAGAAAATCAACAATCCGAAGGGAAGAAGAAGGGATGAAACAATAATAAGAAAAAAGGAAAGAATGGGAAGGGTAATGCAAATAATTCCAATGAGCATGTTGGTGAGGGTCCAAAGGATAAAAATAAAGTGAAGTTTCCATGCAAGTTATGTGCTGGAGACCATCTTACTCACCTTTTCCCTAAAATTCAGGATGCGCAGCGCTTGTTAGCTCAGCAGGGTTCTTCTAGTTCCCAAGCTGTGTTGACAAACCCTTTTCCCCAAGGGCAACAACTAGTTGTTGGCGCGAATCAAAATACTGGGGCTTCCTCTAGGGGCACCCAGGAAGGGGAAACTCCATCAAACATATACATGATGAGTGCTCATGCAGATATCGCCACGAGATCCCATGATTATGGCGAAGATGAGTCTTCGAAAGCCAAGGGTGCTCCCGATGGTACTGAGCCGCTTCATATTACGAAGCCTACTGTTGAGCCTATACCTCAGATGCCAAAATCATCTACCAAGCATACGACGATTAATCCAAATGCCAAGGCTACCCAGAACTACTCTATTGTGGAAGATCTGGCGCAGAGTCCTTGTGCCATGTCGGCTCTTGAGGTGCTCCAGTCTTGTCCAGCTCAGCGCAGTGCTCTGCTCACTGCTATTGGGGCTGTCGATCCAAAGAACTCTCTTGTGATTACATTCAATATGTCTAATTTTAAAAAGAGACTCCCCCATCATATGGATTTTCATATCAAATCGTCATTTCGGAAATTCAATATCTTTCGAACGATCGTTGATGAGGGCGCTTCCACGTGTGTGATGTCTCTCGCATGCTGGAAGGGACTTGGATCTCCCGCAGCTGTTCCATCTGCTACTCTTCTGACTGCGTTTTATGGTCATTCTCATAGACCGCATGGTATTATCCCAGCTTTGCCCATCTATGTTGGGGGAAAAACTGTAAATATAGAGGTTGAGATAGTTGATGCAAGCTTGGACTACAACCTTCTGTTGGGGCGAAACTGGATTTATGAGATGGATGCCATTGCATCCTCATTATTTCCGGTTATTTGTTTCCCTCACGAAGGGAGAATTGTTACAGTGGATCAACTAGACTGTTCTCCTGTAGACCCGAATGCATCTACTGACTCAACTATTCCAAAGGTGGATAATGCCAAGCCGCCTGTTGAGAATTTAGGGGTTGGAATGTATTCTTCTTTGATGGGTACTTTTGATATTCCACCTCCTACCGTTCATATAAATGCAATTTCATCCTCCAGGGCTCCTATTCGAAGAGAGTTCTTCAGAACTCATTATTTTTCGAATCCTTGGACCTTGCCTTCCCCTACCTCCACATTAGCGGAAGGTCAAGTGGGTGGAATGGCATTTCCGATGTCTGCAGCTGAGATTGCTTACCAATCTATTGTTGACTCTGCAGAGTCCATTCTAGCTTCTCTTTCTCCGGAGGAGTTGGATGGCGATGTGGCTCCGGCTTGGACACTTAGTTCTTCTTCCGCCCGGGATTGCCTTGATACCACTCTTCCATCTAAAGAGGCCATCCTGGAAGCTATGACTGGTATAGATAGACCGTGGGATGATTTGCATCATCGATCTTACTTTTTACCTGATTTGAGCAAAGTTGATTAAGTTTTCCAAGTCCTTTGTCTCCTGGTCCTGTTCACCCAGTCCTGAACCCTTTAGCACCAAAACATGTATATGCTGAAGGGAACATGGCTGTGATTTCTCCAACTATCCCGGTGAACATTTCCAGGGATCCCAATGTTATAGAGAATGTCTTCATCGGAGCTGAATGTTCCCCTGAAGAGATTTAGATTTACACCGATCTCTTTAAAGAGTTTAGGGATGTGTTCGCTTGGTCTTATGAGGAAATGCCTGGTATAGATCCATCTATTGTCCAGCATGAGATCAAGACTTACGAAAATGCTAAGCCTGTGAGGAAAAAACTTCGTCCGGTCAATCCTAGGAGGGCTGCAGCTATCAAAGCCTAGGTGGAGAAGTTGCTCAAGGCGGGATTTATTTTCCCTGTTCCTTTGACAGAGTGGGTTTCGAATCCTGTTCCCGCGGATAAAAAACAAGGAACAATTCAAGTTTGCATTGATTTCAGAGACCTTAATAAAGCATGTCTGAAAGAAAATTATCCCACACCATTTATAGATCAGATTATCGATGAGTGTGCTGGTAATGAGATTTTCTCCTTCATGGACGGTTTCTCAAGATACAATCAGATTACTATCCGTCTTGAAGATCAGCATAAGACTACCTTTATTTGTCCCTGGGGTAATTTTTCTTACAAGAAAATGCCTTTTGGTCTTAAAAATGTTGGGGCTACTTTTCAGCGGGCCATGTCATATGCCTTCCACGACATCAAACATATTATCGAGGCGTATTTGGATGATTTAGCTGCTCGTTCTCGAAAGAGAATTGATCATCCTGCTCACCTCCGTCAAGTATTTGAACGATGCCATTTCTACAAGATTAGGTTGAATCCGAACAAGTGTGTTTTTGTGGTTACATCCGGTCAGTTATTGGGATTGATTATGTCTTCGAAAGGGATTAGGGTAGATCCCTTCAAGGTTGAGGCAATACTTCGGTTGCCTCCCCTGTCATCTATTCGTCAACTTCAAAGTCTACAAGGAAAAGCTAATTTTCTTCGAAGATTTATCATAAATTATGCTGAAGTTACCAAAGGATTTATGAGATTGTTGAAGAAGGGAGTTCCATTCTTTTGGGATGACTTTGTTCAACACTCATTCGATGCTTTGAAAAAGGCATTGACCTCTGTTCCTTTATTGAGTCCGCCTGATTATAGCAGGGATTTCCTTTTGTATCTTGCAGCAGCAGAATCTACCATTGGTATGGTTCTGGTTCAGGACGACGATGCTCTTGCAGAGCATGTTATATACTATCTTATTCGAGGCTTGGTAGGACCTGAACTCCGGTATACTCCAATAGAGAAGCTAGCTTTAGCAGCTGTTCATGTTGTGCAGCGACTCAGAAATTATATTCTTCTACGAAAAACTTATGTTTTGGCAGCAACCAATCCATTTCAATTTGTTCTCAGTAGGCGAGTGATTGGGGGCAAATACAATAGATGGATTGTGATTTTGCAGGAATTTGATCTTGAGTTTATGTCTGCCAAGTCCAAGAAATCTTTATTTTTCACGGAATTAATCTCTGAGTTGCCTTGTGGAGAAGAGATAGTCTATGATGAATCCTTCCCAGATGAACATTTGTTTCTCATCTCTCCACAGGATCCTTGGTATGGAGATATCATTGTGTATCTTCAGACCGTGAAGTTTCCCTCTACTTTTTCGAAAGATGAGCACTGTAAGTTGCGTCACTTGGCTAAAAATTACTTGATTATTGGTGATGCTTTATACGGTCGAGGGGTTGATTCAATCCTGAGATGTTGCTTAACTCTCGAAGAAGCTGAGGTTGTGCTGAATGATTTCCACAGTGGAGCTTGTGGTGGTCATTTATCTGGGCTTGCTACAGCCCAAAAAATCTTGCGTGCTGGATAATTTTGGCCTTCAATTTTCAAAGATTGTATGGAGTCGGTCAAAAAGTGTCATCCGTGTCAAGTCTATACTCGAAAAATGTGCGTTCATCCCGCTCCGCTTTTTCCAGTCATTACTGTCGGTCCCTTTACAAAGTGGGGCATTGATTATACTACTTGTAACCCACCCTCAGCTAAAGGTCACAAGTACATTATTGTAGCAGTAGACTAATTTACGAAATGGGTCGAGGCTATGCCTACTTTTGGGAATGATGGTGAGACAACAACTCTTTTTCTTTTCAACCAGGTTATTGCTCATTTTGGTATTCCTAGAGAGATTGTCACTGATCATGGCAGTCATTTTCAGAATACCATGATGGCTGAGTTGGCTCTAAAATTAGGTTTCCGGCAGGAGCATTCATCTCTGTATTATCCTCAGGCAAATGGGCAAGTGGAAGTCATGAACAAATCCTTGAAGACCATTCTTCAAAGGACAATTAATAAAGCTCGATCTAACTGGCATATCATGTTGTATCCTGCACTTTGGGCATACAGGACGTCAGTGAAAACTGCAACTGGCTTTACTCCGTTTCAACTAGTTTACGGGCTGGAATCCATATTTCCCATTGAATGTGAGATTCATTCTCTTAAGTTAGCTGTTGAGCTTCTTCCTGACACTTCTAGTCTTGAAGAACGTCTCCTTCATCTAGAACATCTTGATGAGAAGCGTCGGGATGCCGCCATGATGAATGAGGCGCATAAGCAACGAAATAAAGTTCAGTGCGATAAGGCGGTCAAGCCTAGGGTTTTCTCGGAAGGCGACCTTGTTTTGGTCTATGCCCAAGAGAAGGATGCCCTGGGCGTAGGAAATTTTAAGTCTATGTGGTATGGCCCCTTCATCTTTAAAAAAGTCCTTAAAAAAGGAGCATATACCTTGGTTGATTTTGAAGGAAATGAGTTGCCGGAGCCCAGAAATGGGCTCTATTTGAAAAGGTATTATGCCTAGGCTTTGGCCTGGCATCTTACTTTTGTATATTAGTAGTCTTGTTTTGTACATATATGGTTTTTGGTCTTTGATGTGATGGTGATGTTTTTTATCTTCTTTGGCAGGTTGTGTCTAATGTCATGAGTCATTATGGTTTCGCCGATGGTGCTAGTAGACACACCCAGAACTTGGCTTCCGCAACTTGGGTGCTTCATCATCCATCCGGTCAGCTGTTGGTATCAAGAGGAGTCTGCATTGGTCCTGCTTCCAATAATATAGCAGATTATACTGCAGTTATTTATCTACTCTCGGAGGCAATATCTTTGGATGTTGATTCGTTGGTAGTTTTCTTGGACTCCCAGCTGGTGGTGTCGCAATTGAACAATACTTATCGGGTTCGAGATCCATTTTTACTTCGGTTGTTTTTTAGGGTACATTTGTTACAAATATCATTTCAATTTTTAACATTCATTCATATTCCTCGAGCAGACAATTGGATGGCAGACTCATTAGCTAATCAAGCAATTGATTGGCATATTAATCATTCCATACATTAAAATTTAATTATCAAAAACATCATGCATTTTTATACATTTGTCACATCACATCATAAATCGCTGTATATATATCATCAGAATGTTCAAAGAACTATACAAAATTTGGATCCACAAGTCATAAAAAATTAGGGCTTATGCCCGATCATGTTCAGTATCAAAAAATATACAGTCATCCGGTAATCATATCTATCTACTCCTGTGGTCCCTGCCCAAAATTCATGTTCCTATAGAACACGATCGCAGTGGCGACACAGCGGAACAATCATACCCAGTCACGTGGTACTCCTACTACCCGTCTCTGAATGGCCTCAGGTAGATATTCCACTGCAGCCATAGGCACTTGGCGAGTTAAACCCTCCAAGTTCCTCTGTACATCATGGAGGGTCCTGTCTGGGTCTACAGTATCCGCCTCGCCCCTACGGCGTTTATGTCATGGGTAGCCCTCAGGACGGACTGGTCCAATATCTGTATCATGATCATCATAATATTGTAAGTCATTTTGAATCCAATCAAAAAACATGTTTTTTTTCACATATATTGAAAAAATCCAAAAAAATCATATAATTAAAAAATTGCAATCTTACCGATTGTGCCCCATGCCATGCCAGGTGGAAGGACGAGGTCTGGATAACCACGGAAATCCATCCCGGCATAGGGGTAGTCCTCCACGGCGATGATTTTTTCTCCCCACCATTGGAAGAACTCGTCATCCCAGGTGGTTCGGGGAACTTCACTTCCCCCCAGTCTCTTCATCAAATCTTCCCATCGGGCAATTCTTGGGTCTCTTGGGTTGTTGATGGAAGAGATCACTTTGGGTCGAAGCCCAGGAATCTTCTCAAAGAAGAATTTCATCAAGATGGTTCCATATCCGAAATGTTTTGTCTTTTCTTTTCAGATGGAAGTTAGTTTTTGCTTCATGTTCATTAGTAGAGTTGTACACCAATCATATAGGTGAGCTAGGAATTCCACAGCTATTCTCATCTGAGTCCTGGATGCCTGATGCAAGGAAGCAGATCCTGATACCCTGCCAATGGTGAATAGGAGAATCTTCATGTGTAGATCTCTCAAATATTTTATATCAATTTGAGTCCCTACTTTCTTGGACCCCTCTACACAATAGACATGGACATAGTCATCCATGGTAAGCCCTCCCAAAGGCTTGCTGTGAAAATCTACTGGGTCTCCCCTCCATGAGAGTCCAGTAATGAAGTAGATGTATTCTACCTCTATGTGTATGGGCATTTGATCTATCATGAATAAATTTTCCTCCGGTTCCCAATAATTTACTAGCATTTCAAGTAACCGGACATTACTCTTCATATTTGGCATTTTGAAAAATTTGAGCAATCCACAATTTTGGAGGATATTGAGCGATAATTGATCTTGCATTACTTCATTATCGATTGCACTATGCTTGCGTTCCCTCTAGGTGATAGTCATCCTGAAAAAAATTCATTCATTTGTCCATTAGAAATGCTTTTTTACATTTCGGGTTGTGCATACGCGACTTACCCTGTAGACAGTCATGTATATACGCGGCTTGGTCCATACGAACCCGCGTATGTGCAGAGCCCTAAATTAAAACAAATATTTCTACGGTGAAATTCCTGAATTTTAACTCTATTAATGGACAAAATTAATAATAATTATGGATTAAGAGCTTACCTAACTGATTCGGTGAAGTTTGATCACCGATTGCTCCTGTTTTGACGAAAGAGGCTTTTTCTCCAGAGCTCTTTTTCCCAAATCAGCAAGTAACAATGAACCAAATGTGAGGTAACATGTGTATTTATGCCAAGAATTTGAAATTTTTTGCAAAAATTTGTTATGCTTATTTTTTCAATCTATCTTAAGCTGCATAACCTGGATGCTTGTAAGTGCCCAGATTGGTATATTTTCAGGTACATTTTAATGAAGTTGAGATTTTTCCGGTTTTTTATCCATGACTGTTGACCTGTCATGGTAGGTATATGATCTTCACTGGCATATAGGTTAGGGAATCCACTTTCTGTTGCATTTTGCATACTAGCCTCCATTCTGATCACTTTCCATAGGGTCGATCCCATCAGGTCATGAGTATTTAACCCATTTCACTTGCCGATTTTTAATCATGACTTGGTGGTAGAGCCTTCCTTTACATGGGCTTCCTAGTTAGTTCCTCGCTATCACTTGTTGCCCATGCTGCGTTTTATGTAGGCTCGAGAGTCCTCTTTAGTCCCGCCATGACTTATGTGTTGAAGCTTCATTCTTCTTCTTCTTCACTATCATTTTTCTGGCTATTACCCTAGAGGCTCCCTGGTGTTGTTGAGTTGTATTACTGCATTGCATATTGGCTACTTGTTTATCCTGGCCTTTAGCCGGCTTCATTTGGACTCGATGTTTAAGCCAAATTTTGACCTTGACTTTCTGTACAAGTTAACCATTGCATGCACTTAGCTATCACGACTTGACACCTTTTTTACCCATGGATGGAACGTTCCTCTGAGTATCACTTACCAGTTTTCGCCACCTTGCATTGAGCATAGGATTGTTCCAATCCCAGGAACTAGTGCATCTGATTTCTTGATACTCGTTCTATCCATTGTACCATAGTATTCTTTTATTCTTTTTCAGGCTTATTATATGAAAAAGACAAAAAAATCAAATATAACAAAAAGAGCGGGAACGGGATGTATCTTCGTTATTTTGATGGCAGTACAGAGTCAGTTTGTCGCTCTTGAACAAAGCACATATACTTATATATATTTCCTTCATTTGGGATGGTTCTAGTTTGACCTAGGTTCAGCCTTTACCATGTTTCACTTGTCAGTTCTCCCCCGGTTGGTTATCTCTTCCAATCATATGGAGATTTTGTTTTGCCTCCTGCAAGACAGACTTATACAGTGTCACTTTTTACTGCCATGGTCATCACAGAGTCGTGCTTTTGTTCAAGGGAAGTCTAGCCTGAGTCGGCCATTCTGCGGTGTCTCTTGACTCATTATTCAATCGGCCTTCTCGGTCTTGTCAGTATCATGTTCTATCACATCAGATGTTTTGGTCTTCTGCTCGTGCTGGTTTGAGAAGGTCCCCATTGACTTCTTGTCGGCGGGTTTGTCTCTTATCGACTACGACACATTGCTCTGAGAGCAAACCTAGAGCCGCACCCTGGCCCTATTTCCATCATTGATAGGTGACCTTGTGCTCAACATTTGATCATCATTATGGGTCTTTGACTGAGTGGTTTCCCCTGTGTTCGACGTCAGCACACATTATCACACTTGGGATTCGTGTAGTACCTTGATTTCCATTTGACCCTATCGGTGGATTTCTCGCCTCTGTGTCATCTTTCATTATTGGTTGGTTTAGAGGGTTTCTTCCGTGCGCTAGCTTCATCTTGTGCATGTCGGAAACGTACTTCGGTTTTGGTTCCATCACTCTACTTCGTTCGATTCCTTCCAAATCTTGGCCTGCGGGTTACACTCGCGCTGGACTGATGTGGGATGCCTTAATGCCTTCCTTCCAGCAGATATTTTCCCATCGACTCCGACTCTTTGCTCTGGGAATAAGGTCTAGAGTCTTTTGTCAGTACCTTAGGGTTTGCAGTCATCAGTGACAGACTCTTCACTATCGACAGTGGGGATTCATCATTGCCCCCTGATTGGTAGATTCTTCCAAGTGCTCGACTTCAACTCATTTATTCCCACTTGTTAGATTGTACTAGGGCACCTTGACACTCATTTTCATTATTGGTGGGTTGTCTCGCGTTGTTTAACGATATACATTATTGACCGGTAATCCAACAATTTCTCACATGGTCGACTTCAGCTCATTTATTCCCATTGTGTAGAATTGTGCCATCGAGATTGATGAAGACCTCGGGTTGCATCAACATCTTTCGGTTCACTTTTGACAGTCCATTCAGTTTCTTCCAGTGATGTCGTTCACCCTTATATGTTGCAGTGTCAGTACAGCAGCATCCTATATGTTGGCTCCCGAGTTGCGTGATTGTACCATGTGTTCCAACCCTTATGATTTGGTACCTGGAGATTCAGTTACTTTTGTGATCAGACATCCATTTTCAGCACTATTGATCAATTTGATATATGTGATACTTGGACATTGAGTCCGACTTGTACTTTCGGGCCGTGCTCATTTGATTCATTGTGTACTTTCAGTTCAGCTATACTTGTATACATTCTGGATCTATTCTGTATTTTCTAAATGGATATATTTTTGACTGAGCATGGGTATGCCCGCCTTAGACATGAGCTGACTCTCTGTTTTCTTTCATTGGTTTTTGGCAGGTTGAAATCTGGTGAAGTCCTCTCTTGTCCTCACGAAGTTCTTTCTATGCACATAATACATTTCGGCCATCATGTACCCCTTCTAACCTCATATATTAGGGGGCATCTGTTATAGCATCATTTTTCACCCTCATGTGATTCATGATTGTCTCTTTGGCCTTGGGCACCCATTCCCACAGACTTGAGTAAAAGTTCATAAAAAACAGTGTTTAAAATACCATACGCAGGTATGCCCAGACTTTTCTGCGTGTATACGCGATTCCAGAGATGCTTTTCCGCGTATGCCATTAAAATCATTAAAAATATATATATAAATCCCTATTTTCGAGGCTGGGTTGATGGTTATTCCTGTAATTCAACCACCCCAGCCCATGGCCAACTGTTTCCAACAGATTGAAACTACTTTGAGGGAGTATAAAAGCCCCTCATATGCATGGCCTAAGGGAGAGAGAAAATTATAGACACTATACTCTGTTGGAGCCCAAATTCAAGTCTGATTTCCCGTGCCTCCTGCACTTCCCAGATTTTTTATAGGAAACCCTTGTTTCCTAGAGATGTTCATCAACTTATATGTCATCTCATGTGCACAAGTCTTGAAAGTATCCTAGTGAGGCAAGGGTGGGATGGATCCAGACGACGGTATGTTCGAAGATCGTGGAAGGATTTAGGTGATATCTCCACCTTTCTATTATTGTACATGTTGTTTGTAATGAAGAAGAACCATCTTGTTCCCAAATTCACGTGTTAATATCTGCTTACATATGTGAAATATTGTTAATTAAGCATTTATTATTGTTTATATGATGTTTGACATGGATTACACTGAAATTTAGGAAAAATATATGATGTACAACTAGATTTTCGTGCATGTTCCTTCTTGATTTCTAAGTTGAAGAGGAAGAAGGGTTGCTGGGGGTTTGGACCCTGCGGGATCTACATCAAACGTAGGATCTACGGGTGAGTTCTACAATCAATGTTATCTAGTTTTTAGCATACAAGTTTGGTTGTGTGAGTTATTCTTGAATATCATGCCCTGATTTGTGGAGGTTTTAGACCCAATGACCTCTAGGAAGTTATTTCCAGAAACAATATGGAGTCTTGATATCATAATTGGATATGTTTTTTGAAGGGTGATGAGGCCCAGACATGGAAGGCACCGATGCCTCAGGCTTCGATATAGTAGAATATTTCTATGGTCCCATCCTCCTATTGTCTCTTTTTGAAGTAGACTATTCATGTTCTTCTTTTGAGATCAAATCTCCAAGGAATGTATTTCTTCCCAAGTATGCACTCTTCTTTTCCTTTTTACGACCTATCTTTCCTGTAGTTAGTAGAGTGGGGGGTTTTGTGGATTTTTCTATTGTCCTACAAGTGCTTCCGTTTCTACAGTAGTGAGCCCACCTAAGTATGTTAGAGTGATGCGCAGGTTCTTACCTCTCATCTTACCACCCCACAACTATATAGTTGAAGACACACTAAAGAAAACACCCAAAAATTCACACTTCTAAGTGTCCCAGTGAGACATTGGTGAGCTTTCCCAGGTATGTTAGAGCAATGCACAGGTTCTTACCTCTCGTCTTACCACTTGAAAATTGTCTCGCTGCAGACACACTAAAAAAACACACAGGAATTGCACCTCTATGTGCCCTAGTGTAGAAATGGTGAGCTCGCCCAGGTATGTTAGAGTGATGTGCACGTTCTTACTTCTCATCTTACCGCCCAATAGTTGTAGACTAGGTACATTCTATCATCTAACAAACAACTCTGGTTGATTGGATCGTCACTGCCATCCCCGACAATGACGCCAAAATGTTGGATTGTATTAATCACTATTAAATTACTAAAATGGTACACATAAATTATCAGTCTAAGGACGTATTTTATTTCAATGACAGTCACACTATCTGTGTTGATACATCAAACCAGAGGAAAATCCAAATAAAGGAAATCATTGCTGAATTAAATGATGGAAGAAATCACTAATGCAGAAATAAAATGATCTATAAGAATGTGATCATAACTCAATTAATATGTACCTAGCACGTCACACAACAATTACCCATCTGGTATCTCTAATCACGCATGTGTAACATCATATATAATAGTTGAATTGAAGAAGATCTATTCACAGCTAGAACAACATCCAAAACACTTCCACTGATACATAAAGAAAATAAGACATATATACAGCTACCTTAAATACTACAATCCTTGCTAAAGAGGAGAGCCCTTCCTCCCTAGAAGGGTTTAGGAAGAGAAGGAACTTAAACAGAAACTAAACCAGATAATGCATGTAACACCAACAATAGGATAACTTGTATTGAATATGACCAAAATTACAAAGCTAAAGTAATATTGTTCTCTGCTAACCTTTTGACCTCGAGGGTCGAGAATTATATATTGATTACATGTTCAGAAAAATTAGGGATGGATCAGTCATGAGAATCTTATGATCCTCATGTTGATCAAAATATAATATATATAGTTACAACCAATTCTTAATAAAAAGTTTGACTGGAAGAATATAGATTACAATCAAAACCACCTAAAGGTTGTTATCCTAAAATAAAATACATAATGACTTCTACATTTTTTGTAGAAAATCATATTTGTATCATAAAAATAATAGAGGACATGTCGGCATCAAAAGTTGACGATATCCAGTCAGCAGTACAACTGTAACAAAAGTTCATCTAGTGGGTTTGTAGCATCATCATGATGTAACAACGCCATGGTTTAACGGCTCACTGTAACAACACACCTTTAATTTCTCCTCTATGCCTCATGATCTAGATCTTTTGTGCTAAAAAATAACATCTGGAAGTACAACAAAAGACCAGAGAAATTCTCCAAACATTCATCCTCAGTTATTCATAAAAAAGATACGATACATCATAATAATCGATGAAATGGAAAGATAATGAAAATAAGGTGAAACAACATTGTTTAAGATAGAAAGGTAGGAAAGAAATGCAAAGATAATCCTAATGGTTGTAGTCACAAGGTAAAATGGGGGAAACAGATGGAGAAAATATGTACAAAACTAGCACCCAACACCCTTCCCATGGAATAATTTGTGAATACACTAGAAAATCCTACAATAGGAGGGATAACACTACCAAAAACCTATTAAGGTGAGTTTTAATTTGTCTGTGGTGTCCTTCCATTGTGAGTTGATGGCTTAATATCAAACATATATAATTTAACTATCAGGTCCATGTTTTCTTGGAATTGATTTATTACTACAAAACCCCCTTTCTCTTCTTAGTGGAAAAGGGCTATGTTGAAATCCCCATGAGAATGTAGTCCTCTCTAAGCTCTTATTCTCCAAGATATTGAAGAGGTTTTATGGCTTTACAAGGTAAGTTATTTAGATCAAACACCAAAGGCCACCGCTCACAAATAGATCATAGGTCAGTACATCGGGAATTAACATGGTTAAAACCCTCAAAGAGGGAAACAGTCCTCAGCTTGAGCCAATGCGACCACTTCAGTTAATTTATTGATACAAATAAAGAAAATTAACATAAGCTTCTATCATAAATGGTTAACGAAAAAATCACCCTCCATGCTCTTTAAATAGAGATCATGGACCAATTGGGTCGTAAATCACGAATCAAGTGTCCGTTATACTGAGGAGAGAATGAACCATCAAATCACTACAAATCATGACTATTGGATTATAAGTTACAAACGTACATAGTAAGGAAACACACTTTACCTAACTCTACACTAGACAAAGTTATACTTAACTATTTCCTATGTGTCAAGATATCCTAACATCCCCCCTTTAGAACAACTTGGGATAAGATTGAAGGATTTACAAAGGTGACACAATAGGACACTATTTCCTATGTGTTGCAATATCCTAACATCCCCCCTTAACAACAACTTGGGATAGGTTTGGGGGATTTAGGAAGGTGACACAATAGGAGAAGGGAGGATGCATTAGAGCCTATCCCCCCTTAATAATAAATTTCCTGAACTCCAAGCATAGATCTAAGTTTGGTAAACTTCACTTCTGTGAGAGCCTTTGTAAATATATCAACAACTTGATCATTGGTTGAACAAAATTGCACTTCAAGAACGCGATCATGAAAGAGATTTATGATGAAGTGTATGTGTAGCTAAATGTGTTTCATGCACTGATGTTGAACTGGATCTTTGCATAGCTGAATAGCACTCTAATTATCACACCAAAGTGTAGTTGGATGCTACTGATGAATACCAAATTCACACAGGATCTGACGAAGCCACAATGCTTCCTTACTGGCTTCAATTGCACCAAGATACTCTACTTCTGCCGAAGAAAGAGAGATGGCACTGTGTTTCTTACAATACCATGTAATGGCTCCTGAACCAAGAGTGAATACATAACCTGCATTAGAATTTCGATCATCAGGGTCACCATCCCAATCAGAATCAGTGAAACCAATCAACAATGGAGATGCTCCTCCACTATAATGAATCCTGAACTGAACTGTACCTCGAATATATCTAAGTATTATTTTAGCTTCTTTCCAGTGAGTTTCATGAGGTTGGTGCATAAACTGAGCAACAAGACCATGTTGGAAATATTGTCATTGATGGAAAAGGAAAAAAAGGAGCAACACCAGAATTATCATTGAGAACAAAGGAGCATATCGGGATCTGCTGGAGTATAAAGGAGAAATAAGGCAAAGAAGGAAAATTTAAGTAGAGAAGCATAAAAGAGAGGCAGAGGAGCAACAAAGAGTAAAAGAGAGGTAGAGGAGCAGCATTCGAGGCAACGGAGCAAGGCAGAGGAGTAGAAAAGAGGCATGGATCAACACTAGAATTATCATTAAGGAAAAGGAGTAGAGAGGAGCAGTAAAAAGGCAAGGAACAACATTGGAATATTTATCAAGGAGAGAAGGAAGCAAAGGAGAAAAGGCAAAAAAAGAGAAAAGGAAAAAAAGGCAGCAAGTTTGGGTCGAGTCATGCTGTTTTAAGTTCAAAAAAGCTCAAGATTCAAGCTATTGAATATGCTCAGAATAGTGCATAGATTAGGGTTGAGTCATACAAATATCTGTACAGAACAATGTTCGAACACTTCATCGCAAATCGTAATCGAAACAGAAGACCTGACCCCATAAATCGCAAATAAATCTTAATCTGCATATTGAGATGGATGGTCACAATCTTATTGCAAAAATAAAGGTTTAGGGATTGATGGTTAAGATCTCATCGCAGATTAAATCGTGAAAATTCCTAAGTGGATACGTGTAGGGTGGTCATTGTGGATATCACATAACACATGCGATATGGTATAACAGTTAATGGTAGAGATGTAAACTTGCAAAGTTGCAATAATGTGCAGATTTTGTGATGCGATGCAATCACATATCACTATCGAAGTTTTTTTAATGTATTTATATCTTAATTTATCGCAAGTTAATTGTTTTAAGTTGCGATGCGATAAGACAAATAAATTGCAAAATGTGAAGTGCGAGAGATGACATGGAAAGATGAAGTGGCAGTGACGTGGTGATGATGTGGTAGTGATGTGGTAGTGTCGTGGCAAGGTGACGTGGCACGATGACGTAGAGATGATGTGGACCTAGCCTGCATATCGTACATCGCAAGCTCAGGAGGATAAGCACTTAAGGATCATGTTGAAATGTCGAAGTGTGAAATGCAATAAGAGAATCGAATGCGATAGGCTTCAAAGCTAAATTCTAGAGGATTTAAAGTCTAGCGTGGGACCAAATCATATACCAAACATCGCTATCGGCGATTCTTATATTTATATGTTAAGTCATCGCAAGTTAATTGTTTTAAGTTGTGATGTGATAAGAAGTGTGGTTTGAAATGTGATGCGATCGCATATCACATATGATAAGAGGAAACTCATTATTGCTACGAGATAAATCTTGAAACATGCAATAAGGGGTGGATGCGATATAGATTCAGAGTTAAATTTCAAAGGATTTCAAATCTAGAATAAAGCCCTTTTGTGAAGAAATCACATGGGAGGAGGAAAAAGAGGATTATAAAGTAAAACCTATGGAACGTCAAAATCTGTTAGATGTGACCAGATGTGATATCATTCAGAGGTAAATATTAGTATATTTCAGATCCAAGGTTCTTTGTGGATACGCTTGTTTTACGAAGAAAATATTGAACACGCGAAAAATACTCGGGCGTATAAAGAAAAATCTAAATGGGAGTAGACTCAGGTAAGACTCAAATCTAAGTACAGAATGGTTCTATGCGGTTACGACAGTGAGTTAAAAGGAAAGGTTGAACGCAAGAGGAAAGACTCGGGCAAGTGACCCGATACTCATGCAAGGTTAGTGCGACTACTTAATAAGAAAAGTATAAACACAACATGAGGAGACTCGGGTAAGTGTCCCAACATAGAGAAAAGGAGCAGGTGAAGGATGAACGCTACGGGCACGAGCAGAAGAGGCGGAGTCAGAAAAAAGGAGATATGGTGGCACTGATGGAAATGTGCCAGCTGGGTCAAGTTGGGCAAAAAGCGTTTGTGTAGAAATGTTACGATATAAGCACATAAATAGAAAAGAAAGTGGCAGAAGCAGAAAGGACAAATGCGTAGTGAACCAAGAGCTAAAAGGGTTGAGTGAAATATACTTGTTGTAACTATAAATGTAAATTCATTGATTACTATATATTTTTTGTGATGCACAGGCAAGTTTCCATAGGCATAGGAAAAAATCCATGAGTGTTTTAATGATTATTTCTAATATAATAACGTGAACTGAAAAATGAGGAATCAAATGGGTGGAAGGGATAGGGTCAGGCATGTTCACTTCGTATTCCCTATAGAATGAAAATATTCATGTATTTATCTGTATAAAACATGTAATATTAGTGTGCATAGAAACATTAGAAAGCTGCAGAATGGAAGAGAGCGGAAAAAAGTAGAAGAGATGCAAAATGTTGGAGAGTGGAAAGATAAGGGAGAGTTGATATAGATGTTGTGCATATCAAGAAATTATATGAAGTAGGTATGAAGGGTGAAGAGGAATCAATGGATAAGGAGTATAACAGAGCTGATATCCAAGTAAATAAGCATTTTAGTTTCATGTTGAGTGAGAGGATTGTAGTCTCCTTTCAAGTTTTTTCTTGATAAATTTCCAGTTGGAGCTGGGTGAGGTAGGACCCTCCTGTAGGTTGTTTCCTACAAAAAAAATTTGGGAGTTTGAGCTTCCTTGCAAGTTGTAGCTTGTAGAAATCGAGGTATGAGCCTCCTCTGGGTTGTAGCCTGCAGAAAATACATGGGAGTTGGTGCTTCTGTTTCAAGTTGTAGCTTGATAGATGTCCAGTTGGAGCTGGTTGAGGTAGTAGCCTCCTATGGGTTGTATCCTGCAGAAAATAGATGGGGGTTGGAGCTTCCTTGCAAGTTGTAGCTTGCAAAATTTGAGGTAGTAGTCTCCTATAGTTTGGAGCCTATAGAAAATCAATGGTGAGAGGGAGTTGGAGCTTTCCTTTGCATCACAACAATAATAAGATGTGTTTTTCTCCCTTATGGGTTTCCACTTATATCTGTTGTCTATGTGTTTGATGATTATGTGTTGATGTGATGTATTATTTTTCTTAATTACTTGTTGTCCACACATTATGTTTGTTGATTCATTATGTATTAAGCTGCTTATAAAATGAAGTAGTTAATGAGTTGAGAGAAAAGAGTATTAATGACCAGGAATGTATTAGACTGATTCAGCCCCCCCCCTCAGTTTAGCTAAGGGTTCAACAATTAGTATTAGAGCAGGTTCCTTTAGTGTAAGCCTAATATCTTGAAGGAGATCTGGTTGAGTCACAGACTATCAAAATGTACCCATGTTGAGTAAAACACACTTTCCTGAGTGGAGAGATAAGGTTACAACATATTTAATGGCTTATAAACCTGAGGTGTGGAAGCTTTTATGTGATATATAACAATATTCATAAGAAGGATCTTGATTCAATAATGGATTTCACTTATGCAAAAGGAATCTGGAATAGATTGCATCTCATGCATGAAGGAGACACTAGTGGTTGCATTATCAAGAAGGAGAAGATAAAAAATAAGAAGAATAAAAATTCCTTTCAAAAGGAAAAAGTCCAATCAAATGAGATACATGCTAGGGTGAATGGATGTGATTGCCATGAAGAAATCACAGTTGAAGAAAAATCCAAACCTAGCACAGCCTTGACTAAAATGGAAATATTGAAGAATTAAAACAAAGACCTTAAGACATGGGTGCAAATATGTCATGAGAGAGAATATGAAGATAAGGAATAAATTGTTGGCCTCAACGCACAAATTGAAGAAGCAAGGAGTTTAGGAAGAATGATTAATAACCAATTCAAGGAGAGAGATATACAATATGAATGACTAGAGTCAAAAATCATTTCAGCTAGAAGACAGCTAGATGAATAAGAAGCTAAGTTTCTTAGAAGACTGGACAGAGGTACAGGTAAGCAGAAAGGTAAGCTTCCATTCAAGTGCTTTAACTATGGAAGAGTGGGCCACTAGGCCTCAAAATGTCCCAATAAGATAATAGAGAATCAATCTAAAGGGAAAGAGAAAAGAAACTCCTATAATATGCAGAAAGGGAGGAAATTTAAGAGAAAAAGATTTTTTTCCCAACAATATAACAGTGCATCTAAAATCTCAGATGAATCCCCAGATGAAGATGGAATATCAAAATTCACATTAATGAGCATGGATAATCTTGAAGATTATCCTCTGGAGTCTGAAGAAGAATGTAAGGTAGACCTTGAGGAGGAATTGGTGAGTGCCATAAAGGAAATTTATAGACTCAATCTCAAGACTAGAAAATAGAAGGAAATCCTTCTTAAATATGTTAAGGAAGAACCAAAATCTGGAGATTTTATTAAGTTAAATATTGAACTATAAGAATCAAGGAAAGTAGAAGACATTCTGCTGCAGCAAATAAGAGAGAAAAGTCAGGACTGTGGAAGATTGGAAGAAGAGGTGGTGAGTCTGGGGAAGAAATTGGAAAAGGCTAAAACTAATGTAACAATGAACATTCAACAGTTAAAAGTTGTTGAACAATTCTATAGGATATTGAATTCACAAAGATCTCCTCTTGTAAAAAATGGGATAGGATATGAAGGAGAATCCAGCAAGTCCAAGGCAGAGGATAAGAAATCTATTACTTTTTTGAAAATTGTAATAAAGAAAAATGATAACTTTCATCAATCTGAGATTATTTTAGGTAGAAGACTAATAGAATAAAGGAGAAGGTTGTGTAAGAAGCTCGAAGATGAGATTGCCTCCTTGGAGAACTCAAAGAAGGCAGACATTGAAATGGATGATGAAGCAGTGCAAAAAGGATCCACAGAAGCAGAATCCAACAAGAACTTGATGTGTAATGAAAAAAATAGAAACAAGCAGCAACATCAAGAGATAGAGAATGAGAGGAAGAAGCAAGTAGTAGCAAAAAGCTCAATTGTTCCTAAATATCAATTGAACAAGTTTGAAAGATCTAAAAGAAGGATCTTTCCTCCTATGAAAAATATCACATGTTTCTGTTGTCATAAACCAGGACATATTTCAGCACTTTTTAAGACAAGTCATATCAGCTTTAACCATCAAAATATGCAGCAAATGAGAAGACCCCCTCAAGCAATCAAATGGAAAAGAAAATCTTTCACCGGGTACACAAATCATTTCCATGGCTACCGTTATTCATGTAATGACTTTGGACATGTAGCAGCTCAATGTAAGACAAAGAAAATCAATTTTAACCAGCAAAATATGCAGCAAATGAGAAGACTACCTCAAGCAAATAAATGGAAAGGACAAACTTTCACCAGGTACATAAATCATTTCCAAGGGTACTATTATTCATGCAATGAATTTGGACATAAATTTGTTGAATGTAAACTATGTTCAAAAGGGATCACAAAATGTTATACACTAGCTCAAATGTACCTAGGTAAAATAAGATGTTATGTATGCCACAACCTTGAACACAAATAAAATGACTATAGGTTGCCATATAATTTAAAGGACTCTAGACAAATGATAGAACCAAATCAAATCAGATGAAACTGTGAGTAAAAAGGAGATGCAGATATTATGAGGAACCCTAACAAAGTATGGAATAAGAACAAAAAAGGGGATCATATTACTTCAATAACATAATGAATCCATTATAGTCTTAGGGGGATCTTCTCTGGGAAGCAACAAAGATATCCAATTAGTGATAGATAAGAAGAAACATCCCAGGGGAAGAGAAGTTCATAAAAAGTCTCCATAAGAGTTCTCAAAGAAGAGTTTCTTGGAATAAGAATAGCTAATAGTTCAGGAAGGCAAAGGACAATTCCTCTAATGGAGAAGTATAGAGGAATAAGGACACCTGAAGCATTCAATAGCCAATAGGTTAATGGAAGAAGAGAAAGCAACAAGCAACCATGGTGGTAAAGAGAACATCAGTCATGAACTTGGAAGCTAAGAGGATGATTATACTATGTGTCTCATTGCAAGTGTTGATAATGAAATAAAAATTCTTTTAATAAGGTTGAATAAGAAAAATGTTATTTTCATTATATCATTACAGATATCCATCCCAAGTGTTATTATTGGAGCAGTGGTATGATACAGGTCCTCAAGATGAGAATATTATTGTATGCATCATGGTGGTGGTATGGTAGAAATACATTAGGGAAGTAGTCCTAGCATTATCAACATTATAATATGTGTGGATTAAATTCTGGTTGCTTTGATTAGTGCAAAGTATCGTCTAGTTTCAAATGATGGAGAATGTTGAGCTGTGTTATCAAATCATGGAAAGGTCAGTAAAATATCAAGGCATCATTATATTATGTCCGTTGATGTGTTATATTGAGTGTTGAAGAATCAAGTAGTCTTGTATATGAATGTCTACATTTTCAAGTCAGTATTGATATACTTTCAAGGCCTCTTTCTTAAGTCATCCAGAAGCCTGTTAGAGTCTGTCTGATGAAACTTCAAGTAGCCAAATTGAAGATGTTTCAAAAATAACATGGGGATAGAACAGTTGAAGTGTCTAAAGTATGATGGGTTAGTTGTGTTAATATTACTATTGAAGGTCAAGAGTCTATTATTGATTCATCTGAAACTTATTTGAGTAGAAAGGAATAATTGATATTTCACCATCGCAGAGAGTTGATCATTGAACTACATACCCCATTGTGTCATAAATAAAAGTGTATAGATGATAGTAAGATTGTCTAATGCATGGAATGTATCAATCCTCGAGGGTTTAATGTTTAAATATGTAACTTTTCAGCATTAAATTCATTGGGCCTTTTAGATTGAAATATATAGTCTAATATTACAATAAAGTGTAAGCTCTGCTTGAACTAATTGTTCACATCAACATCAAGGGCTTTTGACTTGTACTGATTACATCTTCATCACAAGTCTAGCACATATCACTATCATCAAGTAGCAAGGGACAAAATAACAGAATATTCTATGGTTACATGCCTTCATGCATTCTCATGAGTTGTGATAGCATCAGTTTGTTGTGTATATTCATTTAATAATAAAAGAAATGAATGAAGGATGCTTATACTGAACTCAAAGAGGAGCTGCTCTAGGAAGCACCCAAGTAGTATTATAGGAATAGTGTTGGTATTGGAGCAATAATTACTAATGTGTTGAGATTGCGTTGAAGTTGGGAATGCTTTTGTTTTGGAGGTAAGCAGATCAATGAATGATAAAATTGTGAAAATTATGTCTTTGAGACTCCGATTAAATAAATTGAAAAGTTATTCCTGAAATGCATTGTGATAAAACAATTGATTGATCCTGCATCTCCACCAATACAAAATGTTAATGATGCCAAAATCATATTCTATATATTGTTGATTGTTGTTGGGAACAATGGAGAGCTCAATACAAATAATTGAGAGTATGAAGGGTATAATAACTATGGTTTTCTGTGTGAGCCAAAGTGAAAATTACCGCATCGATTATCAATGGGTATCATATTATCTCGTGGCCTTGGATGCATAGAGACTTTTGGCATAAGTGTATACCAAAGAGATTAGATATATCAAGCTCTAACCATTAGTCTTCCTTAAGCATGTGTTACACCTAAAAATAATGTAATACTGGTATGTCAGTGAATTTGAGAATCCCTTATAAGAAATTATGAGCAGCTGGCCTATGAACCAAGTTATGTGCAAAGACATCCTTAAATCTGCAATGAAATCACTATGTAATCTGGTAGTAAATTTGAACTGTGGCTGCTAAAGATATATTAGCATCATCATATTTGAACAAATGTGTACTTGTTACACAATAATTTGTCACCGTCCCTACCATTCCCCGTCCCGCACAATGGAGGACCCATTTTGTGACCTGTGAACATTGTCATGCCTTGAAATCATCATCAATGCATTCCTCTAAGCATGAGCTTCAATTTCCCTAAAGACATCTCCTTGCAAAAAACCATGAAAACATCTCCTTTTGCATTGGCGCGGGCAGACAGTTCATCACTCGCGCCAATGGGGAAAATCCTGCAAAGAGGCCGCGCCAACTGGCGCTCTGTCCCAGAGTCGCAGTCGCGCCAGCCAATTTAAGGAGTGTTTTTTAAATAAAGATGGCGGAAGTTGTGTTTCAACAAACTCAGAAACCATTACCTATCTTGAGTTGGGAGGTTTGGCTACGGGAGTTCCATGGAAGGGAAGTGGTTTTCCACCTTTCATGGAACCTTCCTTGATGATAGGGCCAATCCCACAATAATAGGGATCCCAACTCCCTCCTTCCCCATCTATAAAAGCTTGCCTATTGCCATTGCAAGCTAGTCTTGAAGTGCCTAAGCTTTGGATCTCCAAATTCCCAAGAGCCTTTGTGCTGTAAGAGCCCTCTTTCTTCCCTTAAGGCCGACTCAAGTAAGGAGACTATCGTCGAGAGACTCTAGAGAGGTTTGCCCTTTCCCTGGCGAGCTTTGCGAGACGTGAACGACTAGGGACCCTTCTGAAGGAGACCGCAGCATCAGAACATTGGTTGTACTCTCTTTCGATTGTTTATTAATGAATGACTATCGGTTATGGTTCCACTCTGTTTCTCACTTATGTTAATAACGAGTTATATCCTTTCTTACTGATATATAGTTGTGTATTCTGGATTTTATGCTTGTATTCGTGTTGTTTCTTGCATGTGCAGGTGTCCATTCATGGAGATCGTGGGGATCGTGATCTTCCGAGGCTGAGGAATGGGAACGTTGTCTCTTCTACGAATCATAGCACTGGACTCCAGGTAGGCCTCCATCATTGGCTTATTTATTCGCAATTAGGAACTTGCGCTGTAGCATTTGATGATTGTTGCTAGACCCCTGCTGGGCTAGTAGGGATCGCCTCTGTCAGCAGAGGGGATTTACCTCCTCAACAAATTGGCGACTCCGCTGGGGATTCGTCTAGTTTTCACTGTCTCGTTTGGATTGTCTCGTTTTGATTGTTTTATGATTTTCCTTGCTTGGTTAGCCTTCTGGGCTGGGTTCTTTTGCTGTTTTTGCTTCTTGGTTTGCTTAGTTTACATTGATCTGCTTCTGGAGTAGTTCTTTTTTGTTTTTGACTGAGAAACTCGATTGGCGCGCTTTTTAGCCCGACAGTCGCGCCAATTGGCGCATGTTGCTTTTGTATAGCCCGTGCCAATTGCTTGCTGGCGCCAGTTGCAGCCTTACAGTCGCGCCACTCCTGTAGGGTATTTGAGTTTGCTCAGTTTTGAGCTCTCTAGGTCTGGTCAGTGTTTTTCTTCTTGATTTTTCGACTACCTGAGTGTGTTGGAGTCCTGTTTGACTGGGAATTTTCCTTCGTCCTTTGGTTGTTTTCTTTTCTCCATCAATTTCACGTTTTAAGCCCTAGGGCATCTAGTGGCTTTGTGTATCGAGCCCTCCTTGGGAGTTTTGGTGTTTCGTTTATCCAATCAACTCTCTGATTGCTCCTCCGCATTCTCTTAGTAGTTGTTCACTGTTTTGTTGCGATTTTTGGGTGATTTCTCGTTTCTTCATTCAAATTTCATTTGGTCTTGCTTTGGGCCTAGATCACACGGTCCATTGGAGCCTTTGAGTCTTTTTCTTGGTTTTGAGAGACTTTGGTCGATTTGAGATCTGATTGCTTGTGTCATTGAGTGAAATTTGTTCATTTTTCTCTCTCAATATCGTTTCTCAAGTTGCTTCTCTTTTATTTTCAGTTTGTTTAGTGCATCTAGCTATCAAACATTGAAAATTACAAAAAAAAATCTCTTTTGCTTTTGGTTGATTAGTGCAAATTGAAATTTTTCGATTTTACTAGTAATTAGTGATTGGAATGAAAATTTTTTGATTTCATTAGTTGCATTAGAGATCTCATTGTTTGTCTTCCGATCATTTTGTTTGTGTAAAGACTCTCAACTCTTCTGTAGCTAGTTTTCATCGAACGAAATGGTCTACTGTGGCATGTAGCTTTGCATTTAGGAGTTTTTGAAACAACACATTCGTTAGGGCCTGAAAACTGAAACGTAATTGAAGATCAACTTTAAAATCTACTCAATTTACACTAAGGTAGCATTGGAATCTAACGAAACATATTTAGAGGTCTAGGCTAGAGACGTGTTCCGGCGTCTTTAAACCTAGCAGCTGTCGTTCGCCTTTTGGCTTTAGATAGCGCTAGCACGGACTTGTGCTCCCCGTACCGTCGCGTATCTAAAGGGAGACCCCTCTAGGTTTTCAATCATTTATCCACAGGAAGCCGAGTCTGCCGCCCTATACCCGTGATACACCGAACACAACATTCGGGGAGATTGCCTGCACGTATGGAAAGTCCTTGGTTGATTTCTTTTTCATTATTAAAACCAAGGTGTATATTGCAGTTCACGGTTATTTGGTACACCCTTTGTGCCTAGTATTCTTGAGCAGTCATTTGGTCTTTTCTGACTCCCTAAATTTGAAAAGACCGTCAAGCGCTTGTCCTTTCACGCTTGTGTCAAACCTGAAAGAGATAGAGTCATCTTTTATCATTTCTCGACTCTTAAAACATGAAACGGTGAAGTTTCTTATTTTTCAATGTGGTAAAAATTAATCACCCATGATTATACGCCCTGTTAGATATTTCTTGTTGACCGTTTGATCGTGTGTCTTGACTCTTTTTCAGCCCATGTGTGTGTTTGCTTCTTTTTCTCTGGTCGTTTGCCACAGTGGCGGAACCTTCGGTTTCGTCTACTGGTAGTCCTTACACGGACGATTCTTCAGAGGCTTCCCAATCCTCTGCTGAACCGCAGCAGCCTATTGTTTCCGAGTTTCCTGACGGGGGACCGGTTCTTGCTGAGCAACCCTTTGGAGGACCAGTTGAGTTCAATTGGCCCTTTTTGGACCCTGTGTCTGAATTGAGATTAGGAGCTGATTTCCTTTCTCTTACATCGGGTTCGCCTTTTGTTGTTGTTGTATTTCCTCCTAGTCCTCGCCGTCTCTTGCGAGATTTAACGGCAGGATCAACCATGAGTGATTCTGGTGAGGAAATTCCAACGTCTGGTGAAGACTATCAGCTCTTCCCACGAAGATTGTTTCAGGGAGACAACTCTGAGCTGGCTGACATGTCAACAGCCAGTCCCTCGTTACCACAGGGATACAGATCTTTGGGTCAGATCATTTCCGCTGCAGCCTCTATGGGAGTGTCATCTCCTGCTTCGAGGCCAGCTGCCACTACGCCCGGGGTGTCTCCTCAGACGCCCGTTACTTCTGTTCCCGTCCGGCCCACTGTCTGTGTGGCCGCCTCTTCTCCTGTTGTCGCGGCATCCGCTGCGAGGGCTGTGCCAACTCCTGAAGATGTTTATCTAGCGACTGCTATACTGGAGAACATCTCTCCGGAGGAGTATCGGTTGTCTTTGCAACAGCCGAACGCCGAGGTTGGACCATCCTCCCAAGATCCTAACCGTTCTTACTTTTCGCACTATGCACAGGATGGTACTCCCGTGTATGCTTTCCCAGGTCAGTATGATGAGCACGGGGAGATTTTGCGTCTACCCGCTCCTGAGGCTTACCTCTATGCTCAAGGTTTACCTTATAACCAGGCTTATAACCCGCAAGGGCAGCCTTTCCAAGGCCAACCTGCGGGCCAACCTGGCTATCTTTATGATCCACAGGGGCAGCCCATGCAAGGCTATCCTGTCGGCCAACAAGGGCCATCGTACGGTCCGCAAGGACAATATTATAGCCCTTTCGGTCAACCTGTTCAGCCTCAGCCGGGGTATCAACCGGGACCGGTCTATGGTCCTGGGGGGCAAATCTAGCCTTCTTTACCGATGCAACCTCAGTATCCTGTTGTTTCTAACGTTGCATATCAGCCGGGACCATCGTATGGTTCCGCTTCAGGTCAAACCGGTTTCCAGCAACCACCTGGCCCTGTTCCACCACCAGGCCAACCAGCCCATCCGACACAACCTAGTGTTCCGCCTCCAGGCCAACCGGTTCATCCAGTACAACCTGGGGCTCATTCACAACCAGGCCAGCCTGCTCAACCGACGCCACCTGTTTATCCGGGTCAACCTGTTCATTTAGGGCAACCCTCTCAGTCGGGCCAGCCTGTTCACTCAGGGCAGCCCGCTCATTCTATTAACCTTGCTCAGCAGCCGACTCATTCAATGCCGCAGCCAAATCAACAGCTGCGGCCTACTTATCAGGCTCCGCAGGGTTCCACTTTTCAGCAGCCTACTCATCCTCAGGGTAGATATTATCCTCATGGTCAATCTCAACCGAATTATAACCACCCCATAGGCTCTCAGTATTATCCTCCTCCGCCCGGTTTTACCTATACTCAGCAGCCAAATCCAAATGCTGCTTACACCAGGCCGACATATAATCAGGGTCCGTACCCTGGTTATCAGGCCCCACACTCTGGTTACCAGCATCCAAATCAGTCTGGTTATACGACCTACACCCCCTACGGTCAGAATCCTACGGGACAGAACCCATGGGGGCAAGGATATTCACAACCATTGTGGAGTACAGGTAACGGTCCTCATCCTGGGTCTGGCATGCCAGTCAATCCGCCATTGCCGTTCCTGGCCACCTTGGAGTTGCCGGATGTTTCAAAGTTGACCAATGATCCGATTTTACATAATCCATATTAGCCTCCGGTTCCCACCAAGATACCAGGTGATTGCCCCAAGTTTGAGGGAAAAGCTGGAGAGGACCCCCAGGCGCATGTGATGACGTATCATCTTTGGTGTTCGTCTAACTCTTGGGTCGACGATTCGATTCGCCTGCGCCTCTTCCAGCGTACTTTAACTGGAGCTGCTGCTAAGTAGTACATAGAGTTATCCCACGGAATTTTCCAAGATTTCAATTCTTTAGCCATGGCTTTCCTCATGCA
Organism: Pinus albicaulis; assembly: GCA_034641835.2. Lineage (NCBI taxonomy): Eukaryota > Viridiplantae > Streptophyta > Pinopsida > Pinales > Pinaceae > Pinus > Pinus albicaulis. The sequence goes on from CM076582.1 coordinate 779,223,659, forward strand.
CTTCCAGTTACCGGTTCGTTATGAAGCCGGGACGCACCTCCTGACTTCTCTGAAGCAGGACAAAGCCACTCACATCTCTGATCACATTCATGAGTGGCGGCGCCGTCGTAGACTGATCAAGTTTCACATACCTGATCAGATACTGACTCACTGGTTCACCACCTCCTTTGTGAATAAAATCGCTCAGGATATTGCGATGGGAGCATGTGTGACGGAGGAACAAGCCATTGCACGTGCCCAATATCTAGATCTTGTATATTCTCAGTCCGACACGCTTTATGATATCTTGCCTGATGCCACGCGGTCCGGAACCTCTAAGGCTCCACCTACCCTAGCGGTGGATGGTGTCATTGGTTCTGTCTCTCAGAATTCGAAGAAATCTTCGAATGGGAAGCAGAAGTCTAATTCTTCCAACAATGCTCCTGCTAATCCCGCCCCCTCCGATTCTGGTAAAACCGCGGAAGTGAATGCCGTTCAGGCCAATCCTACGGAGAAAACTTCCAAGGGGAAAAAGAAGGGCAAAGGAAAATCTAAATCTGATGCCCCAAAGCCAGAATCTAAATCTCGCACTGAGGATGGCTCTCAGCATAAACCGAAGTACCCTTGCCTCATTTGTGAAGGGGACCATTATACTAAGGATTGTCCACGACGATCCGAGGTTAGTCAACTTCTCAAGGGCCCTAAAGGGACTCCGGCTGTTCTAAAAGAGCCATTCCCATCTCAGCAGACCCAGATGGTCGAACAGCCATCACCATCTGCACCATTTGGGTCCCAAGTTTTCATGATGAAGAGTGTTGCACCTATCTCTGTCACTACGCGTTCGAAGGATTACAACGAATCGCGGCAGGCACCCGGGAAGGCAGTTGCGGATGGACCGCCTCCCCTACCTGCCTCCGGTTCGTTGGAAATCGAGAAGCCTACTCCTGAACCCGTTGTGAAACCACCTTCTAAAGGTGTCCTTCGAAGATCTTCTTATAATCCGAATGCTCGTGCCGCTCAACATTATAGCATTGTTGAGGATTTGGCACAGGCGTCGTCTGCTATGTCTACGCTAGAAGTTCTTCAAATTTTTCCTTCGCAACGGAAGGCTTTACTGCCTGCGATCGGGGGCATTGATCCCACCGACACGAGTCTTCTCACCTTCGATTTAGAGAATTTCACTCCCCAGCTTCCACATCAAATCGCTCTTATTATTCAAGTCAGGATTAACGGTCTGAACATTCATAGGGCCATCGTGGATGAAGGTGCATCTACCTGCGTTATGTCCTCCGCTTGCTGGAAGGCCATCGGCTCTCCAGCCCTTTCATCATCTCCCAATGCCCTTGAGGCATTTGATGGTCGGGAATCCAAACCCCTGGGTGTTCTCGAGAGTCTAGCGATCAAATTACAGGGGAAGACTGTCAACGTGGAAGTGGAAGTGGTTGACGCTAAAATCAACTACAATATACTTCTTGGCCGCAACTGGACTCATGCCATGCTTTGTGTGTCGTCCACCGTCTTTCGATTTCTTAAGTTCCCTCATGAGGGAAAAATTGTCACGGTGGATCAGTTGTCATTTTTCACCTCTACCTTTGAGAACAACGTGCCATACGTGGATCAAATCTCGAATCCCCCGGACAGTGTAGGACCTGGTCTCTTCAAAGACCCGGTCCTCATGGGTATTTTTCCCGCACCGCCACTGCACACCGCTCAAGTCAACATGATGTCCAGGTCCGATGACCCCTGGCTTATTCCTACGCCTGAGCAGGTGTTTGAGTTTGGAGAATCAATGCCCTTGACTCCAGTAGAGATCAGCTACTGTGAAATTGTTGCCGCATCTGATCCTCCACCTCCTCAGCATGCTCCTTTGAGCATGGCTCTCGACATCTACTCTCAATCCCCCTGGCTTGGTCAGGCCGATTCACCTGATCCTCTCAAAGAGACTTTTCCTTCCGATGAGGCTATCATTGAAACTATGTCTCTTGAGGAGCTGCCTTGGGGCGATGGACATCATCGCTCCTCTTTCATGCCTAGCTTGGGGGCAATGACTGACTGTCTGGAGCGTTATGCTACTCAGGTTCCTACCCCTCCTCTTCAAACGCCCATTTTGACGCACAAGGTTTTTTCGGAGGGTAACCTGAGTAACATTACTCAAACCATCCCGATCAACATCTCCGTTAAACCGGGGATCGTTGAGAATATTCATGTGGGTGTGACTTGTTCTCCCGATGAGATTCAAGTCTATACTGAGCTTTTCAAAGAATTCATAGATGTCTTCGCGTGGTCCTACGAGGAAATGCCGGGGATTGATCCCAGTATCGTAGTGCATGAGATTCCAACCTATCCAGGTGCGAAACCTGTGCGCCAACGCTTACGCCCCATGCATCCTCGGAAAGCCGCCGCCATCAAGGCAGAAATTGAAAAAATTCTGAACGCGGGCTTTATTTATCCCATCCCCCTCACAGAATGGGTGTCTAACATTGTCCCTGTCGATAAAAAGCAGGGTACGATTAGAGTCTGTGTTGATTATCGCGACATCAATCGCGCCTGTCCAAAGGATAATTATCCCACTCCGTTCATAGACTAGATCATCGACGAATGTGCCGGAAGTGAGATCTATTCCTTGATGGACGGTTTCTCAGGATATAATCAGATCAATATTGCACCTGAGGATCAACACAAGACCACATTCATCTGTCCGTGGGGTACTTTCGCGTATAAAAAGCTCCCGTTTGGCTTGAAGAACGCTGGAGCCACTTTTCAGCGTGCGATGTCCTACGCTTTTCATGACATTCGCCATATCGTTCAACCTTATTTGGACGACTTGCCAGCCCATTCGGCTAAGCGAGAGGACCATCCTGAGCATCTCCGCTAGATCTTTCTTCGTTGCAGGCGCTACAACATCAGGCTCAATCCTCATAAATGCGTCTTCTGCGTTGATTCTGGCCGTCTTTTAGGATTCATAGTCTCGAAAGACGGAATTCGCCTTGACCCTTTAAAGGTCGAGGCCATCATAAATCTCCCATCACCCTCCTCCCTATATCAGTTACAGAGTTTGCAAGGGAAAGCGAACTTTCTTCGGCGCTTTATCCCGAATTATGCCGAGGTGGCCAAAGGATTCACTCGTTTATTAAAGCAGAACGTTCCCTTCCATTGGGACGAAATCGCTCAACAATCCTTTGAGAACCTGAAGACGTTTCTTGTCAATGCTCCGTTGCTTCGTCCTCCAGACTACCACCGCGACTTCACTTTATATCTTGCCGCCGCATTTAGCACCATAGCCATGGTCTTGGTGCAGGATGACGATGACGGTGATGAACATGTTGTTTATTATCTGTCATGGAACCTTCTCGATCCAGAAACGCGTTATGCTCATGTCGAGAAGTTGGCATTAGCAGCAGTACACGCTGTACAGCGCTTTCACCATTACATCCTTTTGCGTACGATAACAGTGGTTTCAGACTGCAACCCTATGACGTATATTCTCTCTAGACAATTACTGGGGGGCAAGTACTCCAAATGGATTGTGATCCTGCAGGAGTTTGACTTAGAGTTCACTACCGCTAAGTCAACTAAATCACTGGTCTTCGCGGATTTGATATGTTCTCTCCCTACAGACTCTGCTCCCTCACACTCTGAAGACCATATACCGGACGAAACACTTTTCCTCATCAGTACTCGTGACCCTTGGTATGGTGACATAATAGTGTATCTTCAGACCTCGACATTTCAGTCTGAGTTGGATAAAGCTGCCCGCCGTCGGATTCGGCACCAGTCCCAGCCCTACCATATAGTAGGAGATACCTTATACCGCATTGGAGTAGATTCGGTGCTCCGACGATGCCTAACCTTGGAAGAGGTTGAAAAGGTCTTAAATGACTGCCACAGTGGCACCTGTGGTGGACATATGTCCGGGTATGCTACTTCCCAGAAGATTCTGCGAGCAGGTTATTTCTGGCCTTCCATATTCAAAGACTGTATCACTGCAGTCCGTAAATGTCATGCGTGCCAGATATTTCAGCGCAAGATGCGCGCGCCGCCTTTACCCTTGCATCCCGTTATTACCGTCGGCCCTTTTGTGAAATGGGGCGTGGATTTTATGATGTGTAACCCTCACTCGGCCGGGGGGCATGCATATATAATTGTCGTCGTCGACTACTTCACCAAGTGGGCCGAGGCGATGCCTACACTAGTTGCTGACGGGAAAACGGCTGCTCAATTTATATTCAACCACGTTATTGCACGGTTCGGGGTTCCTCAAGCCATCGTCACTGATCACGGTACTCATTTCCGAGATTATATGATGGCGGAGCTGACTTCAAAGTTGGGCTTGCGTCACGACAACTCAACACCATATTACCCTCAGGCGAATGGTCAGGTTGAAGCAGTGAACAAGGTTTTGGTCACTATGCTTCAGCGAACAGTTGGTATTCACAAATCCAATTGGCATCTCCAATTGTTCTCAGCTCTCTGGGCATACCGAACATCTGCAAAGAGTGCAACTGGGTTCACACCATTTCAATTGGTGTATGGTCTGGAAGCAACTCTTCCGGTTGAATGCAAGATTCCTTCTTTGAAATTAGCTGTGGAACTTCTACCTAATACTTCTGCTGAGGAAGAACGTCTTCTGTATCTGGAACGGTTAGATGAAACCCGTCGTCTGGCTGCTTTGGTTATCGAAGCACAAAAGAAGAGGGTCAAAACTCATTTTGATCAATCTATTTCTCCTCGTTCCTTTATCGAAGGAGACCTCGTCCTCCTGTACGATCAAGCACATGACAAGCTTGGAGCCGGTAAGTTCCAGCCTATGTGGCATGGGCCCTATATAGTAAAACGCGTTTTGAAAAACGGGGCCTACGAGCTTATAGATTATGAAGGAGTTCCACTGGCGCAGCCCAGAAATGGGTTGTACCTCAAAAAGTACTATGCCTGAAGTGATTTCTTGGTGTGGTGTGTGTACATAGGTGTGTTTTTCATTTGTGTGCATGTATGGTGTGGTGTGCCTTGTAAACATCTTTCTGCTGATCGGGTCTTCCTGGTTGTGCAGATGTCCATTCATCCATTTGTTGGTTTCGCGGATGGTGCCTCCCGCAGTACCAGGAATCTGTCTTCAGCAGCCTGGGTAATCTATGATCCTGCTAGTGAGTTGATCAACCTGCAAGGAGTGTGTCTAGGACGTACCACGAACAACATCGCGGAATATAGTGCTGTGTTAGAATTATTAACCGAGGCAGTAAACCTTGGTATCCGTGAATTGCTCGTGTATCTAGATTCACAACTTGTAGTGTTACAACTGAACGGACACTATTCGGTAAGAAACCCGTCCATCTTACGTCTGTATTTGCGTATTCGATTACTGGAAAGGAATTTTGACTACATTACATATCATCATATGCCCAGGCATTTGAATACATTAACAGATGCAGTAGCAAATTTGGTATTAGACAGACATTTGCGCAATTTGTAAATCATCATCACATGTAAAGAAAGATCCATCCAGAAATAGATATGCATATATATATAGATATCGAAATGTTTACATAGAGTGTGTCACATAAAGTCAAAATATACATAATCGTCTTAAGTACATCCAGAGACGATACGTCTCTCAAAAAATAGGTGTGGTATAATCCCTAAGAGCTAATCCGCATGGTGCTCATGATAGCATGTAACTGCACGCACTAAGCGTCTCAGGATTCGGTGGATCCGACTTGGAACTCCCACCATATGACGCTGGTACGCCATCGGTACGTCCGCCAGCCGAGCATAGTCCGGGATCCCTCGGGCAATGCCCTCGAGATTCTGGATCAACTCCTCTCCTCCTGTGCCCTCTCCCTGAGGATCAAGGGCGAGATGAGTCCTCCGTGAGATTGGAGACATCCCAGCTGGTCTCTCAGGGCCCACATCTGCATACATATATAAAATGTGTTAGGACGAATGTGTATTAACAAAAAAAACATAAAACATAAAAATCAAAAAACATGAGGTCTTACCCAACTCCTCGTCCCAGTCATCTCCTTCTGGCAGTGGGAGATCTGGGTCTCCGGTGAAGTCAGTTCCTGCATATGGCCAGTCCTCCACTACAATCAACTGGCGTCGTAACCACCTAAAAAATTCCGGCCTCCAGGACATCTGTTGGCCGCCTCCAGCTCTGGGCATTAGTGCTGCCCAGCGAGCCATTCTTGGCTCTCGTGGAATCAGATCTGCTACTATGGCCCCTTGGCCCTGGAATATTGGTAAGTGTTCCAGAATGAACGATACCAGGATGGAACCATAGCCAAACTGTTTCAGTTTAGCTTGCTTGCATTTTGTGAGTTGTCTCTTCATGTTTATTTTTACTGCTATAGCCCAGTCAAACAATAAGGGACTCATGCATTCTGAGGCCAGCAGGAGTTGGGCCTTTGTGGCCTCGTGCGGTGCCTACGATCCTGCAGCCCGCGTGATGGTATGTAGGACAACTCTCAATGCCATATCGGGGATAGTGTGGATATCCACCTTTTTGCTCCCTGATCCCATTTGTGCTCTTGGACACACTCGTGCCATCAATTCTTCCATCTTCTCGCCAGATGGTCTGCTCCCAGTCAGGATGGGTACCGGACCTCTGCGAGACAATCCGGTTATGAAATACACATCAGAAACCTCCAGCTCCAATACCTGATCTCGCAACTTGAACACTTGTTCCTGTTCGTCCCAAATACTGATCAAATACTGGAGGAGCTCGGGCTGAGCTCGTAAACAGGGTGTAAGGAAGAACTTCTTTAGCCCACAGTTTCTGAGGGCATTCATGCAAGCCTCACTTTCTATGGCCTGTTCATCCTCTTCTCCATGCTCTCGTTCTTTCCACTCAATCACCATTTTGCTTGATTTCCTGCATCCACATGGTCATTAACCCTTGATTAGATCCCTGGTAGGCTTCAAATTTCATTCAATTTGGTTAAAATCTCGAATTTTTAGGTGGAATTTTAGGTTCGGCCACAAGCGCGGCTGTTTTGTGAACAGGCGCGCCACGTGGCACGAGCCCTTTGCATAAAAAAGCCCATTGGCGTGGGTCCGTGCCCGATACCCGCGCCAATGAGCGCGGCCCTAAAAATTCAAAGAGTGGCCACAGAGAGCTGATACATAAGGGAAAACTATTAAAAAATGGATTGAAATGAAGTACAGGGAAGCGCCTCTTACCTGTAGCAGACGAGAATCTGAATGGTCAACCGGATCTGTCGCAATCGCCGTCAGAAGTTTGCACTCCAAAATGGACCACTGCTGCTTTTTACCAAGGTAAATAGTAAATGTAATTTTGTTTTTACCATTTTGGCATATTTATAACTTTTTCGACATAGGATAGGTTTTAAAAGTTATTTTTATCAAATATTTTAATATGTTATGTCGAAAATGGGTTTTACGCTTGCTTGGTATGTGCAGCAACAGGTTTTTGCGACTTTAACGATGGAAACGAGTTGTATTTTATACTTTTTCGGACTCGGTAAATACACGAAAAAGTCACTTTGGAGTCATCTTTCAGCTCTTTTCTGACTCTCTAAACATGAAAAGATTGCCGAGGCCCTTGTCATTTCGATCTCGTTAAAATGGACATGAATCGACATCTACCCAGTATACGTTTACCCCTTTTTCGGGCTGGGATAGATTGATTATGAAAAAGGAATACCCTAGCCTATCGCAACTAGGAGGTTTTCTCGGATATTGTTTTCTACCTTTTCAGATCTGAGGAACTATTTACGAAAAGGGACCTTTGGAGTTTACTTTTTTGCTGTCTTTTCAAACTCTCTAAACATGAAAAGACGCCGAGTTCTTCCTTTGTCAGACTCGTTAAACCCTGATGACATCGGATCTAGTCGAAATGACGTTCTCCTCCTTCCTCCTTCCTAGGACTCGTTAAATGCACTAGGATGGATTCGCCCGAAGGGCGGACTTATATCACAAGCATATGCTATCCCCTTCAAGCTTGTTATCAAAAATAATTGGGGTACTCGCCAGAAATGGTGGGGAAAAAAATGGAACCATCATCGTTGTCGTCGGCAGTATGTCGCTCTTGAACATGGCACTTGTCTGCATTCGTGTCGGGTTGGGGACATCTCATCTTGTTTCTTCACTTTGCCTCCATGGGTTTGGATAATCCCTTTTGACCTCTCATCTACTCATTGCCTCGTCACCATGACCTCTGATCCGTTGATGTCAAATACTGCCAAGTCCACTGTCGTGCCGTTTATATGTTCAAGAGAAGTTGGCCTCTGCAAATATCAACCTTCCTCTGATTCTCATACGATCCTAATTCACAACAAAACATCATGTTCCTCTGTCTCGTGTCGATGATGTGGGAAACATTATGGCCCACCTTCGATCAAGGTCACTTCCTGTCGACTTCAGCTCATTATCCAGGAAGTTGATCTAGAGAATCCTTTATGGTACCTTGGAGCCTGCATGCCTCAATGGCAGGTTCGTCGCATTCGACGTGGGGTTTTCATCATTGGCCTCCGATCAAGTGATTCTACGGGTGTTCGATGCCAGCTCATTGATTCACACGCCGTAGATTGTACCTGTAGTACCTTGAGGGCCATTGTCATTATTGGTGGTCCCTCTCGCGTCTGTTAACAGCTCTCATCATTGGCTGGTAATCAGACGATGTTCTTGCATGTTCGACTTCAGCTCACTTATTCGCATGCTTGAACTTGTACTTTTTTTGGGTCGAGATGGAGCGCAAGACCCTGGATTGTGTCTGTTGTAATCCAGGCTGCGATTGTGGATTATTATCATTATGTACATGACTCACTGATTGGATGGCTGCGACCATACCTGAGTCTATTTATTTGATCCTTGCTGGATGGTTGCGCCCATACCCTGGATCCAGATTATAGTGTACTCTGTTTCGGATGGCTGCGCCCATACCACATATACATCATGTACTCGAGATATCAGTTGTATTTTTCTACGTAGGTTTTCCGACGGCGGGGCTTCAGTTGAACATGTTCTCGTAAAGCATTTCACCCCTCTCTCTCTCGGGCCTCATACTTTAGGGGGCATCTGTTACACAGTAATTTGTCACCGTCCCTACCATTCCCCGTCCCGCACAATGGAGGACCCATTTTGTGACCTATGAACATTGTCATGCCTTGAAAACATCATCAATGCATTCCTCTAAGCATGAGCTTCAATTTCCCTAAAGACATCTCCTTGCAAAAAATCATGAAAACATCTCCTTTTGCATTGGCGCAGGCAAACAGTTCACCACTCGCGCCAATGAGGAAAATCCTACAAAGAGGCCACGCCAACTGGCGCTCTGTCCGAGAGCAGTAGTCGCGCCAGCCAATTTAAGGAGTGTTTTTTAAATAAATATGGCGGAAGTTGTGTTTCAACAAACTCAGAAACCATTGCCTATCTTGAGTTGGGAGGTTTGGCTACGGGAGTTCCATGGAAGGGAAGTGGTTTTCCACCTTTCATGGAACCTTAATTGATGATAGGGCCAATCCCACAATAATAGGGATCCCAACTCCCTCCTTCCCCATCTATAAAAGCTTGCCTATTGCCATTGCAAGCTAGTCTTGAAGTGCCTAAGCTTTGAATCTCCAAATTCCCAAGAGCCTTTGTGCTGTAAGAGCCCTATTTCTTCCCTTAAGGCCGACTCAAGTAAGGAGACTATCGTCGAGAGACTCTAGAGAGGCTTGCCCTTTCCCTGGCGAGCTTTGCGAGACGTGAACGACTGGGGACCCTTCCGAAGGAGACCGCGGCGTCAGAACATTGGTTGTACTCTCTTTCGATTGTTTATTAATGAATGACTACCAGTTATGGTTCCACTCTGTTTTTCACTTATGTTAATAATGAGTTATATCCTTTCTGACTGATATATAGTTGCGCATTCTGGATTTTATGCTTGTATTCGTGTTGTTTCTTGCATGTGCGGGAGTGTCCAAGCTTTTTCAATGGGATGGCGTCACAAAGTGAGAGCAGGCAGCTGTCTCACCCTACGAATCCATATACTGGACTCCGGGAGGTAGGCCACCATCGTTGGCTTATTTATTCGCAATTAGAAACTTACAACATTGTAGCATTTGTGACGATTGTTGCTAGACCCTATTTGAGCTAGTAGGGATCGCCACCTCTGTCACGGAGGGGATTTACCTCCTCAACGGTACTAAAGGCATATATTCTGAAAGATAGAATTTTCCTCAATAAATACGGGGTCTCAGATCATAATTTAGACTGAAGTATATTTGTAGAATTTATATATCGTATGGAAAATTCTCAGTATTTTAGTATTATTCCAATGATGCATTTCTGGTTATATAAGTCTGGTATAGTTTGTTCTATGGAGTGTCCTTACCATCACCTTCAGCATTATACAAGTGCAAGGAGTCTATGCTTTGGGATGGTATCATCTTACTATGTATATACATACAAGTTCAATGATTCCTACAATGTTCTCCCAACAATACTTATACACGAAATGGAGCAGGAGTCCCAGCTAGGTATATGGACAGAATGAAGAATGCTTATGTAGAACTCTAATAAGGCAATGATGGAAAATACACTAGAAAAAGGTGTAGCCCTTTTCTATTGAGGTCAAAGGGGGGAGGAAAATCAAGTAGAGGATGATAGACACTTATCAGAATGAAAGGGGGAGGAAGTGTTGGGCGAAGTGTTGCCACCAATGCCAAAGGGGGAGACTGTTGGAAATATTTTCATTGATGGCAAAGGAACAGAAAGGAGCAGCACTTGAATTATCATTGAGAACAAAGGAGCAGATGAAGATCAGCTGGAGTATAAAGGAGAAATAAGGAAAAGAAGGAAAAATTCAAGTAGATAAGCATAAAAGAGAGGAAGAGGAGTAGCAAAGAGTAAAAGAGAGACAGAGGAGCACCATTAGAGGCAAAGGAGAAAGGCAGAGGAGAAACAAAGAGGCATGGATCAACACTAGAATTATCATTAAGGCAAAGGAGTAGAGAGGAGCAGTAAAAAGTCAAGGAGAAGCAAAGGATCAAAGGTATAAAAAGAGAAAAGGTAGCAGAGGCATCAATTTTGAGTTGAGTCATGCTATTTTAAGTTCAGAAAAGCTCAAGAGTTAGGCTATTGAATACTTTCAAAATAGTGCATAGGTTAGGGTCGAGTCGTGCAAATATTTGTACAGAACAGTGTTCAGATAACTCACTACAAATCCCAATCACAACAAAGGACTTAACCCCACAAATCGTAGATAAATCTTAATATGCATGTCGAGATGTACGGACATAATCTTATCAAATAAATAAAGGTTGAGAGATGGATGGTTAATATATCATTGCAAATTAAATTGTGAAAATGTCAAAGTGGATACATGTCGGGCAGAGGTCCTTGTGCATATCACATAGCGCATGTGATATGGTATAACACTTAACGACACAGATGTAAAATTGCGAAGTTTCTATAATGTTCAGAGTTTGCGATGTGATGCGACCGCATATCTCTATCGGTGTTTTTTTTATATATTTATATGTTAAGTTATCGAAAGTTAATTGTTTTAAGTTGCGATGCGATAAGACAAAAATTGCGAAATGCGAAGTGCGAGATATGCCATGGCAAGATGATGTGGCGATGACATGGCACTGATGTGGAGATGATGTGGTAGTGACATGGCGATGACATGGAAGTGACATGGAAATGAAGTGGCAATGATGTGGCGATGATGTGGAAAGGTAACGTGGCACGATGACATAGAGATGACATGGACCTAGCCTGCATATCGCACATTGCAAGCTCAGGAAGTTAAGCACTCAAGAATCATGTTAAAATGCCTAAGTGCAAAATTCGATAAGAGTATCAGATTCGATATGCTTCAAAGCTAAAGTCTAGAGGATTTAAAGTCCGACGTGGGACCCATTCGCATACTACGCATCGGTATCAACGATTCTTATATTTATATGTTAAGTCATCGTTGGTTAATTTTTTTAGGTTGCGATGCGATAGAAGTGCGGTTTGCGATGCGATGCAATCGCATATCGCATATGATAAGATGAAACTTGTTATTGCTATGAGATAAATCTTGTGACATGCGATAAGGGGTGGATGCGATGTAGCTCCAGGGATAAGTTGCAAAGGATTTTAAATGCAGAACAAGGCCTTTTTGTGAAGAAATCACATCAGAGGAGGAAAAGGAGGATTTTAACGTAAAACCTATGGAACACCGAAATGCAATAGATGTGACTAGATGTGATATCTTTCAGAGGTAAATATTAATATATTTCAGATCTAGGGTTCTCTATGGATATGTCTATTTTACGATGAAAATATTTAATGCAGGAAAAAGACTTAGGCGTATAAATAAAAATATGAATGGGAGTAGACTTGAGTAAGACCTGAATCTAAGTGCAAAATGGAGTTATGTGGTTGCAGGAGTGAGTTAAAAGGAAAGGTTGAATGCAAGAGGAAAGACACAGGAAAGTGAGCTGATATTCATGCAAGGTTAGTGCAGTTGCTTAATAACAAAAGTTTGAACGCAGTAGAAGGAGAATTGGGTAAGTGATCTGACACAGAGAAAAGGAGTAGGTGAAGGTTGAATGCTATGGGAACGAGCAGAAGAGTTAGAGTCAGGAAAAAGGAGATATGGTGACATGGATGCAAACATGCCAGCTAGGCCAAGTCGAACAAAAAGCATTTGTTCAGAACTGTTATGATATAACTACAGAAACAGAAAAGATAGTAACAACAACAGAAAGGAGAAATGCATAGTGTGGAAAGAGATGAAAGTGCTGAGTGAAATATACTTGTTGTAACTATAAATGTAAATTCATTGATTATTTTATATTATTTGTGATGCAAAGGAAAGTCTCCATAGGTATAGGAAAAACTCCATGAGTGTTGTAATGATTATTTCTGATTTAATAACCTGAACTGAAGAATGAGGAATCAAATGGGTGGAAGGCATATGGTCAAGCATGTTCACTTCGTATTCCCTCTAGAATGCAAACATTCATGTAGTTATCTGTATAAAACATGTAATATCAATGTGCATAGAAACATTAGAAAGCTGCAGAATGGAAGAGAGAGGAAAAATGTAAAAGAGCTGAAGAAGGTTGGGGAGTGGAAGAATAAGAGAGAGTTGATAGAGATGTTGTGCATATCAGTAGTTGATATTAAGTAGATATGAAGGCTGAAGAGGCAACAATGGAGGCGAAGTGTAACGGAGCTGATATCTACATAAATCAACATTTTAGTTTCATGTTGAGTGAGAGGATTGTAGTCTCCTTTCAAGTTGTTGCTTGATAAATTTCCATTTGGAGTTGGGTGAGGTAGGAGCCTCCTATAGGTTATAGCCTACAAAAAATATTTGGGAGTTAGATCTTCCTTGCAAGTTGTAGGATGTAGATATTTAGGTAGGAGCCTCCTGTGGATTGTAGCCTAAAGAAAATACACGGGAGTTGGTGTTTCCATTTCAAGTTCTAGCTTGATAGATGTCCAATTGGAGTTGGTTTAGGTAGGAGCCTCCTGTGGGTTGTAGCCTATAGAAAATAGATGGGGGTTGGAGCTTCCTTGCAAGTTGTAGCTTGCATAATTTGAGGCAGTAGCCTCCTGTAGGTTGGATCCTACAAAAAATTTGTGGTGAGAGAGAGTTGGAGCTTGCCTTTGCATCTAAACAATAATAAGATGTGGTTTTCTCCCTTATGGGTTTCCACTTATATATGTTGTCTATGTGCTTTATGATTATAGGTTGATTTGATGTATTATTCCGCATAATTAATTTTTGTCCACACATTCAGTTTCTAATTCATTATGTATTAACTTTCTTATAAAATGAAGTAGTTAATTAGTTGAATGAAAAGAGTATTAATGACCAGGAATATACTAAACTGATTCATTGCCCCCCCCCCCCCTCTCTCATTTTAGCTAAGGGTTCATCAGACCAATGGCAAAGGAAAGGTCAGGACCGGTATGGGTTAGATAGAAACGTTTACCAACAATTTGACGGTATAAGGTAGCATCAACTTTAGGGGAAGTACAAGTGACTGAAAGCTCGACTCTAGACTGAAAGGGAGAAGGGTCTGGCTTACACTCTTCCATGTGAAAGTGGCGTACAATATCAAAGGCATACTTGGACTAAGAAATGGTAATAAATTATTTGAATTGCAAGAATTTAACTCCAAGGAAATAATGCAAGTGTCCTACGTCTGGCATTTCAAACTTCTTTTTGAGGCAGTAAGGGAAAGAAAAAGTTAGATATAATTCATTTTGGAAAGAAGGGAGAAGGTTCTAGTGTAGCCAATTCCTTCAACTTTTGAAAATCCTTTAGGAACAAGACGAGCATTATGTTTATCCACTTTTCCATATAGTCAAAAATTTGTTCTGTAAACCCATTTGCATCTAACAATTTCTCTTCCCTTTGGAAGAGGAACGAAATACCAAGTATTGTTTGTGAATAAGGAATGATATTATTCATTCATAGCTTCATCCCAATATGGATGACCTGAAGCTTCTTCAAAGGTGTATGGATCATAATTTTCTGTAACTTGAGCAGATAAGGAAGAGGCTCTTTCGAACTGAGAACATGTACGACGTTGCTGTAGGGTCACCAGAAAGAGAACCTATTGCATCCCAAGTAGAGTGGACCCATCTTGTAAGCTGTGGAGTTGAAGGAAGATGTTGAGGAGGTGGAGGAGGATTTTTATCCTTGTTGTCGTCATCCGAAATAGAAGGATTTTTTTCAAAAATAGAAGAGATAGAGAGAGGTGCCACATATGCTGAATCAAGCTCGCAGGCCAAAGGTGGCAAACCCATTGGAATAGTCTCATAGACCGATATATTTTCATCAAATCTTACATCTCTTCTGATGATTACATTTTTTGATTTTGGTTGAAGAAGTCTATATCCTTTGACATCTTTAGAATATCCAAAAAAAATGTATTTTTCACTCTCAGGTTCTAAGGATTTATGTTTCGCATTTGGAATATGGGCCCAAGCTTCACTTGCAAAAAAATGAAAGTGACTTACATCTAGTTTGATTGAGCTCTAGGATTCTTTTGGAGTTATATTCCTTAAAGCCTTATTAGGAGTGTGATTTAATATGTAATTTGCATTGTTAATTGCTTCTGCCCAAAAATTAAGACTAAGTCCTTTAGATTGAAGCATACAATTAGCCATTTCTTTTAGAGTGTGATTCTTCCTTTTAGCTACACCATTTTGTCATGGAGCATATGGAACAATATGTTGCAATTGAATGTCATGATCAGTGAAAAGGTTGATAAATTTGTTGTTAACATATTCTCTTCCATTGTCTGATCTTAACTTAAGAATTTTTTGTCCAGATTGTTTCTCAAAAAAGTCCTTAAAGGACAACAACATATTAAAAACTTCACTCTTGATTTTTAAGAAGTATACCCAAGTGCGTCTGGAAAAATCATTAATGAAAGTTAAGACGTACTTGTAGCCAGAGAAAGAAACAAATGGAAGTGGACCACATAAATCACTATGCACAAGCTGCAAAGGTGTTGAAGCGTGCTAAGAGGCACGTTTGTCAAAACTGTCCCGATGGTGTTTTCCGAGTACACATGTGGAACAAACACCATATTGGAAAGATACCATAGGAAGACATGTCATCATATTTTCTTTACATAGAGTTTTAAGAGAGAAGTAGTTTAAGTGACCAAATGGCTCATGCCAAAGTTTGATCACTTCATCAGTATGAGAAAAAAAAATAGAGGGAAGACATGATGACCCTAAATTGTCAAACTTATACATCCTTGTGGAATCATCAGCAATTCTAGTAGCTAAAATATGTCTAGGATCATTGAGGTCCTTAATTACAACATCATGAGGTGAGAATTCTATTGTTTTCCCTTCAATTGAATGAGTTATCTGATAAACAGATAGAAGGTTTCCAGAAAATGTGGGAACACATAATACATCATTAAACTAACCATTATCTCGATGAATGGTTCCAATCCCTACAATAGTAAGAGATCTATCATCACCAACATAAATATTTTTGGTGGTACAATCATTTAAATAAGAAAACATGGCTTTATTTTTTTCCATGTGGTAAGAGGCCCCAGAATCAATGAGCCACTCATGAGAATGATAGGAAGAAGATACATTCAATGCATAACTAGATCTTGATGCTTGACAACCACAGGAAGAAAGTGTCATTCCTGAAGATGAAGTTGAAGAGTTCTCCAAATTATTGTTGTGCTTCTTCATTGCTGCTTCAAAGGATTCCATCTTCTTAAAACATTTTGACTTCATGTGGCCATCACGGTTACAAAAGTTTCAATGTCTATTTGTATTATTCCCTTTGTTTTTATTTGCCTTCTTAGTTTGTTGAGTTGATTTTTTAGTTTGTGGCTGAAATTTCTTAAGACCCTTGTTTGGTTTAGGACCATTCTTTTTAGTTATTTTTCTTTTGATATGTTTGTTGTTGGGCTGCTAAGTCTTTCTTAGAATAGTTTCCAACATTAATAAGACCAATATGTAAGATTCTTTCTTGTTCTCTTATCAAAGAATCACAAAAGGCATCAAAATAAGGGGACTTGAAGGTTTTTCCTTGAGAAATGAGGGCTTCTCTAGTGGAATGGAAGGTGGAAAAAAATACAGAGTACACAGGGCCAAGCTTAGTAAGAATGGAATAGATAAGGCTACCATATTCCTTTTTGACCTTACAACCTTCTGAAGGAAGTATAAGGGTCTTGAATTTGAATAAAAAATCCTCAATAGAGGAGAAATTTTTGGGGTCCAAAATACGAAACTCGTTTTCAAGATGGTGGGCTCTCATTTCATTTTGAATGACAAAAAAAATATTTAGCTTTTCCACAACTTCATCGGGGGAGTCAATTTCTTGGATATGAAATCTAAGATCTTGAGCAATGGACATTCCTATCAACCCTCATGTTTGATCTTGTTTATTTTCCCATTTAGTGGCTTTATCTCCATCGGTAGCTTTAGTTTCTTGTCCCATGGCTATTCTAGAAAGCCCTTTACTTCTAAGTAAGTCTAACATGTAGGATAGCCATTGGAAATAATTGGTGTTGCTAAGAACAACCACACATGCACTTTCCATTTAAATAAAAACAATGAAGCTGAAAAGGTTGAAACCAACTACTCCATTGGAAATACCTCAAAAAATTAGGCCGTTTGAAAAAACGTCACTAAAAACGGCTTCCAGATGAAGAAGTTATGCCTTTTTGAAAAATTTTTGTAGTAGATGCCGAATAGTTACGTGATAGGTTGAAAGTTGATGATGAAGTTGTACTTTAAAAAAAATCCCCTCCATTTTCCAAACTTAAAATAATAAGCTCACTTAAAAAAAAAAAAACTAATTTATGTGACCCGCTTTTATACATGAGTGTCACTTTTACAATGTACTTTTTAACTTAAACCCCCTTTTTCAAACTGACAACTTACCAAAAGGTTTTTTAAGAAAAATTAACTTAACAAAAAACTTTTTGGAAAAAGAAGCTTGAGAAACAGACTTGAACCCACGACCTCTATTCTCATAAAGTAACTTTACACCAAGTGAGCTAGTAAAAGGATGTGTAATTGTTTGAAAGGAGTAAGGGTTTTTCTTTTCTCTTTGATGTGCGTGTTTTTTTCTGCAAAATAAAAAACAATCCATGCAAACAAAAAAATACGAGCCCTATGACAGAACGTTAGATTTTCGTTTAGTCCTACCAGAAACTATCTATTTTTCTTGCTATTTCTGATTCCCAAGATCGCACAAAGGCGCAGGAAAAGAGCATATGTAGTAGAATAATATCGTCTTCCTATTTATTGTTTTCCAAGATCGCACACAACGGAGATCAAAGAGCATACGCAAAGAAGAGGGTATAGATCCTGAAATAAAAAAAGTATATAAACCGAAATAAACAAAGAGATTAATAAATATAACTGTAAATAAAATTGCTTTATACCTCGACATCTAAAGTGACATAACTTGGGTGCAACCAGTAACATTTTTGCATGAAACGAAATGGGTTCCTCACTATAAAAGAGGCTTTCGACACAACATATATGGAAAACATCAGTCGCATGCAATCAAACCGACATTGGATTTGGATAAATAATGGATACGACCCACAAAATAGCTCTGATACCATGTAAGAATTTACATGGTAAGTTCCTTAGATCAAACACCGAAGGTCACTGCGCAAAAATAGATCACAGATCAGTACACCATTATTTGACGTGGTTAAAACCCTCAAAGAGGGAAATAGTCCACGGCTCGAGCCAATGTGGCCACTTCAGGAAATTTATTAATATAAATAATGAAAATTTACATAACCTTCTCTCATAAATGGTTATCAGACAAACGACCCTCCATGATATTGAAATAGATATCATGGACCAATTGGGTGTTAAGCCACATATCAAGTGTTGGTAATACTGAGGAGAGAATGAAATATCGATTCACTACAAATCATGACTGTGGGATTATAAATGACAAATGTACATAGTAAGGAAACACACTTTACCTAACTCTATGCTAGACCAAGTTATACTTCACTATTTCCTATGTGTCGGAGTATCCTAACATCCCCCCATAAGAACAACTTTGGATAGGATTGAAGGATTTACAAATGTGACACAATAGGAGACTATTTCCTATGTGTCAGAATATCCTAAAATAGGTCCAGCAATTATTTTTTTCTAAGTACTGAAGGGAAACACAAACATTAACGTCAATGCATACATTATTTAATAGAGTATGAAGAAGGTAGACTGCTACCCAATGGGGCTCAGAGCAGAGATTCATGAGCTTAAACAAAAAGAAGTATAGATCATGCATAAGCCACCAGAGGCACCATGAGAGAGAATTGCTTCATCCGAAATAAATTCACAACTAGCATTAAAAATTATCAAAGTTAACTTAAATATGTAACCAACAAGTTCAATAAAGGAAATCTCTATTGTATAGCTTTCTAAAAAATTCTGAAAGCATTTTTCAGGAATATGTTCAATATAGCACGCGATAGGTTGATGCAACTCGACGTGCATTATAAAGAGGAAAGGTGTTGTAAAAGATCTATTTCTCAGCTCATTTAGATTCATGAAAACACAGACCATAATAACAAGAATCAAGACCGTGGATCCCTAGATTACGGGTTTCAATTTAGTGTATGTATGTGTCTCTCACACTTTACAGCAATATCAATATCATCATAGACCAATGGATTCAGTCTTTTAGATGCTATCGAGCGCACTTCAAAGCTTGAGGTTAAAATAAAAGACCATTGATGACAAAACTAGATATAAAGTGAGGACTCTAATATTTTTCTAGCTCATGGAAATCAAATGCTTTAGTGGTTAGGAGAAAGTAAACTATTGTTGGAAACCTAACTGGCATAGATTCATCATAACTTGGATGTATTGAACACCAACAGATTAACCATACTTATATCTATTCTTAACTAATATGGATCAAAAGAACCTTGAGGTACAAACCAATGTTTTTGCGCCTTCAAATGATATTTAAAAAACATTTAATTTTAACTTTTTCTTTCTATGATACGAAGATGAGATGATCCTACACTTTTTTTATTTAAAGATGTTAATAAACATTAATAATCCGTGGGCTATTTTAGAACATTATTTTTTTAGCATCAAGGACATCTCCCAACCCTATCGAACACCTTCAATTTCTATGGTTTTCAAGCTTCTGTGGTTTTTGTTGATTGCAGAATCTGGATTATCCACAGTATCATAAAACACATCCAATTTCTCTGTGCAAAAATTTGCAAGTATCTTCCCACTTCATGCTATCAGTGCCATGGGTGTTGTTAGGGTCCTATAAATATAGGATTCATAATTTTGATTTGACTTTGTTAAAATTCTTGAATATTGTACATACCTTTGCTTTCTACAAGTGTATTCCCAAATTAAAAGATGAAAAGAGGGTATGTCCTAAAAGAACAATCAAAGGACAAAAAGAAACAAAGATAAAAAAAAAGAATATTAAATATGAACCCCGTCAAAAATAGATCATGAAAGTTTTGCATGTTTAAATGACACTACTTTAGTTTACTTTTGCAAAAAAGATTGTGTGAAGCTTGTCCTAAATGCCACAATCCATGAGGGTCAAACAGCTTAAACTTGACCTCTCATGGTTTAAATTTCATGTTTTAGATAGAGAATAAAGATATGTCAAACAATATAAAATTGAAAAATCAGTAGATAGAGAATAAATGAGGAGCTAAACAATTTAATTTGTGCCCTCGGATGAAATAATGTTTCACTTAGATAGATTTATGCTTTGAAAGAAATGATTTAGGGTTGCAAGCCTAAATGCACCCATGAAAATGAAGAAAAAATGTTAGAAATAAAGATGGGTAGGTAGAAAGCAGTTGTGCAAGCATGTAATAAGGCATCATCAGACAAAAATCACTAATTTTCCCTCCCCTACAAATAACTAGTATTCTAAACTATCAGTTAAAAAAGGCTTAGAGCATTTCTCTGACTTCTGTTGGGACCAAAGCCAAGGCTCGATGACTGGTTAACTAAAAATATTGAATTCACAAAACCCATATTCATCAGCATTTACCCTTCATCCATTAATCATAATCCCTTTCCCTAAGTAAAAACCCATTTTAACTTAGTAAAAGTAAGAAACCTAAATAATTAATTTCATTTCCCTTTCAAAATGTTCAAAGCCCATGAAATACATTTTAACCTAAGTTAAAGAGTGTGAAAAAATAAAAGAAACAACAATGCTTTATTTTTTCTCTCATTTTTCACTTTATTTTAGAGTTAAACATGTGTTTTCATATCCCCTACACTTCACCCTTTATTTCATACTAACTAATAACTATATATATTAATTACCTAAGTTACACCCTCTCGTATAATATTAAAATCCCTTTATATTAAATAAACACACAAAAACCCTTTATTATTATTTTAAACCAATGTTTAAATACCCATGTGCGCAATATTATCCCCGCCCATTAACCCATTGGTTTAAAATTATCAAAATAACAAAGTATACTTTGCCCCCTATAGTTTTAAAACAACTGTCAAAATTTGAGAAACTGTATAATAAAAATTCGCGCTCATATGTATAATTAAAACATTGGAAAATGTTTTAATTAACACATAAAACTTAGCCCCGCCATCATATAAACTAAGGTTTGAACTTATTAAAATGTTTATTTCTAAAGTTTAAAACTTTTCCCCGCCGCATTGATCAACTCTGGCCCCACTCCCCAATCTCGACGCAACTTCCCAATCAATCTAGGTCATTCGCATTCGAACCCTAGATTTGATGGCTGAAAAACAATATCACGCAGAAGACATGCACAGTCACTCCCAGCTCATTTCTGCATGAAATGGGTGGTTTTATGATTTCCTCTCTCCTCCACGTGCTCAATTCTCATTGGATCGCGTGGGTTAGATATAAAACTACTTACCGCCCAAATGTTGCATGATAACCATTTCCAGTTTTCTGCCTTAAGCGCCAAAACCACCCTCTGCTTTGACATGACCGTAATTCAATGCTTATGGCTCTAAAACCTTATAAAAAGCTTCATATTATGCGTAGAAAATCCCTTTTTTTTTGTTATCCGTGCGTTCATCCTCCCAATTGAAAAGAAACAAGACTTGTACGTTGTTTTCACTTCTATAAAAGCTGGAAAAAGCTATTGCAACTGCTATCAAGATCACTGGAAACCTCAGTTTGTTTCAGAGACCTCCAAAGCCATCAGAACCTCTTTGACACCACAAAAACCCTGATCAAACTTCAAGTTTCGAATACTTTAACCTGTTTTAATCAAATTTGAAGAAATTTGTCCTTTTTCAAACCTTTAGAAACCCTTTGAAAGATTCAAACTCTTTTACCAATGCTTAGAATCCGGAACTGTAACACTCAATTACTTAGTGCCAACAGAGTTAAAACCTCCATAGCCAGATCTCATTCCATAGGTCTTTCAAAAAGCCTTCAATCACCTCCTTGCAGGCTTCTATTTAATTAACAATTATTTTTTTTTGCAGGTCATTAGCAAAAGGATAATTTGGATAAAACAATCTAAATACTAGTTAAAGATCTATTTTACTCCAAAAGTTCACAAAGAAAATAATTTTAAATGATATTACTTAAAAGAATATTCCAGGCATCAGAACAGAAAGAAGTCATTTATGTAGAGATTAGAAAGATGAAATCTCACAGTGAATGGTAAAATTGAAATAAAATTTCACAATGACAGTGAAAACAGAACAGTCAAAGAGAATTAGAGTTAAAGTGTATCAGATGAAAGTCAAATCAGAAGAAGTTACAGAATAGTCAAGGTAAACAATAAAAGTGAATAAAGAGGTAGTAAATGGTAAATAAAGATGAAAATACTTTCAACAAACAATGAAGTTTATCCAAAGTGAAAGTAAAAACAGTTAAACGAACAGTAAGGTTAAAAGATGAAAACAGAACAAGAAGCGACATTTTTGCAGAAATTTCCTATTTAAGTCATAGTTTTTCAGAAACTATTGTGGACAATCCAAGATTAATTTTGCAAAAATGAAGGCGGTTTATGTTCCTAATATTTCCATATACAAAAATTTCTCTCACTTTCCTAACAACCATTATGTATTTGGAAATATTAAACAATATTTGAAAGCACTGTTTACAGAAAATTCTTGTTAATTCATCAATGTGCAGAGAAGATTGTGGCTAATCAGAAATATATCTTACAAAACTGAAGGGGGTTTTTGTTCCTAAGATACATATCTACAAAAACCTATCTCACTGTTTGCATAGGTATTACAGAATGAGAGATACATGCACATATCTACAGCTTGTTTTTTAGACTTTGAAAAGCTCTAGTTTTCACATATTTTTGCAGAGCCTGTTATGACCAGCCGGAGAAGAATTTTTGGGAAATGAGTGAGGTTTGTCTCAAAAACATATTTATATACAATAAAATATTTCATGGTTTACGTATATATTTCAGATTGAGAAATAAAAAGGTATCATTGGACCCCAAGTTTGTAGAATTTCTGAAGCAGCATGCACAAGGAAAGGAGACAGTTAGTGACTTGGATGCCTCATCATAAACTAATAGTTGATATAAAATTCGAATTATCTTCTTTTTCACCATCAATCCATAAGTATAGTGCCAAATAGATGCATCAGTTTTGAGTGTCCTTTATTAAATTCCTATTTATGTAAAACAGTTTGAGATATTTGTAAACCAATCTTGATATTTTTTCAAGATATTCTAGTTTAGAATTTGTATAAATACTTCACTCTTTGAAGTATTTTTGTGGAATAAAATTGTTGGAAATTTTCATAATCATTTTTTTTGGACTTGAAAGCTTTTGTGCGTCAAATTTCGAGTAGCAGGCTAGATCAAACCAATTGGCATCATACTTCAGGATTCCTGCGATGAGCTATTTTGACTGAAGTATTTCCTTACTTGTCATTGTTATCTTTCTTTGTTACATGCATACATCTATGTTTGTTCTAAATTTGAATGAATAACTAAGAGTATTACTACAGTATTTTTTAAGAGCACCATGTTTGTAACTAGTTATCATTTCTATGTTTTCCTCTGATTTCCAGTGTAGGGAACCCTTAATTTCTCCCTCTCTTGTTTCACCCCTTCCTACTACTTCCTTTTCCGGATCAAAGGATTCCTAAGTGCCCTTTATCTCAATCATACCACCTCATAAAAACAACTTTCCAAGATCTCCAAGGGTTATCTATCTTACCATGAAAACATTTGACCTTTTGGCCTTGATCCCAGTCCTGTTTACTTGATTTTAACTTCTTAGCCCAATGGACCAATATATTTCCCACTATCCATCCTTTCAAGTGATTTTTCACACCAAATTTACCAAAACCAAACCAAAGCTGCACTTTCAAAACTAGCCTAATATTTAAAAATCAAAACAAGGTTAAAGTTTAAAGAGAGAGCCCTCTCTGAACCCAAGGAAGGCTAGATCCTAGAGTTTAAAAGTAGATTTGTTGTTACCTCAGTGATTTCTCTCTTGAACCTGGAGAAATTACTGAGTGATAACATATTGGAAACTCCACTAGGGAAAATAACATTTTCTTCAGAAATATTTTACAGGTTCATATCTGATCTATGATGGTGGACAGCGATCAGACACACAAAGGTTAAAATCATCCACCTGACAACTCCAAATCAATTTCACAATCAAGACTCCACTAGAAGAATGAACCTGAAAGAACAATAGGGAAATATTAGGCTTTTAACTTGGATCTTAATCCAAGACATTATGTTCTTTCTCATTAAGAAATTTTTTCAATGTATATTGTATTTTAGAGAAGATCTTAGATTGGTTTTTAATTATTTTCCTTTAAATATTGTAAATACTAATTCTCTTAATCTCTTTGAGCAGCTTTCTTCTGAATCTAATGATGATAATTTTCCAATTAAGAATCCTCAAATAATCAAGAATGATCTTACAATCCATGTACATATTCCTATACCATATAAAGTTCCAGATAGATATAAGCCCCTTATTTTACCTCATATACTCCATGATTTCCCTGATAACTATTACAAATTTCTTCCCAGGTTTGATGGAGAAAATAATAACATCATTTCCCAAAAACATATTCAAGGTTTTGAAAATTATATGGATTTATTTGAGATTGATGAAGATGATGTTGAAATCAGACGTTTTGCTCTTTCTTTGCAAAATAGAGTAAAAATTTGGCTCAATAATCTACCTATTGCAAGCATCTCAAATTTCCAGCAGTTTGTCAAACTTTTTCTTGACAAAGGGATAATTAAAGTCAATCTTTTTGTGATCATAGAAGAATATAATTAGTTAAAAAGACATCCAAATGAAACAATATAACAATTTCTTGACAGATTTAATCAAGTTTATTATTTAATGCTAGAAAATATAAGACCTCTTCATGATTCAGCTCTCATACATTATCCAAGTGCCTTTGATCTTGAAATAGAATTTCAGTTTAGAGAAAGAGAGCCATAAACACTTGTACAAATGCAGAACATTGTAGTTGATGTAGAAGTTCATTTGCAAATCAAACAAGAAATATTGAAATCAGAAGAAGAAGAGAAGAAAAACATTGCAGAGGTAAAACTCAACCTTTTGGTAAGAAAACTAGGTGAAATCATATAGAAGATCAATATGAAAGATGAATTTTTTGCTCAAAATCACCATGAAGAAAGAGAAGAGGTTGATAGCCACGAACAAATTCCTGCTAATTCCAATTATTATAGATCAGAAAATGGATTTATAGATCAATATGTGGAAGAGGAATCTACTGATTTAATGTGTATGTTTGATGACATTTCTTATTTTGATGATTTGACTAAGTATGATCATTATGATGATAGTTATGTTCTCCAAACTCAAGCTAACTTTACAGAGCAATGATAAGATAGTTTGGAGGATGAAGGAATGCAGTTTCAGCAGATTGAAGACAATAATTAGCTAATGCAAATCAGATATGAGAGTGAGGAAGAAAAAGCACAAAATGTGGAAATAAGTAAAGATTATTTAACTCTTTGTTTTTCTTCATTTCAGTTCATTAGAGACAACATTCCTACCATCAATAATCAGCAGCCTTTAGGAATTATGATTGACAACAAAGAAGATAATCAAACTCTTGATCAGGATATTTCAATTTCACAATTGTAGTTATCAGTTCCCATTGAAATACATGATCAAATGACACAGGAGGATTCAATACCGCTATGTTTTGAATCATTTCAGCTTTTAAAGGAAATGTGGTATAACATCATTAAAGAAGAGGATGAGAAACTTGTTGAAGTTTATGAAGTCCCATGGAATTCCATATCCAATAGATTGCAGCCATCCTCACAAGTTTTTCATGATCCAATAGCAGATATGTTGAATAATGAATGCATTCAAAGCCTTTATCCATTAACTAACTATGATTTTTAGAATCAAGATGATAAAGGTTTCAGTAGTCAAACATTACAATCAGTAGGAATATCATCACAAAACTTATCTGAAAGTTTGCAGGGAGATAAAGATGAAAATAAAATTTTAGTTTCATGGCATGGAGGCCATCCAGAACAGATGTACAATTGTTTAGATTAGTTAAACATTAGTGTATATATCTTGAAAGATCCTTTTGAAAAGTTTCTAGAGTCAATAAAGGAAATCAAGTATTTCCTTATCATCTCATTTGTTGAAATTTTTTTAATAGGTTGCAGAATTATAGTTTTGACAATCAACAAGCACATGCAACAAAATACCTCAATGTATATAATGCTTGAATGGTTGCATTGGATATTTCATTTTACCTAACCAATAGTTGGACAGCTGATTAGAGTAAGTAGGTAGGATTTCAGCTTATTTCAGTTTTCCGTTTTCAGCTAGTTCTGAAATAATTCATTAATATTTGAAAGCCAAGGAAAATGCCCTAAGATATTGATGATTTAGTAGTTTGGTTTGAAGGCTGCAACACCTTTTAGTCTCAGATCAGATTTCAGTTTGCAGAAAAAGGTGTAAATTCAATTTAAGAGTTTTCAGTCACAGCATATGCATGTTTTGTATTAGCCCAATGGATCTGGCTACTAGTTGACTGTGTTCTTGACATCTCACAAGGAAATTCCATCCCCATGTGAAGCCGCTATTAGGGTCCTATAAATACAGGATTCATAATTTTGCTTTGACTCTGTTAACATTATTGAAATATTGTACATACCTTTTCTTTCTATAAATTTATTCCCAAATTAAAAGATGAAAAGAGGGTATGTCCTAAAAGAACAATCAAATGACAAAAAGAAACAAGGGATTGGAAATGAGCATATATATATACTAAATACAGAACCCCATAAAAAAGTAGATCAAGAAAGCATGCTTAAATGCCACTACTTAGTTTACTTACTTAGTTTACTAAGTAAATAAGATTGTGCAAATTTTGTCCTAAATGCCACAATCCATGAGGGTCAAACAGCTTAAACTTGACCTCTCATGCTTTAAATTTCATGTTTTAGATAGAGAATAAAGATATGTCAAACAATATAAACTTGAAAAATCAGTAGATAGTTAGAGAATAAATGAGGAGCTCAACAATTTAATCTTAGCCCTCAGATTAAATAAGGTTTGACTTAGATAGATTTATGCTTTGAAATAAAATGATTTAGGGTTGCAAGCCTAAATGCACCCATGAAAATGAAGAAAAAATATTAGAAATAAAGATGGGTAGAAAGAAGAAAAGCGTAAATAAGGCATCATCGAGGCAAAATTAACCGATTCCCCCCCCCCCGCCTACAATAATCAGTATTCTAAACAATCAGTCAAAAAGGCTTAGAGAATTTCTCTTACTTCTGTTGAGACTAGACCCAAGGCTCGATGACTGGTTAGTTAAAAATATTGAATTCCCACAGAAAACCCATATTCATCAGCATTTACCCTTCATCCATTAATCATAATCCCTTTCCTTAAGTAAAAACCCATTTTTACTTATTAGAAGTAAAAAACCTAAATAATTAATTTCATTTCCCTTTCAAAATTCTCAAAACCCATGAAATACATTTTAACCTAAGTTAAAGAGTGAAAAAACAAAAGAAACAATAATGCTTTATTTTGCCTCTCATTTTTCACTTTATTTTAGAGTTAAACATATGTTTTCATACCCCCTACACTTCACCCTTTATTTAATACTAACTACTAACTATATATATTAATTACCTAAGTTACACCCTCTCGTATAATATTAAAATCCCTTTATGTTAAATAAACCCAAAAAAACCATTTATTATTACTTTAAACCAATGTTTAAATACCCCATGTGTGCAATATTATCCCTGCTCATTAAGCCATTGGTTTAAAATTATCAAAATAACAAAGTATACCCCGCCCCCTATAGTTTTAAAACAAATGTCAAAATTTGAGAAACTATATAATAAAATTCCGCGCCCATATGTATAAATAAAACATTGGCAAATATTTTAATTAACACATAAAACTTAGCCCCGCCATCATATAAACTAAGGTTTGAACTTATTAAAATGTTTATTTCTAAAGTTTAAAACCCGTCCCCGCCACATTTATCAACCATGGCCCCACTCCCTAATCCCGATGCAACTTCCCAATCAATCTGGGCCGTTCGCATCCGAACCCCAGATCTGAAGGCTGAAAAACAATATCGCGCAAAAAACATGTGCAGTCACTCCCAGCTCATTTCTGCACGCAATGGGTGATTTTATGATTTCCTCTCTCCTCCACGTGCTCGATTCTCATTGGATCACGTGGGTTATCTCTAAAACTGATTACCACCCAAACCATTTCCTATTTTCTAACTTAAGCGCCAAAACCGCCCTCTACTTTGACATGATCATCATTCAATGCTTATTGCTAAACCTAAAACCTTATAAAAAGCTTCATATTATGCAAAGAAAAGCCCTTTTTTTTTTATCTATGCTCTCATCCTCCCGATTGAAAAGAAGCAAGACTTGCAAGTTGTTTTCACTCCTATAAAAGCCAAAAAAGTCTATTGCAACTGCTATCAAGACCATTGGAAACCTCAGTTTGTTTCAGAGACCTCCAAAGCCATCAGAACCTCTTCGATGCCTCAGAAACCCTGATAAAACCTCAATTTTCAAATACTTTAACTCGTTTTAATAAAAGTTGAATAAATTTAGCCTTTTTCATACCTTTAGAAACCCTTTAAAAGATTCAAACTCTTTTACCAATGCTCAGAATCCAGAACTGTAACACACAATTACTCAATGCCAGAAGATTTAATACCTCCATATCCATATCTCATTACATAGGTCTTTCAAAAAGCCTTCAATCACCTCCTTGCAAACCTCTGTTTAATTAACAATTATTTTGTTTTTCAGTTCATTAGCAAAAGGAGAATCTGGATAAAACAATCTAAATACTAGTTAAAGATCTGTTTTACTCCAAAATTTCACAAAGAAAATAATTTTAAATGATATTACTTAACAAAAGATTCCAGGCAGCAGAATAGAAATAATTCATTTATGCAGAGATTAGAAAGATGAAATCTCACAGTGAATGGTAAAAGTGAAATAAAAATTCACAATGAGAGTGAAAACAGAACAGTCAAAGAGCATCAGAGTTAAAGTGTATCGGATAAAAGTCAGAGTGAAAGTCAAATCAGAAGAAGTTACAGAGCAGTCAAGGTAAAAAGTAAAAGTAAATAGAGAGGCAGTAAATGGTAAATAAATATGAAAATACTTTCAACAAACAATGAATTTTATCCAAAGTGAAAGTAAAAACAGTTAAAGGAACAGTAAGGTTAAAAGATGAAAACAGAGCAAGAAGGGACATTTTTGCAAAAATTTCCTGTTTAAGTCATAGTTTGTCAGAAACTATTGTGGACAATCTAGGATTAATTTTGCAAAACGGAAGGAGGTTTATGTTCCTAAGATTTCCATCTACAAAAACATCTCTCATGTTTCTAACAGCCATTATGGATTTGGAAATATTAAACAATATTTGAAAGCACTTTTACAGAAAATTTTTGTTAAGTCATCAGTATGTAGAGAAGATTGTGGCCAATCAGAAATACATATTACAAAATTGAAGGAGGTTTTTGTTCCTACGAGACCCATCTACAAACACTTATCTCACTGTTTTCACAGGTATTACAGAATGAGAGATACATGCACATATTTATAGCCTATTTTTCAGACTTTGCAAAGCTCTGTTTTTCACGTAGTTTTCCAGAGCCTATTGTGACCAGCTGGAGAATAATGTTAGGGAATTGAGAGAGTTTTATCTCAACAACATATTTATCTATAATAAACGCTTTCAATTTTTACATATATATTTCAGATTTATAAATACAACGGTATCATTGGACCCCAAGTTTACAGAATTTTTGAAGCAGCATGCACAAATAAAGGAGACAGTTAGTGACTTGGATGCCTCATCATCAACTAATAGTTGATATCAAATTCGAATTCTCTTCTTGGTCACCATCAATACATAAGTATAGTGCCAAATAGATGCATTATTTTTTAGTGCCCTTTATTAAAGTTCTATTTATGTAAAACAGTTTGAGATATTGTAAACCAATCTTGATATTTTTTCAAGATATTCTAGTTTAGAATTTGTATAAATACTTCACTCTTTGAAGTATTTTTGTGGAATAAAATTTCTAAAGATTGTTATAGTCATTTGTGTTGGACTTGAAATATTTTTTGTGTCAAATTTTGAGTAGCAAGCTGGATCAAACCAATTGGCATCATACTTTAGAATTCCTGCAATGAGCTATTTGGAGTGAAGCATTTCCTTACTTTTCATTGTTATCTTTCTTTGTTACATTCATACATCTATGTTTGTTCTAAACTTGAATGAATAACTAGGAGTATTACTATAGGATTTGTTAAGAACACCCTGCTTTTAACTAATTATTATTTCTATGTTTTCCTCTGATTTCCAGTGTAGGGAACCCTTAATTGTTCCCTCTCTTGTTTGACCCCTTCCTACTACTTATTTTCCCGGATCAAAGGATTCTTAAGTGCCCTTTATCCTGATCATACCACCTCATAAAAAAAAAATTCCAAGATCTCCAAGGGTTATCTATCTTGCCCTGAAAAAAGTTGACCTTTGGCCTTGATCCCTGTCATGTTTTCTTGATTTTGACTCCTTAGCCCAATGGACAAATATATTTCCCACTATCCATCCTTTCAAGTGATTTTTCCTGCCAAATTTACTAAAACCAAACCAAAGCTCCACTTTCATAACTAGCCTAATATTTACAAATCAAAACAAAGTTAAATTTTAAAGGGAGAGCCCTCTCTGAACCCTAGGAAGGCTAGATCCTAGAGTTTAAAAGTAGTTTTGTGGTTACCTCGGTGAGTTCTCTCTTGAACTTGAAGAAATTACTGAGTGATAACAGTTTTAAGAGATCCAAAATTTGGTTTCTAGTGTTTCCATTAAAAGGCGACTTGAAGCAATAAATAGGATATGAGAGAAGAATAAACTGGGTTGTAGTCCCCCCTGTGGAGCTCAGACTCATGACAGATAAATTTTTTTCAATCATAAATGATTGGTATGAAAAACTAACATTGGAATTTTACCCAACATAAAGATACAAATTAGATAAAAATGCAGTAGTTTTTAAGGTGGGGAATCAAAAGCTCACCGAAGGATTTGAGGGACCCGATGGCCTCAACTGAATGAAATTATGTGGATTATAGGAAGGCCAATATCCAAGAAAATTCCCCATCAGTCCAAATTATAGGACGCCCAATGCAAAAAAAATATAACTGAGTTCCAAACAAAACTTAATGCCAACATAACCTTATGAATTAAGGGAATTTACCACTTGATTTCTAGAGAAAATGTGACACCTGTGATTCAAACTTGAGAATGACTGCCATTAAAATTTTAAAATTAAAATTTAGTTATCGACACCAAAAATAAGAAGTGAAATCAACCTCAAAGAGAATTGGTTGAAAGATGTGGTTAAATTGTAAGATTGTTTTTTTATCACGCTCAATTCCTCTTCATTGTTTGTCCTCAAATTTTGTTTCTCACTCTGGTAGTAGAAATGTTTCACCTTTATATCAAATATTAAATTAAAGGAATTATAGATGATGCATAGGCCACCAGAAGCACCATGAGAGAGAATTGCTTCATCCAAAATTAACTCACAACTAGGCATTAAAATTTATCACAATTGACTTAAATATATAAGAAACAAGTTCAGTAAAGGAATATTTATCCAAGTTACTTGAATATGTACAAGTCAAATTTAGAGTTTAAAATTTTTAAGCATTTTAAAATTTTATTCACTGTGAAATACATTTAAAAATCCAAAACATGTTATGTGGAATACGTCAAATTCTAGGCCTGCAACTTTCCTCCCTTACATCGTTCACTCTACACACTCAAAGGGAGTATGTAAATATGATGGACCACAACTAGAAAATTTTGGCCTTGTGTAAACCCAAGAACTTCCAGAAAAACCTATGGTGCTATTAGTATGTGAGCATGGGTGGTGTTTGAGTTTCAATGAAGGTTGTATGCATCAGATATTCTGTTTTTCGATGATTTCAGGATTTCACCAAACCATTCATAGCCTACCTAGTGTGGTGGGTGCTGGGGGAGGAGGGGTGAAGGATGTTCAATCATCTTCGGGGAGCATTCTGATTTAATTTCGGTGAGGCGTTGAATGCTTGATTTTTCATATAAGCGGTAAAGGAAACTTTTTAGATTCATGCCAACTGCTTGAAGACAACGAATCTGTAACAAGTCTCATGAAAATTCCATGCAATAAAGTTAAAATAATAACCATTGTTGATGGGACACATATTTGAAAGTGAATGTTGGGAGAAACATCCTAGTGCAGGTGTTCACATGGTTTATTATGGCTAAGGATATTTGAAAAGGCTATGACTAAGGCATTAAAGGGGAGAACAAATATTTTTGACACATTTATTTATGAAAATAACGGAAATTAGGAGAAAAGGGAAATGAAAGCTCACAGGTTGCATGTGTGGAGGAAATTGAAGGAAAATAATGGAAAATGAAGAAAATAGATGCCTCTTCTATAAAACGACTTCTGAGGATTAGTCGGTACCTTTTAGCAGTGGATTTTTGGAGGTCTCTCATTAATTTCTCTCTCTCTCTCTGATACTCTTGTATACTTATAGTTTTCTTGGAGCACTCTTAGAGAGTGTGGATACTTAGTGATTTGGATAAAGAAGGAAAATGAAGAGTAGGAAAGCGCAGGTGGACATCATGATCAACAACTACATTGAGATTTTCTTGTAGGTATCGAGGTGCATGTATGTTTTCCTCACTATTTCTGGGCATGCACGGTATATGCATATGGATTGCCTTGCCTTGCCATTTCCTAGACAACCATGGTATTGTGGATTTATTTCCATTGATTAATTTCTAGTTGGTTCTCATGATTCCTTTAGCTATTAGTTTGAGTTATTAGTTCCTGGAGCATTGGTTGGACAAATTCTCTATTTCCCCATGGAAAATTATTGGGTTGAGTTACTAGTCCTAGAGCCTTGGTTGGACCAATGCTTTAGAGCCCTAGGTGGGTTGAGTTACTAGTCCAAGATCTTTCATTGGAAAAATGATCTAGAGCTCGGGAACAACTCGTGTTGGGTTACTATCCCGAGAGCCTTGGTTGGAACAAACACTCTGGAGCCCTGGAGCAGCTTAGGTGGAGACCAATCCGTGATGGTTAGTGATGTCCGACTATGAGGTGGAATCAATGTTTAGGCATTGAGACGGTTTGGTCTCTGGAGCCCTATCTGGTGTTGGTTTATGTGTTTGAGAAAGTCCCACATTCATGCTTGGAATATGGCATGGGGGTGATTGGTTGAAGTGAGACTTCACTCAACCAATCTATGGTCAGGTGGAACATGGAAGTCCCATCTCTGGTTGGGTTTTATACTCATAAATGAAGAGCTCATTCCTCTGGTATTCGGTATGAAAATAGATTATTTTATGTATGGTTTTATTTTTTGTTATTTCCATTGTATTTTTGTTTTTAATATGTTGGTTATAAGCATGTATTTGATCATTGATGATGCATGGCTCTATCTATTTTTTTACTGGTAATTGAATGCACAATGGATCTATGGTCCAATAGACTATATTATAGCTTATTATGTAGGGGAGAAATCCTTCTTAGATATTCTCATATTTGTAAGATACCTCTATGTTTAATTATGTTGTTTTCACCAATAGATGCAATGTTTGTGACATTTTTGATGAAATGTCTGTCATGGTTTGGTGGGATCGAATGACTTCCTAATGATTTTATTTTCTACTTGTCTTTCTTTTAATTTTATTTACCCTCTCTCGAAGTTATAGGAAGTTCTAGGAAGTGACCTGGGCTGAGGGGTTGAAAATGTAGCATGAATCCTGGAGGTGCAGGCACATTATTGACAAGGCAAGCCTATGGCTAAGGGCCTATAACCACTCACTTTTCCTTACATGTCCACAGCTAAGCCTCAAAGGGGACAAAAATCATTCCCCCCTTAGGGAACACAGCCCTGGAAGGTTGGGTTACCTCCTAGGGATGTCAATGATGTAGAGTAAGGTGTGTTTGTCATGTTTCCATCAGTTCCACTTAATTTCATCAAGGAGGTTGAATCTCATATTAGTAGTCTCTCATCACATGTTTACCCCGGTTGGTTGGTTACTTGGGTAGATGTGGGAAGAGGGTGTTACTGAGTGGTATCAGAGCATGGTTCAAGTCTTGGACCGATGGGTCATGTGTTGGTCATGCTTTTATGTCGATTTCTTATGTTTTTTCATACTTGTTGACGAGCCCTCGTATTGCACCAAGAGTGTTGTAGCTTCGAGAGGCTATTCAACTTTACTTTAAAAAGTTGGGGTTCATACAAACTTGGAGGTGACCATGCTATATGTACAAAAAATGAGTTCTTTTCATGCCATCCTCTTCTCAGTTCTATAATGAGGTGTTATTTCTAGGGTTACTTCTAGGAAAGGAAGCTTGTAACACTTCTGAATCAAATCTAAGACTGGAAATACATCATGACCATTGATCTATAAACTTGAAAGAAACTTCTCTAGATCAAAATTACTCATCTAGCTATCTACAAGAAACATAAGTCCACACCTAGGCTAATGCAAGAAAGGAAATTAAACTAAGTGGAATTCATAATTTAAATTGCAGAAAGGGAAACTAATCTAGGAACACATGCTAAACCAAATGACTAATTTTATTCTATTTATTCTATGCTTAACTAGTGTGCTAAATAATGCATCTATGAATGAGTTGATTATACTTATAAATGACTCTGTTTTGCAACAAGAGGAGTCTCTGAGGTGACCTAAGAGGGTCCCTAACTCAAGGTTTCAGATTTGAAGGTTTATTGGAGGTTGTTCCATGCTTAGATAAGGTAAAAGAGAGGTTTTGTTTTCAAGGAGTGAGTGGTTGGCCCCACTACAGGTGTTATAGCATCTTTTATCACCTCTATATACTTCATGACTTATGCATTGGCCTTGGGCATCCCTTCCATTCAAAATTGATCAAACTTATTAAAAAACATTATTTTGAATTCCATATACAACTCTGCCTAGTTTTTTCCTTGTGCACACGCGGGTCCACTCACATCTGACCCGCGTATGCTATTTAACGTATTAAAACATATAAAAATTCCCTACTAAAAAGCAAGGTTTACGAGTTTTTCCTGTAACTTAACTACCACATCCTGTGGCATAACTGTTTCCCAACTCAAAAAACTGATTTGAGGAAGTGTAAATACACCTCAAGGGAATGGCCTAAGGGAGGAGAGAGAGAATACTATTGATGTTATAGCATATTATAGCCCTGATCAAGTATGATATTTGTCTATGCCTCCTGCACTTCCCAGGTTCAGGAAACCTTGTTTCCTTGTGATGTTCACCCCCATTTTATGTGACATCCTTTGTGCACCCTTCAAGGAAGAAGCTTTCTGAGGCTAGGGTTGGATAGATTTGGAGGATAATTTCACTTGGAGCCGTGACAGATCTCAGGTGATTTCTCCACTTTCTCTTTACATATTATCAACAAAAGAAGTTTTGTCCCATTCGTGATGTTTTTGTGTTATATGTCTCCTATACATGTTGAATGATATTGTAATGGATATGCTAACAAGATGACATCTAGGACATATTATGTGCAACTAGTTTGTGTGCTTTATATTGATTGATTTACATGTTATGAAGCATGAGGAGTAGCAAAGGGTATGCACCCTGCGGGATCGACCCTAGATGTAGGACAAATGGGTAAGGTCGTCTATTCTCAATTTTCTAGTTCAAGCATTAAAACTAATAATTAGAGTGCTTCTTGTGATGGTATTCCTTCCACTCTGTTAGGTCCCTCAACCTAAACCTTAGGGTAGCTTTTCCCATAATAGAACTGGTGACTTGGTTGGGGATTACATCTATGTAATTCCTAGTTTGGGTTGTTTTTCTTTGTATTTTGGGTTTCGTAACAATTTGATCACTTTTTTAGTCTATTAGGTTCTTTTCCTATCTAGGTAGAAGTCCCGATCTTCTGGATCAGCCTGGGTTTTTCTTTTCTTTTTTTATTACAATTTCTATATGCTACTTAGTGTGTACATAGTCGCATATACCTTCTATTTATTTCTAAGGGAACCGCGTATACAGTTTTTTCTTTAGGTACATTCATGTATACATGTGTGTTTTATACAGTGGATCTGTGTATGCCCAGTAAAATTTGAAAAATTGAATTTTGAGACCCTGTAACTAATTCCTGCCTATTTTTGGTCATCCCTGTGGAACCTCTTAGGTGTCTAGACTGTGATTCTTCTTGCTGTATGCCAGTGTCTCTCCTTTTCAAGTGAAGACCTAGTCATTGTAGGGTTTTACCTGGTTGATGAAGTTTCACTTGTGGTTGTAGCACTAGGACTTCTTTCTAAAGTTCTTGGATGTTCTGACCTTTCATAAAAATGAGCCTTTGTCAGTTTGCTCATGTTTGCCTTATGTATTGCTTCACTTTTTGGTTATTTCCTTGTTAACTTTCTTGGTTTTCTTGTTTCCTGGGATTAGCTTTCTAGTGAATCTTGAAGTTTCCTTTCATTGATTTCTTGAAGTTTTTGTTTGCTGGAAGTTTATACTATTGTTTTGAATCAGTTGCTTGATTCGGTTACTTGTTTTCATTTGTTTGAGTCCCGCTACAAAAGTAGCCTAGTTGGCTTGTGAAATTGGAACTTCCCTTGTTGGCTTAATTTCTTGATTTGGGACCTTCGATAGTGAAATTTTCTTGTTTCCTAAAAAATTCAAAAGCCAAAAAGCATTCTTGTTTTGTGTTTATTTTTATTTTGTTTTCTTTTCATGGTTTTCATCCATTTTGGAGAAATTTTCTAGTTTCTCATTTTTGGTTCAATTTCTTGGATTCGAGAGGAGTCCTTCCTTGGATTTGTCTCCTTGATATCAAGATTGTTTCACCATTGTTGTGTGTAGATAAGTTCCTATTGGGGCTTGTATCTTGTTTTCTGACAAAGTGATCGGACCAATCCTATTGAAAATCTTTCTTTTGCTTCCCTTTGTGAGTAGTCCTAGGATTTTCATTTATCATTGGTATTTTTTGCATTAGTTGCACCGTTAAGCATTGTAGTCTTTTCGGTAGTTTTGTGAACTATGTGAAGAGTGATATTGAAAAGAAAAAAGAAGTCTTTCTTGTTTATTAGTTGTTTCATAAAACCAAAGTAGAAATCTATTTTCATCAAACGGAAAAAATTGCATATTCATGTAGTAGGTTTTCTATTGATTTCTCCTTTGCATCGAAAACATCATAAGTTTCATTCTCCATCTACCCGTGAATGAAATAGTATCCATTTAAAATCAAGCGATTAAATAAAATGAACTATAAGTTTTTGCATTGTCATTAATTATACACCAACTAGTCTAGCTCATAAGGCCTTCAAATAGGTGAGTAGAGATTTAACTCTCCAAGGCTACTCAAAACTGTCAAACGTAGAAGTTTATTATTGTGTGAAATCCAACTTCATTAAGTGGATCAGGAAAGCTCTACCTCCAAAGAGTTAAGTGCGAGGGGTAATGAAGGAAGAGAAGAGAGATACCCCCTCTCCTATTTGCTGAATATTCACCTAAGACTTCTTTTCCCAGCTGCTCCAGTTGCTGATACAAACTGGTGCCCTTAGTTGCCTTTCCTAGGCAGAAGTTATGTAAATTTCATTATTACTTATGGAGGGTGCCCTTGAAAATCTCGGGTAATTGCACCAGCAAAGGCCTTTGTTAGGAGGTCAACGTAACTATTTCTGTTACCTTCGCTAGTAGGCCTCAGGCATAATTACCCCAGACTATTTTTGGAAGGTCCATTTAATCGATTTCTTGTATTTTGGTGTCCGGTCCTAACCACCCAGGGCGGAAATACCTAAGGTTTGATTGATTGCTGTATCTAAAGGACTTTTGATATTGTGTGCTCTTTGCTGCTATATTTCCATAGCTTATTAATTTTTTGAGTCTAAATAATCTCATAATTATTAAAAGTGGTTTACCAATCACCTCTTCAATCGAGGGGGCTTCATGGGCTTTCTCCTTCGAGTGTCGAGCCTTCTTCAATAAGGCATAGGAGCAATTCTACTAGTGATTTTCATCTAGTAGTTGCGAACGCATCAGAGAGTGATCCTCCGATTGGGGTTGTTGTTTTTGTGGGTGGTCCTAGTACTAGTGTTATTATAGAGAGGAGTACTCCACTCATTTCTAGAGTCTTTTTCCCGATAGAAGAATTTGAAGTTGAAGAGGATCCTGAACCTCCAGGTACTCCTCCCTCTACTCTTCCTACCAGTTTTCTGGACATTCTTTCGTACGTTGGTCCCGCATCTTAGAAACCATTCTTTTGTACAGTTGTCTTGGAAACTTTAAACTTTCCAGATTTATCAAAATTAAAGAATGATCCTATTCGATATAGCTTGGGTTGGCCTCTAGGTGCTACTAAAATTCCCTCAAATATTCCAAAATTTGAAGGGAAGACTGGTGAGGACCTGGCTGACCATGTTACCACTTTCCACTTATGTTGTTCATCGAACTCCCTTATCGTTGTTTCAATTAGGTTGAGGCTATTTCAACAAATCCAAACTGGAAACACTGCAAAATGGTACATTGAGCTGAGAAGGGGAAGTTTTGCTACTTTTGGCGAGTTGGCTACAATTTTTCTAAACCATTTCCAGTTTCCTGTTCATTATGATGTCAGGACTGATCTCTTATCAAATTTCTAGTAGCATAAGGGAACACACATTTCTGATCATATTCAGGAATGGAGGAGAAGGAAGAGGCTTATCAAAGCCCATATTCTAAATGAGTTCATTCATGAATGGTTTCTTAAATCCTTATAGCTATAAATCTCGAAGGATGTATCCCTTTCTCGGTTATTCTCTGAGGAAGAGGCTATATTTAGGGCTCCATAGTTATAACTGATCTATTCACAGTCGGGGGTCCTTAATAATGTTTTCCTGGTTGCTCCTCATTCCAAAGTGGATTTATCCAAAACGAAGCCAGGTCCTCATGCTGACGGGCTTATCGGTACGATTGATGGTGGCATGGCTAACCTCCTTAATCAATTGTAGCAGTTGTATTTACAATATTCTCCTTATGGTCAGGCTATGTCGTCAGTGTCAACTCCTTCTGAGCCCTTGACTATTAATGTTGTTCAGGTTTCTAACCCCAAAGTAAATCAATAATCTGATGGGAAGAATAAGGGAAAAAATAATAAGAAGAACGACAATTATGGGAAGGGTAATGCAAATAGATCCAATGATAGTGTTGGAGAGGGTAAGAGGGACAATAAGAAGAAGGTTAAGTTTCCATGCAAGTTACGCACTGGAGAACATCTTACTCACCTCTGCCTGAAAATTCAGAATGCTCAGTGCTTGTTAGCTCAGTAGGGTTCCCCTAGTTCCCAGGCTATACTGACAAACCCTTTTCCCCAAGGGAAAAATCTTCTTGCTGGCATGAATGCTAATACTTGAGCTTTTGCAGGAGGCAATTAGGAAGGGGAAAATTCCTCAAACGTGGATATGATGAATGCTCATGCTGATATCGCTACAAGATCTCATGATTATGGTGAAGCTGAGTATTTGAAATCTAAGAGTGCTCCTAGTAGTTCTGAGCCACTCCATATGGATAGGCCTACAATTGAGCCTATACCTTCGATGTCGAAAGGGTCTACAAAGTGTACAACAATTAAACCTAATGCCAAGGCTGCCCAGAACTACTCCATTGTGGAAGATTTGGCCCAAAGTACTTTTTCCATGTCTGGGTTAGAGTTACTCCAGTCATGCCCAACATAAATAAGTGCATTTCTCACTGTGATTGGAGTTGTTGATCCAAAAGCTCTCTTATGATCACATTTGACATGCCTAATATTAAGAAGAGACTTTCTCATCACATGAATTTTCATATTAGCTATACATAACAGAAGATTAATATTTTTTGAACAGTAGTGGATGACGGTGCTTCCACATGTTTCATGTGATCTCATGTTGAAAATCCATTGGATCTCCTTCAGCTGTCCCTTCACCTACTCTTCTTGTAAGCTACATGGCATTGTTCCAGCTTTACCCATCTCTGTTGGGGCTAACACTGTCAATATTGAGGTCAAGCTAGTTGATGCAAATTTATAATACAACCTTATGTTGAGGCGGAATTGGATTTATGAGATGGATGTTATTTCTTCATAATTATTTCACGTCTTGTGTTTCCCCCACGAAGGGAGGATTTTCATTGTTGACTAGATGGACTATTCTCCTATAGATCCATATGCATCTATTGACTCTATTTTACCCTTGGTGAATGATTCCAAGAAACCTATTGAGAATTTTGGGGTTGGAATATATACAACATTGATGGGTACTTTTGATCTCTCGCCTCCTTTGGTTCATATTAATGCTATCTCATCCTCCAGGGTTCCTAATCGAAGAGAGTTCTTTCAAAATCATTATGTTTTGGACCCTTGAACCTTGCCTTCTCCTACCTCAACATTAGAGGAAAGTCAAGTGGGTGGAATGGCATTCCCTATGTCTACAGCTGACGTTTCCTATCAATCTATTGTTGGCTCTGCAGACTCTGTTCCAGTTTCTCTTTCACCAGAGGATTTCGACGGAGATGTGGCTCCAACTTGGACTCTTAGCTCATATTATTCTTAGGATTTCCTTGATACCACTCCTCCATCTGAAGAGGCTATCCTTGAAGTAGTGACTGGAGTAGAAATACCATGGGATGATTTGCATCATTGGTCCTATTTTCTACCAAATTTGCGAGAAGTTGAAACAAGAGTGTCTATCCCTCAGTATTCTGGTCTTGTTCACCAAATCTTGAACCCCTTAGCTCCAGTGCAAGGTTATAATGAAGGGAACATGGTTGCCATTTCTACGACTACCCTGGTCAACATCTCCAAAGATCCCAATGTTATTGAGAATTCCTTCACTGGAGCTGAATGTTCCCCTGAAGAGATTCATACTTACATTGATCTCTTTAGAGAATTTAGGGATGTGTTAGCTTGGTATTATGAGGAAATTCCTAGAATAGATGCATCTATTGTCCATCATGAGATCAAGACATACAAAAATTCTAAGCCTATACGACAGAAGCTTCGTCTGGTCAACCCTAGGAAGGCGGCAACTATAAAGGCCGAGGTTGAGAAGTTGATAAAACCAGGTTTCATATATCCCATTGCGTTAACTGAGTGGGTTTAGAATCCAGTGCCCATGGACAAGGAACAATCCGAATTTGCATTGATTTCAGGGATTTGAATAAGACATGTCCAAAATTTAATTTCCCCACAACATTTATTGATCATATTATTGATGAGTGTGTGCAGAAATGAGATATTCTCCTTCATGGATGGTGTCTTGGGATACAATCATATTACTATCTATTCTGAAGATCAGCATAACACTTCTTTTATTTTCTATTGGGGTACATTTGTGTACAAAAAGATGCCTTTTGGCCTTAAAAATGTTGGATCTACCTTCTAGCGGGCCATGTCCTATGCTTTCAACAACATTAATCATATTATCAAGAGAATGAGCATCCTTCACACCTTCGACAAGTTTTTGAACGGTGTCGTTAATATAAAATTAGATTGAACCCTACTAAGTGTATTTTCGACATCACATTCGGTCGGTGGTTGGGATTCATCATGTCTACGGAACGGATTCAGGTAGATCCCTTCAAGGTTAAGAAATACTTTAGTTTCCCCCCCGTATTCTACTCGTAAGCTTCAAAGTCTACAAGGTAAGGAAAATTTCTTAACGAGATTTATTGTTAATTATGCCGAGGTGACGAAAGGATTTATGAGGTTGTTAAAGAAAGGAGTTCCATTATTTTGGGATGACTTTGCTCAACGCTCATTCGATGCTTTGAAAAAGGAATTGACCTCTGCTCCATTATTGAGTCCTCCTGATTATAGAAAAGACTTGGACTTTTGTATCTCGTTGCAGTAGAATCTAAAATTGGTATGGTTCTGGTTCAAGAAGATGATGCTCTTTGTGAGCATGTTGTTTACTACCTTAGTCAAGGCTTGGTTGGTCCTAAACTCCAGGATTATCCCATTGCGAAATTAGCTTTGGCAGTTTTCCATGTTGTTCAATGGCTCAGGAATTACATAATTCTTCGCAAAACTTATGTTTTGGTAGAAGTTAATCAATTTCAATTTGTTCTCAGTAGGCGAGTGACCGGGGGAAAATACAATCGATGGATTTTCATTTTTCAAGAGTTTGATCTCAAATTCCTTTTTTCCAAATCCAAGAAATGATTGTTATTTTTGGAATTGATCTCTGAGTTGCCCTGTGGAGGAGAGATTTTTATGAAGAATCATTCCCTGATGAACATATTTTCCTCATTTCTTCACAGGATCCTTGGTATGGAGATCTCATTGTTTATCTCCATATTTCAAAGTTTCCCTTCGCTTTTTTGAAAGACGTGCGTCAAAAGTTGTGTCACTTAGAAAAATTATCTTATTATCGGTGACACTCTATATCGTCATGGGGTTGATTAGATCCTCAGAATTTTCTTAACCCTCGAAGAAGATGAGGTTGCACTAAATGATTTCCACAATGGAGCTTGTGGTGGTCATTTATCTGGGCTTAGTAAAACCTAAAAGATCTTGCGTGTAGGATATTTTTGGCCCTTGATTTTCAAAGGTTGTGTTGAGGCGGTCAAAAAATGTCATCCTTGTAAAGTCTATGCTCGGAAGATGTGTGCTCATCCAACTTCTCTCTTTCCTGTTATCACTTTCTTTCC
Source organism: Pinus albicaulis (assembly GCA_034641835.2). Classification (NCBI taxonomy): domain Eukaryota; kingdom Viridiplantae; phylum Streptophyta; class Pinopsida; order Pinales; family Pinaceae; genus Pinus; species Pinus albicaulis. The sequence continues at coordinate 779,266,304 of CM076582.1, forward strand.
ATTCAAAAATTGGGGTATTGATTATACTACTTGTAACCTGCCTTTGGAAATGGGTCATAAGTATATTATTGTAGCAGTGGAATACTTTACGAAGTGGGCTGAGGCTATGCCTACTTTTTTGAACGATGGTGGAAGAGAAACCCTATTTTTGTTCAACCAAGTCATTTCTTGCTTTGGTATCCCCAATAACATTGTCACTGACCATGGCAATCATTTTCAGAACACCATGATGATTGAATTGGCTCTCAAATTGGGTTTTCAGAAGGAGCATTCATATCCATATTATCCTTAGTCCAATGGGTAGGTTGAAGTTGTAAACAAGTCATTAAAGTTTATCCTTCCATAGAAAATTTATAAAGGGAGATCCAATTGGCACGTCATGTTGTATCCTGCACTTTGGGCATACTAGATTTTTGTGAAGACTACAACCAGATTCACTCTGTTGCAACTAGTTTACGTGTTGGAATCAATATTTCATGTTGAATGTGAAATCCATTCCCTTAAGCTTGCAGTTGAGATTTTTCCTGACACTTCAAGTCCTGAAGAATGCCTTTTCCATCTATAACATCTCGATGAGAAGCCCCGAGATGCAGCTACGATGAATGAGGCTCATAAGAAATGAGTGAAGGTTCAGTATGATAAGGCGGTCAAACCTCGGGTTTTCTTTGAAGGTGGCCTTGTTTTCATTTATGCCCAAGACAAGGATGCCTTGGGGGCAGGCAAGTTCAAATCCATGTGGTACAACCCTTTTATTTTTAAAAAGGTCCTTAAAAATGGAGCTTATGCCTGGGTTGATTTGGACGGAAACGAACTAGTGGAGCCCAGAAATGGGCTCTATTTGTAGAAGTATTATGCCTAGGCTTCCGCCTAACATTTAATTTGGTTCTATTTATTTTATTTTTGGTACGTGTCTATTTATTGATTTTTGATGTGATTTTGATAATTTTGATTTGCTTTGGCAGGTTTTTTTGGATGAGATGAGTCATTTTGGCTTTGTCGATGGTGCTAATAGACATACCCGTAATCTTGCTTCCATGGCTTGGGTAAATCACTATCCATCTGCTCATTTGCTAGTCCCAAGGGGTGTATCCATTTTTCCTACTTCAAACAATGTGGCAGAATACACTACAGTGGTCAACCTACTCTCGAAGGAAATATCTCTTGGTGTTGATTCGTTAGAAGTATACTTGGATTCGCAACTGGTGGTTTCATAATTAAGAAAAACCTATCGTGCTAGAGACCCATTTTTACATCAATTATTTCTGAGAGTACGTTTGTTACAACGTTCATTTCAATATATTACGTTCATTCACATTCCTTGTTCAGATCATTGGTTTGTAGGCTCATTAGCTAATCAAGTAATTGATTGCCATATTAATCATTCAACACTTTAAAATATCAAAAAAATCATTCACCATTGTACATTTGGGACAATCACATCATATAAAATCGCTATATATATATATCAAATTTGTGTTCAAAATATACGAAAATCGGAAAATCATGTCCTACAAAGTTAGGGATTATGCCCGATCATGTTCATCATCAAAAAATATTACAGTCATCTGATAAAATTAAATCTATCCCTATGGGCCCTGCCTAGGATAGGTGTTTTGGAAGAACACTATAGTTGTCGCCACACAGCAGAACAAACACACCTAGTGACGTGGTACTCCAACCACTCGTCTTTGTATAGCCTCTGGGAGATGCTCTATGGCAGCCATAGGGACATGGAAAGTCAAACTCTCCAAGTTTATCTGTATATCATGGAGGGTTCTCCCTAGGTCTTCTGCAGCATCCTCAACCTCTCTTCTGTGGCACTTATGCCTCGAGAAACCCTCAGGTCTCACTAGTCCCATGTCTGCATCATGATTCATAAAATTTGTAAGTCATATTATCTTAACAGAAATATGTTTCATTTTCATATAAATTGAAAAATAAAAAAAAACATATACTCAAAAATTATTGTGAAATCTTACCAATCGGCCCCCATGTTGCACCGGGTGGAAGGATCAAATCTGGGCCTCCTCTGAAATCCATGCCAGCATAGGGATAGTCCTCTGCTGTAATGATTTTTTCTCCCCACCTGTTGAGGCCTCAGAATTCCGCTGCCAAAACATGGGGGAAAAAAAAACCTGATACGGACCCTAAAGTAGCTCATTTTTTATCTGGTGTAGTGGCTCCGACTGGGGATAATGGGACTAGTTTCCCAATCAGGATGATTTTGAGGGTGTTTTGATTATACAACATGCAAATGGAGAACGATTTTAATCTATCATATGCATCTATATAAACTATTTATTCTATTATATACCCGGGGTGTTTCTTCCTTTATGTGATCTAAAGAGATATCCTTAAACTATTAGTGATATAGATCATTTAATAGTTGAAAGAGATGAAAATTATGTAACATGATTCTTCTAACAAAATAGTTTGACTAGAAGAATTGTGAAAAATATATCGCATACATATGTGTGATTATATATTTAATAAGAAATCACAGACAAATATTAGAACATAATTTCATGTAACATTCATCTATAATAACGTTTCAAATATATAATGCAATAAAAGATGATTGTCAATCTATAAAGCAAGACTTAATACAAGTGAATAGAAGTACCATGTATACGAAGTTCTACTCATGTAAACTGACAATAATTGATCTATTCCTCTTCACTTTCAAGAAATTTAAAGAGTACATTATTGCAACATTAGTTAAATAGCTTTAATTTTCAAAAGATAACAGATGTGTTCCATTAATTCATCAAATCATTCACAAACTTACAATAGTGCATTATTTGCAAATGTTTTTGACAAATTTCTAGACCCTTCTCTAAATGCATAAGAGGGATTTAAATACTAAACTAACAATGTTATAAAATATATTATTACAAAAATATAGAGGAGGTTTCAAATGACCATCCTCATAAGACTAACTTAAACTACAATCTAGGAAAATAAAGCAACAATATGATTTATGAATTATGCCCTTTCTTTTAAATTTGGTCATGAAGTTGAAAAATATCTAGCATGTGCTTGAGTTGATCTCACTACGAAATCCTCCTGTCCCTTGAATATGACATTTGAGATTACTGGTTGCAGTCTTCTTGTTGAATCTGTTAAAGACTACAGGATCTATTATTGATGATAAGGTTTGATAAAAAATTCCAATAATTTTCTTGATCAAACCTATTTACCTTTTTAATTGTTTCATCCTGCGTTTCTTCCTTTTGCTTCCACTGTGTTTCTAGATGTTTTACTTCTGAGAACACTTCATACGTGTACTCTTTGATAAGTTCTTCTTTTGCCAGTTGTTCACATACAAATTCAGTAATTTCCTTTATAATCTTGATGTTTTCGTTGTTGCTTTCTCTTCCTGCTTTATTTGTGCTTCCCAATATTTGAATAATATATCCTTTTGGAACTTATCTACCTAGGGTAGATTAAATTCTTTGCCTAAGTCTGATGCCTCCCATTTAATGTGTTCTTTGATTTTCTTCTCGAGCTTCTCACATTAAAGGTTCTGGATAGCTATCTATTGGATCAATATTTCATTTGAGTCACAATAAGAGTCAATAATAGAAGCTTGTTGGCAAAATATTTCCTATTTTTGCTTTAACTTAGCATTTACATACAATGCTTCTTTTATGAATTTCTCTAATTGTGGCTAGATTTGTAACCCGGTCATTGTTGCTTCCAGTTGTGTTTTCTTCTCAGTAATTTCTTCTTGATGCTGCAATTTGAGACTCTCAAAACATTTTTGAATTTGGGCCATCTTTGATTTCATTTTCTCACTAGAGTTAGATTTTTCTTGGTGTAACAACCTCTCTATTTCTTGTATTCTGCCTTCCTTTTGCTTCAGCAACATTTTAACCTTAGTAGCTTTATCAACAGTGACAGTAGCATATTCCCATACAAACTGTGATAATTTAGTTAAATGTTCAGTAGGATTAGCTAATGGATCCTTCCACAAAACATTAATAGATACATTTGTGAGATCTGAGACTGTCTCATCAATTCTTCTCTTTTTGTTTCTCTTGACTATAGCCTTATGACTAGGACTATAGAAGATATCTAGCGACGCAATTTCCTCAATTTGTAAAACTATTTGTTCTGTAGGGTAGGCCGGTATGATATCTCGATCATGAGTTTTTGGAACTTGTTGTAGTGGATTAACAATTTCCACTATCTTCTGGGAATGTTCAGGTGTTTGAAAACTAGTAGCTTGATTAGCATTGGGATTGGTTGTAGAAATGTTTATTGCTTTAGAAAACTCATCCCATTCACTACTCAAATTATTTGGTTGGGAATTTTCTGACTGATCAAGTGTATCTTGACTTTGCTAAACTTATTCAGAAGTTGACTATGTTCTATTACTTTCTCTTTTCTCCTGCATCTCTATCTCTTCGATTACTTGATCAATTATCTTTTCTAGGCTATCCTTTCTGGATTCGGATTCATTTTCAAAATGATCTGAATTTTGATATTGATGTTTTGATTGTCCCGAATCATCCTCGGATATGTCTTTTGCTTCATTATCCAAGATAATACTTGGAGTAGGTATGTTTACATCATCAATAGTTAAAAGTTAAGGGAATTCACTCTAGTCTCTTATTTATGTATGTTTGGAAAGCTTCCAAATCATCTTGTTTGAGTTGACTGGATGCAAACTTAATTATATCTGAAAACTTTTCCATGCCTGGAAAGAGGTCATCAAATCTGTCTATTTCTTTCAAAAAAAGGCTTCTTTTTGAGTTCAGTGATGTAATTTCTAATTACATCATTTGGATCATACAACACCTTTGTAATTACTTCCAAATTCAATATATTAATCCTTGAAAATTCCTTATAGGCGTGGCCAATATTGAAAAGTGAAAAAATGCCTCATTGTAAAGGAAAAATAGGCCAAATGACCTTCTTAGCATCCTTCAGTTGTTTAGTAATACCATTAACCACTTTGGAGGCTATATCTCTTCAAAGTAACTTATCAGGAACATAATATGGTAGGACCTAGGGAGAAGCATAACTCCCAAATACTCTGACATATGTAAAATTCTCATATGCACACCATCTAGCCATAGAAAAAATATATGTGCTAGCTTCTTTGGAAACCCTAGGGGATTTTTCATTTAATATCATATGGTGCATATGGTGCATAGGTAACATGACTCCATGACAAATTTTATAAAAATCCAGATGGAAGTCTGAATCCCAAAGGGCTCTGTGGTAAATGTGGATTGGGGTAGGGTCTTGTGTAGTCCATTTCCATCCCATGGTAGGAAAACTAGAATAAAAGCAGACTGCGTCCATGACATAGGCACTCATATAAAAGGGAGGTATTTAGCTAGATGAAACATTCCTTTTGTTCCTATACTCTATGATGTGTTTCGCTAAATTGTCAGATACAATATTTTCCCAATTCTGAATTAAATAATTGACAATTGCATCAATCAATGGGACCCAATCTACTGAAAACCTAGTGGTATCAGGTTTTGAAAACAATCTACACAACATAGCGGCAGCATAGCAGTAAGGGTAAGGAAGTTGGGCAATTGGATACATACCGATTTTATCTCGCTTTAGCTTTCCCTGGTCTTCCTTCCATTCCTTTATGACTTTTATGAGGTCTGTATGCCCTCCTCTAAAACTTTGATGAAAAACCTTGTCATATTTCTGTTGCGAGGAGGGTAGATGGTACATTTCTTGTAAGTATTCTTCCTTGAAAGAACCAATATTCTCGCCTTTTGAATATTTAAAAGTTCCATCTTCTATGTTTAAGTGGTCAATTACCCACTTAACCATGTCTATGTAAGGGAGAATTTCTGGCCTTAAGGCTATCTTATGGATGAATGAATATGTGACGTAAATATCAGTCGGGTCTAAAGAAATAGATAAGTCTGCTGAAGCAACTTTATCCATTACCATTGGCTTTTCATTTTTGAAAAATTGATACATCGCTTCCCATGACAAAATCCTGCATTCCTTGCTGCATGTGGTGTCTATAAATAGGGGAGACATGTCTGAGTCTTTACTAGACAAATTTTGAGCAATCTCTTTTCCTTTCTTGTTCATCACTATTTTCTTCGTTAGGTTAGTTGGTTTATTGATTTCAAGCAAACAGAGAAATCATCAAAAGTACATGGAACAGAGAGACAAATCCATCGCTATTTTATTTCAAACATGCACGAATATGTATGAATCTTATAAAAAATTCTATTAATCACCGATAATATTTTCAAATCAAATCTCTTACACCTTTACACGAAATAGCTATCAATCAACTTAAGAAGATGGATCTTGGATTTCAGTTTGATATGACATAAGTCATTTCACATGCTTGAGTAATTACATGCCATTCATTCGCATATCGCAACTTATAACTTTTACCGTTTATGATGTTAACCCATAAATGCTTCGAAATGCAATCTGCACAAATCCCACATCTCAACTCTTATACAGTAAATGGATTTTCTTTTGGTTAAGTCCTACAAAATACAAAGTGTGTATTCAAGAAGTCAAGCGGATGTGCTTTATGAGACTTTATAGATTTATATTTATTGCTTTGCTGGCTAGTTGGGTCCACGTAATCGCAACTTATAGCAAATTTCCTTATAATTTTGATCATCTAAATGAGGTGTGATGCGATAAAAAAATTATAACGGTGATTTAATCGTTTGCAAGTTTTTTAATATAACTTCAGAAAAGGCTTTCCACATTTCGCAACCCACGTGACTTAGTGGGTTTCAAGTCTTTTGGGTTGTAAGTTATGCGATTTGCGATGCGCCAAAGTAGAAAAGCAAAAAGAAACTTTATTTCCTATTTTTTTTTTTTTTTAAATAAAAAAAAAATTCCTATTTATTTCTAAAGGGTCCCCATTTATTTTAATAAATTGGGGGTGTTTTATAGCACAACAATTGGCGATTCACTTGGGAGAACCAAATATGTCTGACTAATTTTTTGAAATTTCTAGAACTTTTTCGAAATAAAAATAGTTGCAGGAATGAATTTCAAACAAATAATATCTTACTAAGAAATGAAATTTCTCTTAATTACAATTCATAAGAATCCCTCTTTTAAATATATAAGTATGAGAATCTATATCAATCTTTAATTAGTTCAAAAAGATAAATCAGGTGGCTCTTACAGATCATCTTTATAAACATTTACTCTGTTATCATAGGTAGAGCCTCTATTCCATTAAGAAATTTAAGCTTTTGGTAGGGTTACCTTTTACCCAACAATGATTCATTTTCCTATCCAGTGTTTCTCACAATTTCTAAAAATAAATTCTAACTTTATATAATTGATCTTTTTTGAAACTTTTCTTCTTGTATCATATTTTTATTTACTTAAAAGCCATTGTCTTGGCTTGGAAACCAAATGATGAAAATGGAATTCATTGGTTGTAATTAAACTGATCAAGCTATCTCTTCATGAGACCCCTTGTCCTCCTCATATAATCTCAAGTCATTAACCTGTTTTGGTAGGTAGTGTTGGTAATGTCATTTCAACTATTTCCCTATGAACATGGTAAACAAGCTCATGATGAGACTTATTATCTTTTAAGTTTTTCTGGTATAATATTTTTTGACTTTCTTTATAAATTTATAAAGTTTTCCTAGATGGGGTGAATTAATAAGTCTTTTTGAGGATTCTGGACGATAATGTTGAGTTTTAGATTTATTTTCTATAAAAGATTCTTTACTATGTTAAGGATTCTTTTCTTGACTGATAACAAAATAATCATGCTATATAAGGATGAGTGTTCATCAGAGAATAAATAACTTCAGTGAAATTTCATCTTTCAGTAAAAATAAAATCTATTTCTCTTTCAAATATTTTGATTGTTTCCTTAACACTTCTTATTTCTATAAGTGATAAATAAAAAAGGATCATCTGAGATTTTACCTACTATGAAAAGTATTTTTTCAAAATATGCCCAGTAACAGGAAAAGAATCTCTTTTGCATGATAGATCTTGCAATAAGAATGTTTATTGACCTATTTCTTCAATTATTTGAAATGGACCTAGCGAGATTTTTTGAAACTTCATGTTTTTACCCTTTTCCTCATGCGCTTTGTCCCATTTCAATACCAGATCACCAATTTGAAATTTTTTTGGAGTAACAGAAGTTGAATCAAAAGAGTCTTTTACTATATGTTGATGATGTGCATGAATATGTTTAGCTTTTTCTCTTTCTTCTTCTAACTTAAGAATTTGACATTGTCTAAGTTGTAAAGAAGAAGAAGGAGATTCATCAATAAATTGTACTAACGAAAGAGAGGGAATAACTTCATTGGTAGTAAGTACAAATTCTTTTCTGTAGACAAGATTGAATGGATAAGTGCCAATAGAAGCTTTCTAAGTTATTCAATCTGCCCAAAGCGCGAAGATTAATGACATGCAAAATTCATTGGTTTTGATTAATAGTTTTTTTTATTATTCTAATCAAGTTCTTGTTCATGGACTCTGCTAAACCGATTCCTTGCAAGTAATAATTTTCAGAATACTTGAGTTTAAAACCTCTATTGATTGCAAATACCATCATAGTAGTTCCTGAGAAGTAAGATGCGTTATCAAAAATTAAAGAAGTAGGTAAGCCAAACCTAGTTATGATATATTGGTCGATGAAATCAATGATATTCTCAGAGTTGGGTACCTTTAATGGAATTACTTCCACCCATTTAGTAAATTAATATGTAGCTGTGAGAATATATCTACGTTGTTTGGAAGAGTTAGGAACAATCTTACTGATTATATCTAATCCCCATTCTTCAAATGGTTGTTCGATATTGACTAGCTATAATGGTAAGGCTGGCTTCCTTTCTCTTTGAGATGCACTTTGACACACTTTTCATTTTCTTGCATATTTATGAACATCCTTGAAAAGTGTAGGCCAATAGTAACGTACATTCAAAATTTTGTGTGTTGTCATATTTCCTCCAAAATGTCCTCCAGCTAGTCCATCATGGAGTTTGTGCAAGAGTTACTCTACTTCAGATTTTTATAAGCATCTTAGTAGTAAAAAATAAAAATTTATCATAAATAATACATCATTGATTAATTCATATTTCTTGGACTTTCATCTTAAAGGCCGTTTCATTTTGTAGTTGAGTTGATTCAGAGCATATCCATTCTTCAAATAGAATATGAGATCAACGTATTGAGATTGTGCATCATTGAGGCTTACCTATTATATTTTCACGTTGTTACCTGAATCTTCCTCTGATCATAGATGGGATTGTCTTGTAAGCATTCCGCAAAAACCTTTACCTCTAACAATTTCAGAGGGTCTAATTTCTACATCATATTATTGTAAAGCGGTAACACAGTTAGCCCTTTTCTCCCCTAATTCTCTTTGCATTAATAGTTCTCTCACTGCAGGGAATGGAACTATGATTTTGGTGTGAGTTTTTAGGAGAAATGCCATGAAATTATTTATAACCTTAAAGACAACCAGTGCTTGCTTTTCGAGAGATGAATAATTTAGTTCTGCACCTTGCAAATTGGAACTGAAAAATGATATTGGTTCTTCAATTTGTTGGTCATTAAGCTGTGTTAAAACAACAACGTATGATATATATGATGAAAAAGTGTATAAATTTAAAGGATTAAGAAAACCAGGGTAGTCAGGAATGGAGGACTGACAATTAATTGTTTAATAAAATCAAATGATTCTGTTTCATTATGTCCCTGTTTAAAGACTGAATTTTTCTTAATCATGTTTTGTAATGGTAAAACTATTTTTGAAAAGTTAGGGACAAACCTTTTAACAAAATTAATTTTCCCAAGGAACGACTACATAGCTTTCTTGTTATGAGGGAAAATAATTCTTTTCAACTCTTCAATTCTTTCAAGATCAATATAGATACCTATTTTTGACACAATGAATCCTAAATTTTTTCCTTCATCTAATGCAAAAAATTATTTCTTCGGATCTAATGAGATGCCATACCTTTTACATCGCTCAAAGACTTGTTTTAGGTCATTCACATGATTGGTTACTTGTTTAGAAAAGACTGTAATATCATCTAAATAAATAGCCACTGATTTATTTACGAATCCCCTAAAAGCTGTGTCCATATATCTCTGGAAAGTTGCACCTGCGTTAATTAATCTAAATGGAATCTTTTGATAGGCGTAATTTCCCCACTTATTCCTTAATGTAGTCTTCAGTCTGTCATCTAGATGTACGATAATTTGGCTATATCCCAAGAATCCATCTAGAAAGGACATAAGTTCATGTCTAGCTATTGTCTGTTGTACTTGTTCCATGGTTGGTAATGGAAAGTTGTCCTTCTGACAACCTTTGTTTAAATTCCTAAAATCAATGCAAATTCTAATATCGCCATTCTTCTTCCTGACAAGTACCAAATTTGATACCTATTTAGAATGCCTAACTGGAAAGATGATTTTTTCCTTGAGGAGTTTGTTCAGTTCTGTTTTAATTTGATTTTCCAGATTTGGGTGAATCTTCCTCAATTTCTGCTATATAGGTTTTTCTTCTGAGATCATAGGAATTGTGTGTTGAATCATAGAAGTGTCATATGTTTTAATATCGGTCTAATCCCAAGAAAAATACACTTTTGTAGATTCTAAACAATCTAATAAATGATAATATTTCTTTGGAAGATAGACCAAGACCTAGATTGACATTTTGAGGTTTTTCGCAAGTTCCTAGATTTACTGACTCAAATCTTAAGGTAGAGATTTGAATTTTTGAGTTAGTAACTCTTTTAAACCTATCTTTCAGATCATATAGGTCTTCTAACTTGACAATATATTTAGGAATATGATTTTCATCTTCTTCTTTCTTAATCTGAATGTCATGTTCATTTTCATCCAAAATTTGACTATCATAAGATCCTTCAGATGTTAACAAATCTATGATATCTGAATCATTATTGAATACTCTCTAATTGGTAATATTATCAGGAATAGATGGCCTAAAAATTGATTCAATAGAAAATATATTGGGACTAAATTCTTGGGATGGAATTAATTTTGATGCTATGTTAGCCAGTATATCTGCACTAGCGTTTTTCATTCTACGTATAGAAGAAATGTTAAAGGGTAAGAAATGAAAGGTTAATTCTTGGACTAATGATCGATAATGATTTAAATGTATAGATTTACAATGAATGGTATCTCTTACCTGTCTAACAATTATTTCTGAATCCCCTAAGACCTTCAGATATTTGATATTAAGATCAATGGCTTTGTACAAACCTTGGACAAATGATTTGTATTCAGCTATATTATTTGTACATTTGAATTCTATTCTGTAGGATAACATGGTTTTTTCTCGTTCTCGTTTTATTAAGATACAGCCAGCGTCTGCACCATCTTCATAGTTAGAATCATCAAAATAAAGAGTCCAAAATAAAGAGTTAACTATTGTTCTATCTACAAAATTTATACATTTGGAACTATCTAGCTGGGAAAAATTCTTGATCTGAGAAAGAACTCCATTATCAAAGAAAGGTGATGGTTGAGCATTGAAATTTCCCAAAAATGATTCTGCTAAGTAGTTTCCAATAATGTTGTTATTGAATGCTACTGTCTCATTTACTCCTTCAATATCGATGACTTTATGCTTCATGAAATTTTCACGGTCTATCCGAATTTGATTTGGCTTTCCATTATATGGTAGCCACATATGTGACTAGTCTGTAGCAAAATATCCATGAAAATTTTCAAACCAATATCGGCTTAAAACTAAGCCGTAAAATTCAGGAATATTGACCACCAGTATATTAATTATTTGAGTAACCATGGGATTTGATGACAATCTGATGGAAACATAATTTATTTCTCCTACCACCTCTACTCTGGTTCTATCAAGTTGTATTATATGAACAGGGGAACTCAGAGGAGTTATGTTCAACTTAGCATAGACTGATTGTGTAATTATATTAGAGGAAGCTCCTCAGTCTATTAAACAATTATAAACATTTTTTTTATACATCTCATAGGTTAAGAGAAATGGATGAGTATGAGAGATGGATCGATCACCTATCATAATCAAGTCTATAACATCTATTTTAGTTGAAGTGGAAGGTGGCTTACTTATTTCATTAGCAGCTTGTACTATTACTGGAGCAGGTAAGGTTGAAGCAGGAACTGCATTTAATTCTCTAAGTAAGATTTTATATTGCTGCTTTAATTTTGTAAGATTGTGAATTGAAATGTTGGCTCTAGTTTTCTTCATATATTCAACTACATTATACTCAATCGTGTCTGAGACTACCATTGTCTTAGATGTAGGTGGAGTATCTGAAGTAATGAGACTTGTTTATGTAGCCTTTTAAGTAGAATTTTTTCTTACTGATTTATCTTTAGCAGGAGTTGAAATATTTTGATGTTGATTTGGTTGTGTTGCTTCAGTAGTCTTTTTGCTCCTTGTACTCACAAGTGAAGCTTCATGTTGTTCTTCATTTGGTAGGATGAAATTCCACATTCCATTTAGTCAACTTCTTCTTCATCATCATCTTCTTATTCCTTTGTTTGCTCTTCCTCTATATCTTGATCAGATTCAACATTAGATATGATATTTGGAGGTTGATAACTAGAGGACTAACCTTTCTTGAAGTTTCTGAAAGTATTTTTTGAGCTCGAATTTTCAGCGACTTTTTTCTTGATATCTGCCATCTCGTTTACCATAGTCTTCAAAAAATTTTGAAGACCTTCCACATCAAAGGGTCTTTTGGCAGCTTCTTTTTAGAATCATCTTCGAAATATACCTTCTTTGATTTTTGATCTTCTTGAGAATTCCTTTTCTCAAGAGCAGTTATGGGTTCTCTACAGATAGAGATTCTTTCATGTTTTCTGCAAGTGTTGGCAGTTTTTCTCTATCAACAAAAATAACTATTGGATGGAAGAGATGAAATATACCACTCAATTTGAACTTCTGCACCAGGAATTTTATTGAGAAATTTACTAAATATTGAATTGAAATATTTTGTCTTCTCACCTGATTTAGCTTTTAGATTTGACAAATCATTGATGAGTGTAGCAGTGGTCCTATCATCCCCAAACTTAGCTAGAAATTGTTCTTTGAACAGATTCCAGGTAGTTATAAAGTGGGTAGGCAGTGAAAAATACTAGGATCCTATGGATCTGATTAGGGTATACAGAAATAATATTACAATGCAACCCTGTTCAACTACTCCATTTAGATTGATGGCTAACATAAAATTTTGAATGTGTTCTTCTATCGGAAGACCATCACCAGGATTAAATTTAGGTAGCCATCTTTTAGGTGATTTTGGTAGATCACGAAGAGGAGTAGGCATATTTATAGCCCCTGGATTGCTCCATGGGTGGCCTGCCATTGGATTTTTAATAGGTTGGTTGGGTGTAGTTTGGGTTGAAAAAGAGGCAGACTAAGTGTTAGGACTAGTTGAAGGGATAGTATTTTGAGTATTGGAACAAGTCAAAGTAACACTGATTATTGGAATGGAAGTTGTGGAAGTGAGTGGAGGTAATAGAGGTGAATGGGATAAGGTATCACTGGTGATTGACTCTGATTGAGTTCTCTTTAGTCTTTTCTGAGTAATGTCGATGGGAAATTCAAAGGGAAGAATTCTGATGGTTTGACTTTCCGATCGAGCTAATATTTTTCGAGGTTTTAAAGAAAATTAAATACTGATATCCGATATTTGAGAATATTCGGGATTTTCCGCAGAAATGGATACTCTATCTAACTTTTATATCAAATAATAAACTTCTAGGGAAGCTTGATGGGAATGAGGAGATAATATGGGTTGAGTATCATTAGGAGGCTTATGAGAAGGATGATCAACTTCATATTTTAAATATGAGGATCTAGATAATTTTATGGAAGTTGATGGGGATCTAGAGGGAGAGAGACTCTTAGATTGACCTTTATATTGATTAGATCTTTTTTATTTTCACAAGGCCCTCCTTCTAGAGCTAAAATGTTGTGGCCTCAAAATTCCACTGCCAAAACATGGGGGAAAACCACCTGCTCCGGAACTTAAAGCAACTCCTTTTCCATTTGGTGTAGTGGCTCCAACTGGGGATAATGGGACCAATTTCCCAATAAGGAGGATTTTGAGGGTGTTTTGATTATACAACATGCAAATGGAGAATTATTTTAATTTATCATATGCATCTATCTAAACTTTTTATTCTATTATATACCTGGGGTGTTTCTTCATTTATGCGATCTAAAGAGATATCCTTCAAATATTAGTAATATAGATCATTTAACAGTCGAAAGAGATGAAAATTATGTAAGATGATTCTTCTAACAAAATAGTTTGACTAGAAGAATTGTGAAAAATATATCACATTCATATGTGTGATTATATATTTAATAGTAAATCACAGACAAATATTAGAACAGAATTTCATGTAACATTCATCTATAATAACGTTTCAAAGATATAATGCAATAAAATATGATTGTAACTATAAAGAAAGAATTAATACAAGTGAATATAAGTACCATATATACGAAGTTCTACTCATGTAAATTGACAGTAATTCATCTGTTCCTCCTCACTTTCAAGAAATTTAAAGAGTACAGTAGTGCAACATCAGTTCAATAGCTTTAATTGTCAAAAGATAACAGATGTGTTCCATTAATTCATCAAAGCATTAACAAACTTACAATAGTGCATTCTTTTCAAATGTTTTTGACAAATTTCTGGACCCTTCTCTAAATGCATGAGAGGGGTTTAAATACTAAACTAACTATGTTCTAAAATAGATTATTACAAAAATATAGGGGAAGTTTCAAACAACCATCCTCGTATGACTAACTACAACTACAATCTAGGAAAATAAAGCAACAATATGATTTATGAATTCCACCCTCTTTTTTGGATTTGGTCACGAAGTTGACAAATATCTAGCATGCGCTTGAGCTGAGCTGGCTGCAAAATCCTCGATCTGACCTGTCCCTTGAATACTGCGTTTGAGATTACTGGCTGTGATCTTCTTCTTGAATCTGTGAAAGACTGTAGGATCTATTATTGATGATAAAGTTTAATCAGAAAATTCCAATAATTTTCTTGATCAAACTTATTTACCATTTTAATTGCTTCATCCTGCGTTTCTGCCTTTTTCTTCCACTATGTTTCAAGTTTTTTGACTTCTGATAACACTTCAGAAGCATACCCTTTGGTAAGTTCTTCTTTCACCAGTTATTCACATACAAATTCAGTAATTTCCTTTGATAATATTGATGTTTTTGTTGCTACTTTCTATGCCTTCTCTATTTTTGCTTCCCAATCTTTGAACAAGATCTCCTTTTAGAAATTATCTACCTAGGTTAGATTAAATTCTTTGCCTGAGTTTGATGCTTGCCATTGAATGTGTTCGTTGATTTTCTTGTTGATATTCTCACATTAAAGTTTCTGAATAGCTATTTGTTGGATCAGTATTTCATTTCAGTCACAATAAGAGTCAATAATAGAAGATTATTGGAAAAATATTTCCTGTTGTTGCTTTAAATTAGTATTTACATCCAATGCTTCTTTTATGAATTTCTCTAATTTTGGCTGGCTTTGTAACCTGGTCATTGTTGCTTCCAGTTGTGCATGCTTCTTAGCAATTTCTGCTTGAAGCTGTAATTTAAGACTCTCGAAATATTTTTGAAATTGGGCCATCTTTTATTTCATTTGCTCACTCGAGTTAGATTTTTCTTGGTGTAACAGCCTCTCTGGTTCTTTTATTATGTATTCCTTCTGCTTAAGAAACATTTTAACCTTAGTATATTTATCAACAGTGCCAGTAGCATATTCCCCTGCAAAATGTGATAATTTAGTTAAATGTTCAGTAGGATCAGCTAAGGGATCCTTCCACAGAACGTCAACAGATTCATTTGTGAGATCTGAGACTATCTCATCAATTCTTCTCCTTTCATTTCTCTTGACTAAATCTTTATGACTAGGACTATAGAAGATATCCAACAATGAAATTTCCTCAATTTGTAAAACTATTTGTTTTGTAGGGTAGGCTAGTATGATCTCTCGATCATGAGTTTCTGGAACTTGTTGTAGTGGAATAAAAGTTTCACTATCTTCTAGGAATGTTTAGGTGTCTAAAAACTAGTAGCTTGATCAAAATTGGGATTGGTTTTAGAAGTTTTTATTGCTTCAGAAAACTCATCCCATTCGCTACTCAAATTCTTCGGTTGGGATGTTTCTGACTTATCAAGTTTATCTTGATTGTGATTAACTTCTTGAGAAGTTGACTCTGTTCCATTACTTTCTCTTTTCTCTTGTATCTCTATACCTTGGATTACTTGATCAATTATCTTTTTCGGGCTATCCTTTCTGGATTCAGATTCATTTTCAGATGATCTGAATTGTGAGATTGATGCTCTGATTGTCACTCATTCTCAGACATGTATTTCTCTTCATTATCTAAGCTAATACCTGGAGTAGGTTTGTTTACATCTTCAATAGTTAACAAGTTCAGAGGAATTATCTCTAGCCTCTTATTTATGTATGTTTGGAAAGCCTCCAAATCATCTTGCTTGAGTTGACTAGATGCAAACTTAATTATATCTGAAAAATTTTACATGGCTTGAAAGAGGTCATCAAATCCATCTATTTCTTTCAAAAAAGGATTCATTTTGAGCTCAATGGTGTAGATATTAATTACATCATTTGGATCATATAGCCTCTTTGGATTTATTGCCAAATTCTATAAATTAATCTTTTAAACTTCCTTGTAGGCATGGCCAATATCAAAAAGTGCAAAAGTGACACACTGTAAAGGACAATTAGGCCAAACGAACTTCTTTGCATCTTTCAGCTATTTAGTAATACCATTAGCAAGCTGGTAGGCTATCTCTCTTGTAAGTAACTTATCAAGAACATAATATGGAAGGACGTGGGGAGAATCATAACTCCCAAATACTCTGACATATGTAAAATTCTCCTCTGCAAACTAGCTAGCCACAGAAAGAATATATGTGCTAGCTTCTTTGGAAACCATAGGGGCGTTCTCATTAAATATCATCTGGTTCATAGTTAACATGACTCCATGACAAATTTTATAAGAATTCGGATGGAAGTATGAATCCCAAAGGGCTCTGTTGTAAATCTGGATTGGGGTAGGGCCTTGGGTAGTCCATTTCCATCCCATGGTAGAAAAACTAGAAGAAAAGTAGATTGTGTCCATGACATAGGCACTCATATAAAAGGGAGGTATTTCTCTAGATGAAACAATCCTTTTATTCCTATACTCTATGATGTGTTTGGCTAAATTGTCAGATAGAATATTTTCCCAATTCAGAATTAAAGAATTGACGATTGCGTCAATCAATGGGACCCAATCTACTAAAAACCTAGTGATATCAGGTTTTGAAAAAAATCTACACAACATGCCGGCAACATAACAGTAAGGGTAAGGAAGTTGGGAGATTGGGTATGTAATGCGTTTATCTCGCTTCAACTTTCCCTGTTCTTCCTTCCATTCCTTTATGACTTTCATGAGGTATGGATTCTTTGCTCTAAGACTTTTCAAAAAAGCCTTGTCATATTTCTGCTGCAGGGAGGGTAGATGGTGCATTGCTTGTAAGTCTTATGCCCTGAAAGAACCAATATTGTCACCTTTTGAATGTTTAAAATTTCCATCTACTATGTTTAAGTGGTCAATTAACCACTTAACCATGTTTTTGTAAGGGATAAATTTTCTCCTTGTGGTTATCTTGTGGATGAATGAACATGTGACGTAAAAAACAGTTGGTTCTGAAGAAACAGATAAGTCTGCTGAAGCAACTTTATCTATTACCATTGGATTTTCATTTTTGAAAAGTTGATACAATGCTTCCCATGACAAATTGTCACATTCATTTTTGCAGGTGGTGTCTGAAAATAGGGGAGACATGTCTGAGTCTTCAATAGACGGTGTTTGAGAAATCTCTTTACCTTTCTTGTTAATCTCTATTTTCTTGGTATTGTTATTTGGTTTCCCGATTTAAAGAAAACAGAGAAATCATCAAAAATACATGGAACAGAGAGACAAATCCATCATTAATTTATTTCAAACATGCACAAATATATATTTATCTGCTGAAAAATGCTATTAATCACTGATAATCATTTCAAATCAAATATCTTACACCTTTACATGAAATAGCTATCAATCAACTTAAGACGATGGATCTCAGATTTTGGTTTGATATGACATAAGTCATTTTGCATGCTTGAGTAATTAAATTCCGTTCATTCACATATTTCAACTTATAACTTTTACCGTTTACAATGTTAACCCATAAATTCTACAAAATACGATTTGCGCAAATTGCACATTGCAACTCTTATGTGGTAAATGAATTTGCTTTTGGTTAAGTCCTGCAAAATGCAAAGTGCGGATTCAATAGGTCAAGCAGCTACGCTTTATGGGACTTTAGAGCTTTATTTTTATTACTTTTTTGGCTCATCAGGTCAGCGTAATTACAACTGACTTATAAATTTGATCATTTAAACGAGGTGTGATGCAATAAAAAAATTATAACTGTGATTGAAGTGTTTGCAAGTTTTTTAATATAACTTCGGAAAATTCTTTGCGCATTTTTCATCCCGCGTGACCTAGTGGGTTTCAAGTCTTTTGGGTTGTAAGTTATGCGGTTTGCGATGAGCAAAAGTGGAAAAGCACAAAGAAAATTTATTTCCTAAATTTTTTTGTTTTTAAAAAATAAAAATAAATTTCCTATTTATTTATAAAGGGTCCCCATTTTGTAATATTCCAATTAGCCCAAGCTAATGGGAATATTCAATTTTTCTTTGTCTTATTTTGATTTTCATGTTGATGAATAAAATGTGAAGGAGGTCATGTAAAACTCCTTAAAAATATCAAAATAAATCAATGCCCAATGTAAACAAGGCTAAATTTGGGCCATTTTATAAAACACACTTGAGTGTGAAAGAGGCTGGATCAATTGACTGGGTCAACAAGACCAAATCCACAACGTTGTCTACATGCAATGTATCTCCTAAAGCCACAGCGCAGTTCATGTTGGAGGCCACTCATGTGAATGAAGCTAAATCATCAAGGTGGTTTAGGGTTTGACAAGATTTCCATGTTATAAAAGGAAGAGGAGGACACTGTTGAGTCCCAAATTTGCATCTTTTTCATACATTTTTCCATACCTTTTTCACTCACCTAAACCTCCCAAATTGTCAATATCATGTGCAAAAGAGCATCTAACATGGTTTTTAATTATATTTTTGTGTTTGCTATTTGATCTAGATTTTGATCATTCAGCTGCGGAATCTTGCCACTTTCCGCAGCTGCTGCAACTTTCCGCAGCTATTTTGTGAAACTCTATGCTACAGGTGTCTACAAGGGAAACGAGCCACATGGGCAGGTCAGGAATGACGTGGACATGGTTTGTGTCCTATTGGTTCAAGCAAACTCATCCAAAGAAGCCGCGGTCAAAGGCGTCCACATGGAAGTCAACCATGGAGTTTCATGTTGGCCGGACTCTCCTTTTGAGGATTTTGGATGATAATGTTGAGTTTTAGATTGCTTTTCTGTAAAAGAGTCTATACTATGTTAAAGATTCTTTTCTTGACTGATGACAGAATAATCATGCTATATAAGGATGAGAGTTCATCAAAGAATAAATAACTTCAGTGAAATTGCATCATTCAATGAAAATAAAATCTATTTGTCTTTCAAATCTTTTGATTTTTTCCTTAACACTTCTTATTTATATAAGCGAAAAATAAAAAAGGATCATCTGAGATTTTATTTTGAAAAGCCAAAAAATTATACTAAGCAACTTTTTTTTTTCTAAGGAAAAGAAAAAGACACTAGTATACAAGGAATAGAAGGGGTTACCTCCTATGAAAAGTATTTTTTTAAAATGTGCTTGTTTACAGACAAAGAATCCTTTTTGCTTGATAGATCTTGTAGTAAGAATGTTGATGGGCCTATTTCTTCAATTATTTGAAATGGACCTAGATAGAGTTTTTGAAAGTTCGTGTGTTTACCTTTTTCCTCAGGTTCTTTGTCCCATTTGAATAACAGATCACCAATTTGAAATTCTTTTGGAGTAACAGAAATTGAATCAAATGAGGCTTTTACTATCTGTTGATGATGTGCATGAGTATGTTTAGCTTATTCTCTTTCTTCTTCTAACTTAAGAATTTGACTTTGTCTAACTTGTTATAAAGAAGAAGAAGGAGATTCACCAATAAATTGTACTAAGGAAAGAGAGGGAATAACTACATTGGTAGGAAGTACAACTTCTTTTCCAGGAAGTAGAAGCTTTTTTAGTTATTTGATCTGCCCAAAGAGAAAATATCAATGACTTGTGCCAATTTCATTGGTTTTGATCAACATTTCTTTTGATTATTCTAATCAAGTTCTTGTTTGTAAACTTTGCTAAACCATTTCCTTGCAGGTAATAATTCGCAGAATACCTAAGTTTAAATCCTCTTTTAATTGCAAATTCCATCATAGTAGTTCCTGAGAAGTAAGATGCGTTATCAAACATTAAAGAAGTAGGTAATCCAAACCTAGTTATGATATATTGGTCGATGAAATCAATGATATTCTCATAGGTGGCTACCTTTAATGGAATTGCTTCCACCCATTTAGTAAAGTAATTTGTAGCTATAAGAATATATCTATGTTGTTTGGAAGAGTTATGAACAATCTCACCAATTATATCGAATCCCCATTATTCAAATGGTTGTTTCATATTGACTGGTTGTAATGGGAAGGCTGGCTTTCTTTGTCTTCCAGTTGCACTTTGACACACTTTGAATTTTCTTGCATATTCATGAGCATCTTTGAAAAGTGTAGGCCAATAGTGACTTGCATGCATGATTTTTTGTGTTGTCGTATTTCCTCCAAAATTTCCTCCAGCTTGTCAATCATGGAGTTCCTGCAAGACTTTCTCTGCTTCAGATTTTTCTAAGCATATTAGTAGTAAATAATCAAAAGTTCTCCTAAACAATACATTTTTGATTAATTCATATTACTTTTCCTTTAGTCTCAAAGTTAATTTCATTTTATAACTGAGTTGATTCAGAGCATATCCATTTTTCAAATAAAATATGAGATCAACATATTGATATTGTGCATCATTGAGGCTTACCTCTAATATTTGCACATTGTTTCCTGAATCTTCTTGTGATGATAGATGGGATACTTCTGTAATCATTCTGCAAAAACCTTGACCTCTAAAAATTTTAGAGGGTTTAATTTCTACATCATATTCTTGTAAAGCGGTAACCCAGTTAGCCATTTTCTCTCCTAATTCTCTTTGTATTAATAGTTGTCTCACTGCAGAGAATTGAACTATGATTTTGGTGTGAGTTTTTAGGAGAAATGGCTTGAAATGCTTTTTAAGCTTAAATATAGCAAATGCTTGCTTTTAGACAGATAAATAATTTAGTTCTATACCTAGCAAATTGGAACTGAAAAATGATATTGATGCTTAAATTTGTTGGTCATTAAGCTGTGTTAAAACAATAGTGTATGATGTATATGATGAAAAAGTGTATAAAGTAAAACGATTAAGAAAATTGGGGGTAGTCAGGAATGGAGCATTGACATTTGATTGTTTAATTAAATCAAATGCTTCTCTTTCATTATGTCCCCATTTAAAGACTAAATTTTTCGTAATCATGTTCTGTAATGGTAAAAATATTTGTGAAAATTCAAGGACAAAACTTTTAACAAAATTAATTTTCCCAAGAAACGACTGCATAGATTTCTTGTTATGAGGGAAAAGAATTATTTTAATCTCTTCAATTCTTTCAGGATAAATATAGATACCTCTTTTTGATATAATGAATCCTAAAAATTTTCCTTCATCTAATGAAAAAAATGATTTCTTTGGATTTAATGAGATTTCATACTTTTTGCATCGCTCAAATACTTGTTTTAGGTCATTCACATGATTGGTTACTTGTTTAGAAAAGACTATAATGTCATCTAAATAAATAACCACTGATTTATTTATGAGCCCCCTAAAATATGTGTCCATAGATCTCTAAAAAGTTGCACCTACATTAATTAATCCAAAAGGCATCTTTTGATAGGCGTAAGTTCCCCACTTAGTCCTGAATGTAGTCTTCAGTCTATCATTTGGATGTGCGATAATTTGGTTATATCCTAAGAATCCATTTAGAAAGGACATAAGTCCAGAACCAGCTACTCTCTGCAGTACTTTATCATTGGTTGGTAATGGAAAGTTGTCCTTCTGACATTCTTTGTTTAAATTACTAAAATCAATGAAAATTATAATATCGTCATTCTTCTTCCTGACATGTACCAAATTTGATACCCATTTAGAATGCCTGACTGGAAAGTTAATTTTTTCCTTGAGGAATTTGTTCTGTTCTGTTTTGATTTGATTTTCCATATTTGGATGGATCTTCCTTAATTTCTGTTGTATAGGTTTTTTTTCTGAGATCGTGGGAATTGTGTGTTGAATCACAGAAGTGTCATATGTTTTAAGATCAATGTAATCCCAAGCAAAGACACTTTTGTACATTCTAAACAATCTGATAAATGATAATATTTCTTCAGAAGATAGACCAAGACCTAGATTGACATTTTTAGGTTTTTCATCAGTTCCTAGATTTACTAACTCAAATCTTAAGGTAGAGCTTTGAATTTTTGAGTTAGTAACTCTTTTAAACCTATCTTTCAGATCATATAAGTCTTCTAACTTGACACCAGCCTTAGGAATAGGATTTTCATCTTATTCTTTCTTAATTTGAATGTCATGTTCATTTTCATCCAAAATTTGACTATCATAAGATCCTTCATATGTTAAGAAATATATGATATCTGAATCATTATTGAATACTCTCCAATTGGTAATATTATCAGGAATGGAGGCCCTAAAATTTAATTCAATAGGAAATCTATCGAGACTAAACTCTTTGGATGGAATTAACTTTGATGCTACATTAGCCAGTAGATCTACACTAGCATTATGCATTCTAGGTATAGAAGAAATGTTTAAGGCTAAGAAATGAATAGTTAATTCTTGGACTAATGATTGGTAATGCTTTAAATGTCCAGAATTAAAATGAATGGTATCTCTTACCTATCTAACAATGATTTATGAATCTCCTAGGACCTTCAGATATTTGATATTAAGATCAATGGATTTGTACAAACCTTGGACTAATGTTTCATATTCAGCTATATTATTGTACAATTGAATTCTAGTCTACAGGCTAACATGGTTTTTTCTCCTTCCCGGTTTATTAAAATATAGCCTACACTTGCACCATCTTTAGATTTAGAACCATCAAAATAAAGAGTCCAAAACAAATAATTAACTATTGTTCTATCTAAAGTTATATATTTGGAACTATTTGGTTGAGAAAATTTCTCAATTTGAGAAACAACTGCATTAGCAAATAAAGATGATGGTTGAGCATTGAAATTTCTTAAAAATGACTCTGCTGATTATTTTCCAATAATATTGTTAATGAATTATACTAGCTCATTTACTTATTCAAGATCGGTGACTGTATGCTTCATGAACTTTTCACGATCTACCTGAATTTGGTTTGGATTTCCATTATATGGTAGCCACATATGCGTCCAGCCTGTTGTAAAATACCCATGAAGTTTTTCAGACCAATCTCAGCTTAAAACTAAGCTGTAAAACTCAGGAATATCAACCACTAGTATATTAATTATTTGAGTAGCCTTGGGATTTGATGACAATCTGATGCAAACTGAATTTATTTATCCTACCACCTCTACTCTGGTTCTATCAAGGTGTACTATATGAACAGGGGAACTCTGAGGAGTTATGTTAAACTTAGCACAGGTTGATTTTGGCATTATATTAGAGGAATCCCCTGACTCTATTAAACAATTATGAACTTTTTTGTTACAGATCTCATAGGTAAAGAGAAATGGAGAAGTATGAGAGATGGATCGATCACCTATCATAATTAAGTATGTAGCATGTATTTTACTTGAAGGGAAAGGTGGCTTACCCATTTCATTAGTAGCATGTACTATTACTGGAGTAGGTAAGGTTGAAGCAGGAGCCACATTTAAGTCTCTAAGTAAGATTTTATGTTGCTGCTTTGATTTAGTAAGCTTGAGAATTGAAATGTTCACCCTAGTTTCCTTCATATCTTCAACTACATTATACTCAATGGTGTCTGAAACTACCATTGTCTTTGATGTAGGTGTAGTATCTGAAGTAATGAGATTTTTTTGTGTAGCCTTTGAAGTAGACTTATTTCTTACTGATTTATCTATAGTAGGAGTTGAAATCTTTTGTTGTTGATTTGGCAGCTTTGCTTCAGTAGTATTTTTGCTCCTTGTAATCACAGGTAAAGCTTCATGTTGTTCTTCATTTGGTAGGATGAAATCCCACATTCCATTTAGTTCAACTTCTTCTTCTTCTTCGTCATCTTCTTCTTCCTCTGTTTGCACTTCCTCTATATCTTGATCAGATTCAGCATTAGATATGATATTTGGAGGTTGAGTATTAGATGATTGACCTTTCTTGAATTTTCTGAAAGTATTTTTTGAACTTGTATTTTCAGTGACTTGTTTCTTGATATCTATCATCTTGTTTGTCATAGTATTCAAAAAAATTTGAACACCTTCTACATCAAAAGGGTCTTTTGGCGGCTTCTTTTTAGAATCACCTATGAAAGATACCTTCTTTGATTTTCGATCTTATTGAGAATTATTTTTCTCAAGAGTAGTTATGTGTTTCTCTACAGATAGAGATTCTTTCATTTTTTTTCAAGTGTCGGCAATTTTTCTCTATCAAAAAAAATAGTTATATTGGATGGAAGAGATGAAATATACCACTCAATTTGAACTTCTGCACCAAGAAATACTGTAGTAGGAATTTTATTGAGTAATTTATTAAATATTGAATTGAAATATTTTATCTTCTCACCTGATTTATCTTTTAGATTTGAAAAATCATTGATGAGCATAGTAGTGGTCCTGTCTTCTTCAAACTTAGCTAGAAATTGTTCTTCAAACATATTCCAACTAGTTATAGAATAGTCAGGTAGTGAAAAATACCAAGATCCTGTGGATCCTACTAGAGTATATGGTAATAATCTTACAACGCAATCCTCTTCAACTACTACATTTATATTGATGGCTAACACAAAATTGTGAATGTTTTCTTCTGCCAAAAGACCATCACTAGGATTAAATTTAGGTAACCATGTTTCAGGTGATTTTGGTAGAGCATGAAGAGGATTGGGCATATTTACAGCCCCTGGATTTCCTGCCATTGGATTTTGAATAGGTTGGATGGGTGGATATTGAGTTGAAGAAGAGGCAGATTGAGTGCTAGGACTAGTTGAAGGGATAGTATTTTGAGTACTGGAACTAGTCAAAGTAATATTGATTTTTGGAATAGAAGTTGTGGAAGTGAGCGGAGGTAATGAAGGTGAATGGGTTAAAATCTCACTAGCGATTGACTCTGATTGAGTCCTCTTTAGTTTCTTTTGAGTACTATCTATTGGGGTCCTGTGATTTGGCAGATTGGAATACCAAAGGACAAGGCAACATGGAACCAATATTTAGAGTTCTACGACCTAGCCTTCCTAGACTCAGAGAGGGATTTCTCAGGTTGTTTGCAAAGGATGTGTGCTTTTTTTCTTTTAAGGGTTGATTTTAGGCTAGTTATTTAGTCCAAGGTTTGTTTTGATTGTTTTGGTTGGACATAGTGATCAAAAAGCATAGATAGAATGGGAAATATCTAAATCATTGGGAAATGGAGTCAAATGGAAGTCATGACAAGTTCATAAAAGGATTGGGGGGTATCATAAGGAAAATCTAACTTGGCCAGTGGATCTTCAAATTTTTTGGCATAATGAGGTGAACATCGAGGATAAGAATGACAAGTAGGACAAAGAAAAATTAAGAATTCTTTATCATGTACTTTAAACAAGAGACATCTTTCAAGGTATCTGTTTTGAAGCAAGCCAAAGGACAGGGCAAACCATAAACTTCTTTGGACACACTTTTAATAAGAAAACCTTTCACACAACAATCCAGCAATCAAAGACTACTTTCAGATAAGAAAAAATATAAGATAAACAGTAAGAGAAGCCTAAGATCAAATAGAAATAATCTAATCTGCTTTTGACTAACTCTCTAAAGATATTCAAAGAAACTTTTAAAGGTAGACCAGAGGATAGGGTGCACCATAGAATTCCCTGGTTTAGACTCTACTAATCATACTTTAAAGAAGTTTTAGAAACAATTCTCAAGTTGTACTCAAAGGAGCATGGACTCACCAATAAACTTCCTGGTTTCACTCTATTGAGATCATTCCTCAAAACAACCTCTCAAGTTGTAATCAAAGGAACATGGACTTACCAAAAGAGAAACTCCTTGGTTATACTCTATTGAATTATTTCTAAAATAACAAGCTAGATGGAACTGGAGGGAAATTAAGATTCCTCCAAGCAGACCTTGCACAAGAAAACATTAAGAAAGTGAAGAGTAAATAGAACAAAGGTGCTTCTAGAAGAAATTTCTTAGCCTAAAACCTTTACTCTATTGTAACAAATAAAGATGAAAACATAATGAAAATAGGAAATAACAATAATAGATAGAATCACTTCAACAACAACCAAGCTCAGGGATCCAGTGATCTAGCCTCCTCCATCAACAAACAAATCAAGGCATCCACAAGATCCAAGACATCAATTTTCCTTCAACTTCCAAGAGACTATGTATTACTTCAAAGAGTCATCAAATGCTAACAATACAATGAGTTCAAATGCAGTATTTATGCTGCAAATGAGGAGGTGGAGCTCAATATAGGGTTTGAGTGTCATTAATTACAGAGTAAATGCATTCCTAACCTTGAAAACCATGCAAGGCATAAGGAAAGAATATCTGCAGCTACTTCTTTGTTTTAATAACTCTGTCTTAACTTCTAAAGAAGAAGAGGTAAAAAGTTTGACTTTTAAGGCTTATAATAACTTTCACAATAACTGTCTTGACAAATATAAAATATCTCTGACTGTGTAATAACTGCCAAATGTCTTTATGAAAAGATAACATACTGTAGGTGGTAGTTTAGTCATTGCAAAAGTAAATGCTTCTTTGTTGAGTTACTCGAAGCTATCTCTGGGTTATCTGTCTTTCTTTTAATCATAAAACTCAGTATTTAAGCCTTTGAACCTTGATTTTGCTTTAATAATCAGCATTGCTGCTTTTATCCTCTGTTCTGATTTATGATTTTTTTATTCATTTATCCCTTATCTTTAAACCTTTGACTTTTCATCTTTAGTCATTGTATTTAAGGGATAATATTCTATTTTATCCTTTGATCTGTAATTAGCACTTTTGACCCTTCTGTTCTTATTCCTTGACTGATGCTTCTGTTGTATTTGCCCTTTGTGTGCAGGGAGGGTTTCTTCATGGTTCTGGAGGATTCTGTAACCCATCGATGATCATGATTCATCGAGCATTGAGCCTTTATGTAACTCTCCTGGTCTTTTAATGCAAATTCACCTCTTGGATCATAATCCAGAGGATATTTTGATCATTGTAATGCCTCTATGGGCATTTTTACCATTAAAACCTGCAAAACATAAAACAACGTTAATTTAAAACCTGCGAGAATAGAAAAGCTACATTTTTTATGGTTTCT
Organism: Pinus albicaulis; assembly: GCA_034641835.2. Lineage (NCBI taxonomy): Eukaryota > Viridiplantae > Streptophyta > Pinopsida > Pinales > Pinaceae > Pinus > Pinus albicaulis. The sequence goes on from CM076582.1 coordinate 779,293,926, forward strand.
GAGCAATGGGGGTGATTTGCAGTGGAGGAGGGAGTGCAGAAAAAGAGTTCCATAGGTGGAATCTGGTGGAGAAGTGAATAAATTTGAATTTTGGAGAAAATGGAGAGAAGGTGGTTTCAGAAAAAACCACAACAGTTTATCGCACGAGCATAAAGCGGTAAGTAGTATTATCCAGGGGCTGCGCGATTCCACTAACCAACTATCGCGTGGCAGGGAAAAACTGCCATTTTGCATGGGTCGAGACCATTAAAGATCTGCACTGATTTCCACGCGATATTGGATTTGGACCCTCAAATCACAAGGGGTGAGATCGACGGTGTGGATGGGTGGAGGGACTAGCGCGCAAGTCTGGTGGATGGAGCCCAGGATAGGTGGCAAGCTGCAGTTGGTCAGCAGGGGGTAATGAAATGTGGGGCCTGGCATGGTGACGTGGTAGTTTTGTCGTGTTGCGGAGTTGGGTTATATGCTGGGTCAAGGTAGGAGATGGAATGACCGTCGGATCGGGGGAAAAAATCTCGATCAACGGTGGAGATTTTCCTGGTAAAGGGTGCAAATCCAAAAAGAAGCGGACCCTCTTTTTAATGTTTTTTGAAGGTTTGAGTGGGTTTTTATAAGTTTGGGGAGTATAAAAGTAAAACTATGGAAGGGGCTTAGAAATGGGCAGGAGGAAGGGTTTTATGAGGGTGTGGGGCTAAGGTTTAGGCCGAAAGGGGCTTAAGGGCTAATTATAATAAAAGGGCGGACTTTTATAAAAACAGGGTGTTCATAATGTTTTTGAGGGTCTGATAGGCCTAAATTTAAACTTAAAACAATGTAAAAATGACTTTTTACATTTTTTAAGGCCTTCTTAGATGAAATATGATGAATGAGAGAATTATGAGGGGTTTTTAGAGGGGAAAATGGGGATGAATGAGAGTGTAAGTGAGGTGATGAAATGAGGCAAACAGGCCCAGAATTTTGAAGTTTTCTTTGCAGCAGGGTAAACATTGAGAGGGAAAAAGATAGGCTTATAGTGGAATCAGTTAAGTGTAGGATGATGAAGGCAGTGAGATTTCTAGAACTCACAATGTTTCTTCAAATATTATTTCTATAAATCTAGGCTTTACAACTTAGTCATCTTTTGATATCAGAAAAATTACTAATGAGTAACAGTGGCTCCACTTGGGGAGGGCAGCTTTCCTTTCAAGGTGTCCAGATTCTCAGTTCATGAAATCTCTGAGTTTCAACAGATCAGTGCCTTATCCATTGGGAAGATTTCTAATCTTTTTCCTCACTTTCTGATATTTCTTTGAAGTATTTAATCTTATCAATCTGAAATATATGATTTCTGTCAATAGTATTTATGCCTACCCAATCCTACTTGCCCTAAAATTTTATCTTCTTTGAGTGCATTTGTATTGGAAACTCTTGACATTTTTATTTTTGAAAAAAGAAATAAACTATCTAATCCTATCCATATTTCTTCCAAGGCTTCAATTAAACTATTGAACTCTTTTTATTTTCTACCTAAACTTTTTGATTTCCAAGATTAAAATGTTTGGCATTCTTGATTCTCTAGCTATTGACATGAAATTTAAACATGCTTCAAATCAGGTTTAGACAGTCTGATTCACCATGATTGTGGCATCAGAACAAACTACACACAAATATTTATTTGCATAAAAATAAATCTAGGAGGATGAGGCTATGATTTTTCATTAGTAATGCATCCTTATCCATCTCTTTGGTTCTATTTTGAGCATGTGGAAGTAGGATCTTTATACTTCCCTACTCTATCATTCCTGATAAGTCAAGTCTAAAATAATCCTGACAATATTTGTTTATACTAACTTATCAACGTAAATTTAAAGCATGTTCAACCATGATTAGGCTAGATGACTGAAAAAAATATCATATTGAATCAATAATGGTATTTAGACTTGCACACTTTCAGCAGTATTGTGTTTTGGGTATGGGGTTGTACCTCCTTGGCTTTTCCCTCATTTTCCTTTTCTTTTCTTTCATTGTTTCTGTATTTTATTTGATTTTTCTCACGCTATGTTATGTATAATGAGTGAAAACTTTGAATATAGGACTCTTGACATAAATAATTTTTAAGCATCCTACCATTGACATGACCTCCAAATATTTTTTCTCCATTCAGCCCTTGTAAAAAGAATGTATTATGACTCCTAATTGAGTGAATGATATAAGGCCCTTTCCATACATTCTCAAAATTGCCATGTTTACCTTTATCTTCTCTCCTTGAATCCCATTTCAAAACTGTGTCTCCAACTTGGAAGTTATTTGATTTGGTCCTTCTGTCAAAGATCTTCTTGATGTTTTCTTGAACTTCCTGTGTCCTTTTGTACACTTCTTCTCTTGTTTTATGTAAATGAATGGTTTTATTTAGTCTTCTCTACATGTCATTTTCTTCTGTTTGTACTTCATGGAGAAGTTTCATAACTGGAACTCCCAAAGATGTAGGGAAAACTACATCTAGGCCATATACTAGCTGATAGGGGGACATATCTATTGATTTATTGGTGGTTAGCCTATCAGCCCATAATGCATGAACCAACTTACTATGCCATGATTTCTGATTTTGATCCAACAATTTTTTGATAATGTTGACCAGACTTTTGTTGGAGGATTCAGCAAATCCATTTCCCTGGGGGTAGTAAGCTGTGGAATAGCCCAAGGTGATATGATATTTGTAAGAAAAATAAACCATTATTTTGGATTTGAAGGCAGCAACATTGTCTGTAATGATTTTCCTAGGACAACCAAATCTGGATAGTATGTTAGTTTCAAGGAACTTGATAATGACAGAGTCAGTAGCATTCCTAGAGGGGATGGTTTCTATCCACTTGGTAAAGTAATCTGTGGTAGTAAGGATCCACTTATGTTGGGAAAATGAGGTTGGGTGAATTTCTCTAATAAATTCTAAACCCCATTGCTGAAAGGGAGCCTCAACACTGATGGGATGCAAAGGTAAAGGTGGTAGCTTTCTCTTGCCATCAAAAATTTGACACTTATGGCAAGTCATGACTAGTTTTTGAGTATCTGGGAAAAGGGTGGGCCAAAAATATCCAACTTTAAGAATCTTGTTGGTTGTAGTCTTCCAGTAAAGGTGGCCTCCACATTCTCCCTCATATAGCTCATGCATGATTTTTCCTGCATCATCCTCAAGAAAACATTTAAGAAATATACCAACAACATTTTTCCAATATAATACTCCATCTAAAATGCAGTATTTTAAAGCTTTTTGTTTCTAGAATATATCTTTAGTCTTTGATAGAGAAGGAGGAGTATTAATATAGAGAAGCATATAAATGATATCGACACACCAAGGTGAATTCAAAAATATTTATTCAATGTGAGGAGCTATGAATTCTTTTGTTTCTTCCAAAAAATCAACAATGTTTATATCTAATGCTTGGAAATTTGATTCTGCCATGATTTTTTCTAATCCATGTCCTTTAATCAGATTGGTAGGCCTGATCTCTAAATCATATTCTAAGATAATTGCAATCCATTTTCCCATTTTACCATCAGGGTCTTGATTTATAATGTCTTTGACAACAGTTTGTGGGACAAAAGCAATGATATGAGAATGTAAAATGTAGAATCGTAAATCCTTCAATGCTTTTATTAAGGCTAAGGCTTGAATCTCCATGATATTATACTTGAGTGGAGCATCTCATAAGGTTCTGCTGAAAAAGGATATTGGTTGTTTTGACCTGCATTATTCTTTTGCAGGAACACTGCAGCAATTGTATGTTCAGAGGCAAATGAGAAAATGTAGAAATCCTTAGTGAAATCAGAACTAATAAGAACTGGTGTTTGAGTGAGAGCTTGTTTTACCAATTCAAATTACTATTTGGATTGTAAGGTCCATTTAACCCCTATTTTCCTTTTGAGAATGTTTGTGATATTCCTCAAAAGTTCAGCAAGGTTGGGGATGAACCTCCTCATAAAATTGATCTTCCCAATGAAAGATTTTAACTCTTTGAGGTTTCTAGGATGGTTTATTTTCAATATACCTTCAATCCTTTTAGGTCTACTTTGATTCCCTCTTCAGAAATTATATGGCCAAGAAGTTTTCCTTCTTTGAGACCAAAGAGTGTCTTTTTGGGATTCAAAGATAAGCCATATGTTCTACATTTCTCAAAAACTTTTCTCAAATGAATCAAATGTTCTTTATCAGTTTTGGAGAAGACAATAATGTCATCAAGGTAAATGATTATAAAATAGCCTATGTCTTCTGAAAAATCTATGTCCATGGCCCTTTGGAATGTGGCCCCTACATTCATTAAACCAAATGGCATTTTAACATACATGGATGTACCCCAAGGTGTGGTAAAAGTCATTTTGTGTTGATCACTTGGGAGTACTAGCACTTGGTTGTAGCCTGAAAAACCATCCAACAATGATATTCTCTTAGATCCAACCACATTTTGAAGTATATGGTCCATTTTAGGCAAGGGATAATTATCTTTCAGAGAGGCTCTGTTTAGATTTGTGAAGTCAATGCAAAGCCTAATTTCTCCGATCTTCTTCTTAATAGACACAAGGTTGGACACCCGTTGTGAGTATCTAAGGGAAACTATGATCCCAACATCATACATCTTTTTTATCTCTTTCTCAACTAAAGGTAATAAAACAGTTTATCCTTCTTAGTTTTTGTTTGAAAGGTTTCTGATTTTCCTTAAGAGGAACTTCGTTTTGAATAATGCTGGTATCATATGATTTCAAATATTTGTACCCCCATGCAAACACATCTCCAAAATATTTGAAAAGTTCAGTATATTCTTTTTTGGTATGATTAGGGAGAGTGCTACATAGCTTGATCATTTTGGGTTCATCTATACTACCTACGTTATGTTCTTCTACATTGGTTTCTGTAGCCTCCATCTTTGGCTTTTTAGCTACATCATTGAAATCAGACAGATCCTCTAATGGTGTGAGACCTTTTGGAATTGAATCATTTTTACATTGTAAGACTTCAAGGTCTTTTTGGTATGTTTTGTTCAGTAATTTTGTTGTATAAAGATAATCAAATTGATTTATATCAGTAGTAGAGGACAGCTATGTTTTATGGACTTGTTTTTCAGCAAAACATTCTTTTTTATGGGCTGAGCCAGGTGTTATTTCAGCAAAATCATTCTTTGATTTCAGAAAATCATCAATGTGTTCATCACATTCAAATACTTGCCAATAGTCTTCATTGTCAGGGACTGTGGACCTGTTTTTTATTTTGACAATGAATTGTTTATTTTCATGGGGTATTTGGAAATTGTTGGCATTAAAGACAAGTTCATTTGCAAGGTTGTTTTGAGCTCTAGGGATGAAAGTAATTTAATATTTCTCAAAGGTTTTTAGGAGTTCCAGGGTAGAATTCCTATATCATCTTAATCTCGGGTTTTTGGTTGAATACTCACCTTTTATCTTCCTAATAACCAGCTCTGAATATCCTTGGACTGATATTTTCTTGGCTCCTAAATCTTTGAGAAAATGTAGGCCAAAGAGGAGAGCTTCATACTCTGCAATGTTATTTGTGCATTAGAAATCAATTTTATAAGAATGTCCTTGCTTTGTATTGTGTATCCATACACCAGTTCCAGAACTTGTTTTGCTACAAGAACCATCAAAGCTCATTTCCCACAGTGTTTCTATCTCATGCTCATTTTCCTTTTGTTGTTCACGGCTGCTATAGTTAGGGTTGCCAGCTTCTTCTTTTGAGGACTGATTTGACTGTTCAGGTGGTCCTAACTCTATTTTATTTTCCTTTTCTTGTTGACTAATTTTTTCTTCATTGTAAAAGATAAAGGAATCTAAATATAAATGAATAGAATAAACAGGAGTGTTGTTTGGCCTATCTATGTTGCTTACCATAAATCTCATATGAGATTCTATGTATAATATTCTAGTTTGGTTAAAAACTGGTATGGTAGCATAAGACATGTCCATTTGAAGGCTTCCTTGAAGTTTGGCTCCCCATGATCTAGATAAATATTAAAATCATGCCATATTTTGGGGGAATGTCAGCAACAACTATGCCCATAACTAGACCCTTAGCATGGATTTGTGCCATATTGACACATAAATCCTTGATCAGGCCTAAGCACTTGACTCTGCTTGAATCAAAGGAATGCAGGTCCTTGTAAGGTTTAGTAATCTCTAGGCCTAGTATCTCCATTACTACTTTTGGCATAAGGTTGTGAGAGGCACTAGAATCTAGCATGGCATTGTGTAAAATCTTATCATGTATATTTAAGCTGACATAAAATGGAGGAATGGTTCCTTCTTGGTATTTTCCTTCTACTTCAGGACCAAACAACAGTTATGGTTTATCATCTATCAAGTTTAAAGTATCAGTATCATTTCCTATATTCAAAGCTTTCAAAATGTGGTTTTTATATACACCCTGGGTTACAAGCCCAGCGAAGGGTATGCTAATTTTGATCTTGGAAATCTCACCTTCAAGGTTGAAAGGGACTAATTTTTTTGACATATCTACATTTGTTTTGTCAAGCATAGTCTTTTCAGCAATTCTAATTTGCTGAGTTTTATTAGGGCTGTTATTTAGGACATATTTCTCAGGGCCACTAGCAGAAGTACTAGGGTAGCTTGGGTCAACACTTTGCTGATTGGTTTTATCCTTATTTGAGTCAGTTTTCTTAGTCAAAGTGTTATTTCTATTTGTTTTCTTTTTAGGAGAATTTTCTGAAGTTTTCCTAACAGTAGTATCTGTGTTTTCGTCATTGGAAATTTTTGGGTTCCTTTTGCTTCTAAGATCATATTATCTGTGCACCTCCATTATTGCATTTTCAAACCCCAATTGGTAATCTTCAGAATACTCATGGTTATTTTCAACTTGTTCTGAGGAGAATAAACCTTATTCTTATTCAGTGAGGAAAACATCTATCTCACTGTCAGATCCTATCAGATTCACATGATTTTCTTCTAAATTTTCAGTTTCTCTTTCTTCTTCCTGATCTACATAGTTTTGTTGGAAGGGAGGCCTAATTTGCTGGTCATTGTCTCTTTTTCTATCTTGAATAAGGTCTCTTCTAAAATTTGGATTTCTATTTCTGTTTTGGGGATTGATTTGGTTTTCTCTTGAAGGCACTCTATCATTTAAGTTTATCTTCTCAAGCATTATTTCCATTACTCTCACTAAGTTGTCAATTTTGGCATCATATGATGAGGTTGATGTCATTGTCTCATCTTTATATGTGACTCTTTTTTATGATTTCAAACTAGCTCTTTTCTCAATCAGATTTTCCTCTACACTAATCAGATCAAAGCCAGTATACCCTAATCAGCTGGTAGGCCATGTTTGGATCAAAGCCTTCAGGAAATTTAGCTAAGGCTAGGCCTAGTAGAGGTTTCATGTTTGGGGGAAGTGCATTGTAAACACTATTGAATCTAGTGCAATAATCTTGGACACTTTCCCCAATATTTATTTTGAGGTTTCTATATTCTGAAAGGATTTGGAGAGGGTTCTTTTTAATTTTACATTTGTTTATGAATGTTTGGTATAAAGAAGGGAGATCAGTTATGCTATTAGGAGTTAAGCTTTTAAACCATTTATTGGCTTATCCTCCTAAATTTTGGGCAAATATTCTCATCTTAATGGTCTCTTCTTCTATTTCCATGTAATCAAAGGCAACATCCATTTTATCTACATGCTGTTGGGCAGTAGTAGATTCAATTCCAATGAAATGGGGAATTCTAGATTGATAATCATTCGGTAAAGGAACCAGAGGTTGAGGTAACACTAATGGGGCATACCATGCTGCCATGGTGGGAACAAATGGGGGATTTACAAGAGGTGGGTTTGTAAAATGAAAAGTGAGATGAAATGGAGTGTTTTGAACAGTGGATGTGTGGATAGGAGTGGTGGAAGTTCTTGAACCAGTAGGTTGATTATGAGCAGATTTGTTGTGGAAAGAACTGAAGTGGTGGAGAAGATGAAAATCAGGAGAAGTGGAAGGGGATGCTTCTCTGTTAAAGTTCTTCTGCAAATCTGTGGGCTCAAGTTTAGATTGGTCAATATCACTATGTGACTTGGTTCTAAATAGGTTCCTTGTATGAGACAAGCCAAAGTGAGGATCTTTCAAGATGGTAAGGTTTTCAGGGACAGATCTTATTCTCTGGATAGTCCTATTAGTAGTCAAATTTCCAGCTTTAGAAGTTTGCCACAAAATATTTTCTGGATTATCAACTATTGTAGGATGATTAGGGTCTAGATGAGATCTGGTATTGATCCTATGTGAAGCCATATTTCAAGTTCAAAATGTAGAGAGGCTAAAAGCTCTAAGGACTGTTTTTCAAATGTTTTGACCTCTCTTAGTGTTTAGTACCTTTCTAAAATATGGGACTAGGCCTCCAAACTTCTTTAGGAATGATTTGATACAATCTTAAGGGAATCCAAAAGAACTAGTGGATAAGTAGGTCTACTGGGTCTAGTGGAGTCACCAGGTGGAAATTTTTAGCCTTTTTTTTCTAAGGTAAAATAAGCTACGGTCCACCACCAAATGAGTAATAAAACCAATCTAAGAACATTTTTGGGGTTTTCTGAATTTTTATGTGGTTCTTATGGTTTTTTGAATCCTAAGGAGAACTTATTTTGTCACTGACTCAGAAGGTCCCACCGTGATCGCCCGAATGTTGGGGTCCTATGATTTTTGTAGATTGGAATAACAAATGACAAGGAAACATGGAACCAGTATTTAGAGTTCTAGGACCTAGCCTTCCTAGACTCAGAGAGGGATCTCTCAAGTTGTTTGCAAAGGATGTGTGCTTTTTTGCTTTTAAGGCTTGATTTTAGGCTAGTTATTTAGTGAAAGGTTTTTTTTGATTGTTTTGGTTGGACATAATGATCAAAAATCATAGATAGAATGGGAAATTTCTAATTCATTAGGCAATGGAGTCAAATGGAAATCGAAATAAGTTCATAAAAGGATTGGGGAGTATCATAGGGAAAATCTGACTTGGTCAATGGATCTTCAAATTTTTTGGAATAATGAGGTGAACATTAAGGATAAGAATGACAAGTAGGACAAAGAGCAACTAAGAATTATTTATCATGTACTTTAAACAAGAGACCTCTTTCAAGGTATCTGTTTTGAAGCAAGCCAAAGGACAAGGCAAACCATAAACTTCTTTGGACATAATTTTATTAAGAACACCTTTCAGACAACAATCTAGCAATCAAAGATTACTTTCAGATAAGAAAACATATAAGATAAACAGTAAGAGTAGCCTAAGATCAAACAGAAATAATCTAATCTTCTTTTGACTAAATCTCTAAAGATATTCAAAGAAAATTTTAAAGGCAGACCAAAGGACAAGGTGTTTGCGTCCCGTGTTTTGATAGTTTGGAAAATCAAAAGACAAAAAAACATCAGAACCAATCTCTCAAATTATTTGTTTGAAAAGGTTTATCTTGTGTGCTTAAAGTATTGGTTTTAGACTAGTTATTAAGTGCAGATGTTTGATTGTTTGTTTGGTTGAATTGATACAGCAGAATATGAAAGATCTAGGAAAGATGATAGACAGGGGAAATGTCAGCTTCATTGGGAAATGGAGTCAAAATGAGGCCATGACGAACTTATTAATGGATGTGGGATATCAAAGGGAAAATCTAACTTGGCTGCAGGATCCTTTGTTTTTGGAATGAGATGGACATTAATGATTTGGAAAGAGAAGTTTAATTCTCAAACAAAGGGAATTTAAAAGCGCAACTTGAACAATAAAGATCTATTTGGTAGATAGGGCTAACCATAAATTCTACAAATCACACCTTTAAGCAAATAATGATTTCAAAAAAAAAATTTAAAATGAAATCTAAGATTCGGGGAACACCTTATTTCCTCAAAGATTCTACTTCAAATGAATTTAGAAAACATAAAAGATTCACTGATAATTACGATCATAGAAGAGGGAACACCTAAATACATCTATGATCACAACTATAAAGACCTTTAAGCCAAATTTTTAAGCAAGGAAAAAGGGCAAGATCAGAACAGACCTCCTTGGATCACTATAAGCAAAATAACTTCAAAGGGAGACTTCAATAACAGTCTTTAAGTGGCAACAGACAAGCAGGGAGAACCATAAATCATGCTGAAACCAATTGTTCGAACTATTAAGGAAATAAAAAAGCATGAGGACTAAAGATAGAGATTAAAGACTCTAAAATACCTCAGCAGAAGAAAACATGAAACAGTGAAGGATGAACAGGTCTAAGGTGCTTCCAGGAGTCATTTCTTAGCCTAAAACTTTCAACCTACTATAGTAAGAAATTATGGAACAGAATGAAAATAGTAGAAAACATTAAACAGTTCAGAATACTTCACCAACAACGAAGCTCATGGATCCAATGATAGAGCCTTCTCAGGAACAAGCATGCAACAACATCATCAAGGCTTCCAAGCCTTCAATTTGTTCTTCAACTTCAACCGACTACGTATTATTTCAGAGAGTTTCAGTATTACAACTAGTGATCAACCAACCGACCCCTTCCTCATCTTCTCCAGTAGTATTTATAGAAGAATGAGGAGGTGAGATCTGGTAAAAGATATCCAAAGATAATTAATACAGTCTTAATGGCTTCTCGGACTTTGGGGGCTCAATGAAGAAGCTTACATAGGTGTCCTCTGTATTAAATAATTTACATTAAGATTTAACCTTGATGGGAGCTCTTTTGACTTTTGAGGCTCTGTGTTGTGGAATAGTTACTCTGTTGATATTTTTTTACATTAAGTTTCTTGGCAGAGATAACTATTCGGCTGTGCTTGAGGCAAATATCTGATCTTGATCAATAACTTCGACCTTTTTTTGAATGCTTTGAGGCACAAGTGGCACTGTGGTAGCTGGGAGGAATCAATTTGCCTCAAATGTGGCAGTGGAGGCTTTCCTGTTTGATAAAACATTTTGATTTCCCTTTAACTGTGTTTTAATTGGAAGGATTATGCTTTTGATAATCAATTTTTAGCCGTAATCCTCATAAATCTGTCTTCAATATTCCATGCTGGTGTGTTCGGTCTTTGACGCTAAGACTCTCTGATTTGTGCTTGATTCGTTGAGTTTGTGGGTGTGCAGGGCTGTGCAGAAGTCGTATTGCATCAAAGCCTCATGAATCATTGATGAAAAGTGGAGTTGAATCCTGCAAATGATTCCCTTTGATGAATCGAAGGCGGGAGGATCGTCACCCTCAGCCTTTGAATTTTCCTTCAGCATAGCGGAAAAACCATTTAAACCTTGCAAAATACGACAAACATTATGAAATGTTACATATATAGGTTAACTGCTTTGGAAGGACATGTAGAGAGAGTGTGGCCATTGGATGGCATCATCCAACGGTCGGGATTTAGTCAGAGAGGTCAAAAGGAAAGCGGAGGAGGAATTAAATCGGAGTCGTCGATCACGCAAAGATCGACGGTCGGGAGCGGAGGTGAATAAATAACGTGAAGGGGTCATGTTATTCGGAAAAATAAAATAAAAAGCGGAGAAAAAGGTTTAAAACTTTTTTTTCGGCGAAAAATGGTGGAAAAATGAGTGGGGAGTTCAGAACAAATGGGGGCCGTCAGATGAGATCGGCCCACGCGATCAACGGTGGAGATCAGGTACCACAAAACCTTTGAAACATGCCCTGGATTTCAAAACCTTTAATTAAACCACACTGAATAATTATTTGGGGTCACAAAATATGCTTGCTGACGTCGGGGCATTTGTGACCCGAAATTTTTATGAAATTCGCCCTAAAAAGCTTATCGGGTCCGGATTGGGGCCTATCACTGTCAGCCCAAGTGTGACCCGAAAATTATATCAAATCCGCTTTATAAAATCCCCTGGGTCTGAACTTGCTGACTGTGTGAGGAAACAATGAAGACCCGCCCCAATTAAATTTTGCCACATGGACGCTGATGTGGCGCTGGGGACCGCCGACTGTTGCTGTGGACGAGGAGACCGAGGCGATTGAGCATGGAACGTCAATCTGCAGATCATATTGACGGAAGATATTCTTTCATGACTGTGTCGTAACTTCGCTTATCGCACGGGCTTCTTCAGAGCGCGATCACCATCCGATGAGCTGGCCTCAGATCGTACGATGCACATTGATATCGTACTCACTCCACATCCATCCTTTAACTCCCGGGGAAAACGGTATCACCATACTGCCCAAGGCCATGTGTCAGTCGGTGGCGCTAATCGCTGCCAAACAGAAAAAGCTGCTTTCCTCTCAAAAGCGGTGCGATAGAAACTGCCCGGTTTTGAATATTTAATGACCAAAAACATTTAAAACCCAAAAATTTAATATAACAAAGGTTTAAGCTTTGGGGGTGGAAAATATATTTGCAATACGGCTTGGCACCCGTCTGCGGGGCCGTGGGTTATATGGAAAGTAATATGACCGGGGATTGTAACGCGTGGGGCTAATCGGCATGGGAGCTTTTAAGATGGAAAAAGATTTGTGTGCTCGGCTCTTTGCGATGCGATAGGAACTTGGATGGATAGTGCTTGCTTCCAACACCAAGGCATGTATAGTGGAAATGGTTAAGGACTTAGCCCAAGGGGGCTTAAACCTTTACAATTTTTATGAAGTTTTCAATGGATCTTGGGGGTTTTGATAAGGCGAAGAGAGAGTCTTAAACCTTACCAAAGGGGTTTTGATGAAGGGGAAAGGGGAAAAACATGAAAATGAAGGATATTTATGAGAATGAAAGGGGTAGAAAATGAGGTTAGTTTTGAAGTGAGGAAAGGGAAAAGGGTGGTTTTTGCAGCAGTTTCTTCTCATGAAATCAGTAGAATTTCAGAGTGTAAAATGGGCACACTAGGGAAGATTTTTGACAGAGGCATGAGGCCTTTATGAGAATTCAAGAGCCAACACTTTTTGCCATAAAAATTTGTTCCTTGAAGGCTCCAAAAATTGATTTTAGCCACCTTTTGGTATAACAAATTTCACAGGTGGCTAACAATGGCTCCACTTGGGGATGGTGCCTTCTTGAAGGCATCAAGAACTTCAGACTTGCTTTCTCTGGGAGGCTAATCAGTGCCTCACCCATTGGGTTGCCTTTCTTTCCTTGAATGATCCTCTTTTGCTCTGAAAACACAAAAGCAGCCATAAAAACAATGGATCTTTCATCAAAAAGCTTTCTACCTACCCAATCCTACAGATCTAACATTTTTCTTCATTAGAGTGCACTTGGATTGGCAAACTCTTTTACAACATTTTATTCTTTTGAAAGCAGGAAATCCAATCTATTTCTACTCCTTATTTCTCCATGGACTCAGATTAAACGGTTGAGCCCATATGATTCTCTACCTAATCTACTATCTGTTGGGATTAAACTGTCCAACAGATTTTATTCACTAAATTCTACGACAAAAATTTAAAAACAGCCAAGTCAAGATTAAGTTGTTTGACTTACTGTGATCTATGGTCATAAAAACAAGCTACACATAGAAATTTATTTTACATAAAATTAAATCAAAATTGAAGGCTTAGGGTCTGAAATTTCAAAGCATTTCCTTCATCTTTTCTACAGCTCTGTTTTGACTTTTGTTTTGAGCTGTCTTTCCTCTGTCCACTGGTTTGGATTTTGAACTAATTGGAACCAAATTTACATCTTTCTTGACTCAGAATTTGAAACAGATTTGAGTCATTCTTTTGGAAATTTAGGTTCAGATTTTGAGCATGTTTGAACCCTTAATTTCTATCCTAAACTATCTGTTGATAAGCCAAGATTAAACAGTTTGGCAAATCGAATTCACTATCCTATCAGCATAAATTTAAAGCTAATTAGTCAATATTAGGCTATTTGAATAAATAGGAGTGTGTTTTTCAGGAGTGGAATTTAAGCTTGCACACTTTTAGATTTGTTTCTCTTTTTGGTATGGGGTTGTACCTCTCTTGTTTTTACAATTTGCCCTCTCTTTTTTTTTCTTTTTTTTTCTTTTTTTCTTTTTTTTTTTCTTTTTTGTATTTTTTATTTTTATAACTTGGAATGCAATGTTCAGACTATGATATTTACAATGAAAAAAATAAAATGCTTTGAAACTCATGATTCCTGGCAGAAGTAATGCTTTAGCATTCTGCCATTGACAGGACCTCCATACAGATCTTCTCCATTCAATTCTTTCAAGAAAAATGCATTGTGACCCCTTTCAGCATGAACAATATAGGGACCTTTCCAAAAGTTCTCAAACTTGCCATGTTTTCCCTTCTCTTCTCTCCTTGAATCCCACTTAAGAACAATATTTCCAACTTGGAAATTATCTACCTTAGTTCTCTTATCAAATAGCTTCTTCATATTTTCTTGGACCAACTGTGTTCTCTCATAAACTTCTTCTCTGGTTTGCTGTAAATGGATGGTTTGATTTATTCTCCTCTGCATATCATTCTCTTCAACCTACGCTTATTGAAGGAGCTTCATGACTGGCACTCCTAATAAGGTGGGAAATACTACATCCATGCCATAAACTAGCTAATAGGGGGACATATTTATTGATTTCTTTGTAGTTAACCTATCAGCCCATAAGGCATGAACTAGTTTACTGCGCCGTGATTTTTGATTTTGTTCCAATAGTTTTTTAATGATATTGATGAGGCTCTTGTTGGAAGATTCAGCTAATCCATTTCCTTGGGGATAGTAAGCAGTGGAATGGCCCAAGGTTATGTGGTATTTGTAACAGAAATCAACCATCTTCTTAGATTTAAAAGCAGCAGCATTGTCTGTTATGATTTTTCCGGGACAACCAAATCTGGATAGGATATTTGTTTCAATGAACTTGATAATGACAGAGTCATTAGCATTTCTGGAGGGTATAGCTTCTATCCACTTGGTAAAGAAGTCAGTGGCTGTGAGGATCCACTTATGTTGAGCTGAGGAGGATGGATGAATTTCCCCAATGAAGTCCAGCCCCCATTGTTGAAAAGGTGCCTCAACTCTGATAGGATGTAAAGGTAAGGGAAGGAGTTTTCTCTTGCCATCAAAAATTTGACATTTATGGCAAGACATGACTAACTTCTGAGTGTCTGGGAAAAGGGTAGGCCAATAGTAACCAGATCTAAGAATTTTGTTTGTTGTGGCCTTCCAGTAGAGGTGTCCTCCACATTCTCCGTCATGCAACTCATGCATGATTTTTCCTGCATTATCTTCAAGTAAACATTTAAGCAAAATTCCAACAACATTTTTCCAATATAATACCCCATCTAAGATGCAAAAACTCAAAGCTTTTTGTTTCAAAAATCTAGCTTTAGTTTTAGACAAAGAAGGAGGGGAATTTAAATATAAAAGCACATAAATAATGTCAGCATACCAAGGAGAATTCAGAAATGTTTCTTCAATAAAAGGAGCAGTAGATTCTTCTATTTCTTCCAACACATCTACCATATTCATGTCCAGTGCTTGGAAGTTAGACTCAGCCATAAGTTTTGCTAATCCTTGCCCTTTAACTAGTTTGGTGGGCCTGATTTCTAAGTCATACTCAAGAATAGTTGCAATCCATTTTCCCCTTTTACCATCAGGGTCTTGACTTAGAATGTCCTTGACAATAGTATATGGAACAAAAGCAATTATGTGAAAGTGTAAAATATAGACCCTAAAGTCTTTTAATGCTTTCACTAATGCTAAGGATTTCTTCTCCATGATGTTATACTTGAGAGGAGAATCTCTTAAGGCCCTACTAAAGAAATATATTGGTTGTTCTTTCCCCAAGTCATTCTTTTGAAGTAAAATTGCAGCTATTGTATGCTCAGATGCAAAAGAAAAGATATAAAAGTCTTTGGTGAAATCTGGACTAATCAGGACTGGTGTTTGAGTAAGAGCTTGTTTGACCAGTTCGAATGATTGTTTAGCTGGTAAAGTCCATTTTACACTGACATCTTTCTTAAGCATGTTTGTAATGTTTTTTAATAGCTCAACAAGATTAGGGATAAACCTCCTCAGAAAATTAATCTTTCCGATGAAAGATTGCAACTCTTTGAGGCTTCTTGGATGACTGATTTGTAATATGCCATCTATCCTTGTAGGGTCTATTTTGATTCCCTCTTCCGAAATTATATGGCCAAGAAGTTTACCTTCTTGGAGACCAAAGAGTGTCTTTTTGGGATTCAATGACAAGCCAAATTTCTAACACTTCTCAAAAAAATTTCTCAGGTGAATCAAATGTTCCTCATCAGTTTTTGAGAAAACGGTTATGTCATCAAGGTAAATGATTATGAAATAGCCAATATCTTCAGAAAAGGCTATGTCCATGGCCCTTTCGAAGGTGGCCCCTGCATTCATTAATCCGAAAGGCATTTTGACATACATAAAGGTGCCCCAAGGTGTGGTAAAAGCATTTTTTATTTGATCACTTGGGAGCCCTAATACTTGGTTGTAACCAGAGAACCCATCTAAGAGGGATATCAGTTTTGACCCAACTACCCTTTGAAGTATATGGTCCATCTTGGCTAAGGGGTAGTTGTCTTTTAAAGAGGCTCTATTTAAATTTCTGAAGTCAATACAGAGCCTAATTTCCCCTGTTTTCTTTCTAACAGAAACTAAGTTTGATACCCATTCTAAATATCTAATGGGTACTATGATCTCAGCATCATGCATTTTTCAATTTCTGCCTTAACTAAAGGTAGTAAGAGAGAGTTTATTCTCCTCAACTTTGATTGAAATTCTTTTGATTTTCTCTAAGAAGGATTTTGTGTTGAATGATGCTGATGTCATATGATTTCAAGTCTTTGTATCCCCAAGAAAAAACGTCTTTAAAATTTTTGAACAACTCTATGTATTGCGATTTTATGTGAGCTGGGAGAGTGCTAGACAGTTTGATCATCTTGGGTTCTGTTAGACTGCCTATGTTATGCTCTTCTACATTTGTTTCCACAGGCTCCATTCTCAGTTCTTTGGCTACATCGTTAAAATCAAAAAAGTGTTCTAAAGGTGTGAGACCTCTTGGGATTTTATCATTTTTGCATTGTAAAACTTCCAAGTCTTCTTGGTCTGCATTTTCAGTTATTTTTGCTTCAAAAGGATTCTCATAATGATTTATATCAGCAGTATATGTCATTTCAACTTTTGGGATTTTTTCAATATACAAACAATTTTCTTTATGGCTGGTTTCTGATATTGGTATGCTGAAATCATTTTTTGATTTCAAGAAATCATCTATGTGTTTGTAAGAATCAAACACTTGCCAATGATTTTCGTTATTAGGCACAGCAGGCTTGTGTTTTACTTTTACGCTAAGCTGTTGATTTATCTCAGGTATTTGACAATTTTTGGCGTTGAAAGCGAGTTCATTTTCTAGATGATTTAGTGCTCTTGGAATGAAAATAAGTTCATATTTTTCAAAGGTTTTCAATAGATCCAGGGCAGTGTTCTGATATTCCCTAAGCCTTGGATTTCTAGCTGAGTATTCTCCTTTGATTTGTCTTATGATAAGTTCAGAATCTCCTAGGATTGATATCCTTTGGGCTTCTAATTGTTTAAGCAATTGTAAGCCTAGGAGGAGTGCTTCATACTCAGAAATATTGTTAGTGCATGGGAAATCTAATTTATATGAAAAACTCTGATTCGTATTTTGAATCTAAACACCTGCCCCTGCACTTGTTTTATTGCAGGATCCATCAAAGTTTATAGTCCACAGTATGTTTTCCTCATTTCCATTTTCTTATTGCTGTTGATTGCCAATGTTTTGAATTTGATTCAAGGGAAGATTTGATTGTTCTGGTGAACTGATTAGGTCCATGTTTTCCTTATCTTGTTGAGTGATTTCATCTTCGTTACATAAGATGAAGGAATCTAAACTTGATGAAATAGAATATATTGGGGAGTTGTTTGGTTTGTCTATGTTGCTCACCATGTACTTCATGTGAGATTCCCTGTATAGTCTTCTGTTTTGTTTAAAAATGGGAATGGTGGCATAAGACATGTCCATTTGAAGGCTTCCCTGAAGTTTGGCTCCCCATGACCTCAATAAGAGCATGCCATACTTAGGGGGAATGTCAGCTACAACTATATCCATGACTAAACTCTTAACAATGATTTGGGATAAGTTAACACACAAATCTTTAATTAAACCCAAACATTTGACTCTGCTTGAGTCAAAGGAATACAAGTCTTTGTATGGTTTAGTAATTTCTAAGCCTAAGCTTTCCATTATTACCTTGGGCATTAGATTGTGTGAAGCTCCTGAATCTAACATGGCATTGTGTAAAATTTTCTCGTGTATGTTCAAGCTAACATAGAAGGGAGGGACAGCCCCTTCTTGGTATTTTCCTTCAACTTCTGGACCAAACAACAACTCAGGCTTGTCATCTATCAAGTTTAAGGTGTCAGTATCACCTCCTAAGTTCAAAGCTTTCAAAACTTGGTTTTTGTACACTTCTTGGGTCACTAGTTCAGCTAGAGGGATGGTAATTTTCATCTTTCCAATATCTCCCTCAAGGCTGAAAGGAACCATTGACTTGTTCACATTTACATCCGTCTTTTCAATTGAATTCTTTTCAGCAATTTTGATGTGTTGAACTCGTTTGTACTGGTAATTGGGATAGTTTTATTAGGACCACTAGCTGAAGTGCTAGGGGTACTCTGTTCAACATTTGGCTGGACACTTTTGTCTTTGTTTATGTCTGGTTTCTTGGTCAAAACGTTGGTTTTTTCTGCTGTTTTTTGGGTTGAGTTTCTGTGTTTTTCTTGATAGCAGTATTAGTGTTCTTATCCTTTGAATTATCTATGTTCCCCTTGCTCCTAAGATCGTATTGTTTATGCACCTCCATGATTGCATATTCAAAATCCAATATATAGCCATCAGAATCTTCATAGGTGTTTGTATTTTGATCATAAGAGGAAAAACCTTGTTCTTCCTCAGTGAAGAAAACATCATCTCCATTATCTAATCCAATCAGGTTTACATGAGATTCTCCCAACCTTTCCAACTCCCTATCTTCCTCATATTGATCTACATAGTTCTGTTGGAAGGGAGGTCTAATCTGTTGGTCACTTTCTTTTGGCTTATCTTGATTGTTTTCTCTTATATAATTCTAATTCCTATTTTTGTTTTGGTTATTTTGAGGTTCTCTTGGTGGCACTCTCTCATTCAAATTGATCTTTTCAAGCATCCTCTCCATCACCTTCACTAGGTTGTCAATTTTTGTGTTAGAAGTTGAGGTTGAGGGTAGTAGGTCATCTTTATAAGTTACCCTCTTCTCTAATATCAACCTATTTCTTTTCTCAATTATGTTTGCTTCTATGCTCACAGCTACTTTCTGCATGTCTTCTAAGGTTAAGTAATCTTTCTCCCTTAACTGATAAGTCATTTCAGCATCAAGGCCTTTGGGATACCTTACTAAGGCCATGCCTTGAGGAGGTTTCATGTGAGGTGGAAGAGCATTTTAAAAGCTATTGAACCTAGTGGAGTAATCATGAACATTCTCCCCTTGATTTATCTTAAGGCTGCTATATTTTTCTTGTATTTGGAGAGGGTTCTTTTTGAGTTCCCATTTGTTGATGAATGTTTGATGCAAGGCAGGGAGATCATTTATGTTGTTAGGAGGTAATTTTTTGAACCATTTCTTTACATCTCCTCCTAAAATTTGGGCGAAGATCCTCATCTTCACAGTTTATTCCTCTATATCCATGTAATCGAAAGCATCTTCCATCCTATCTACATGGCGTTGAGATGTTGTAGACTCTTTTCCAATGAAGTGAGGGATTTTGGATTGGTAATCGTTTGGTAGGGGAAGTAGAGGTTTTGGTAACACTAATGGGGCATACCATGTTGCCATAGCTGGAAATAAGGGTGGATTTACAAGAGGTAGATTTACTGGAGTGAAAGTGGGCTGAACATGAGTGTTTTTCACAATGGTAGTATGAATTGGAGTGGAAGAAATACTTCGGCTAGCAAACTAATTTTGATCAGACTTGTTATGAAAAAGACTAAAGTGATGAAGAAGCTGGGAATCAAGAGGAGTGGAAGGTGAGGCTTCTCTACTGAAGCTTTTTTGCAAATCTGCAATGTCAATATTAGTTTGGTTTAAATCACCTTGAGATATAGTTCTAAAGATGTTCTTTGTATGATGTAAATCAAAGTATAAATCCTCCAAGACAACAAGGTTTTCAGGGACAGAAATTGTTCTTAAGAGGCTCCTATTAGCAACTGATTTTCCAAAGTTAGAAGTCTGCCACAGAATTCTCTTAAGATTTTCAACGATTAAAGGAGGATTTGGGTCTGGATAGGATCTAGTGTTGATCCTATGTGAAGCTAGACTGTTTTTAAAAAATGAGAGAGGTTGAGGTTTTAGGGACTGTTTTTGGGAATTTCACCTCTCACGATGTCTTATCTAAAATGGGACTAAGCTTCTAAACTTCTTTGAGGCTGGTTAACACAGTCATAAAGAAAACTAGGAACCTAGATGAGTAATAGGCCTACTGGGCTAGTGGAGTTGCCAGGTGGAAACTATTTAGCTTTTATGAAGGTAAAATATTGGATGGTTCCACCACCATGTTTATTATGAAGCCAAACTGAAATTTTTGGGGTTTTTCTGAGTTATTTCGGTCTTACAGGTTATGAGAGTGTCCTAAATCTGATTTAACACTTAGATAAGGTGTTTAATCATACAGAGTTCACTCTTATGGCTTGGTAACTAATTCCTTCAAGGTTTGATAAGGTTTGATGAGAATCCTAAGAGTTACTTAGTTTGTCACTGATTCAAAATAAGTCCTATCATGATTACCGTTATGCTTGATAGTGCTTGAAGAAGGTCACTTATGCTATACTAGACAGTTAGTGTTTAATTTTGAAGATTTTACTTAGTGTCCCATCATGATCACCATTATGTTTGCGTCCCATGTTTTGATAGTTTGGCAAATCAAAAGATAAGGAAACATCAGAACCAATCTTTAGAGTTACAGGATCTAGTCCTCTTGTTCTCAGAGAGGGATCTCTCAAATTATTTTTTTGCAAAGGTTCATCTTGTGTGCTTAGAGTATTGGTTTTAGACTAGTTATTAAGTGCAGATGTTTGATTGTTTGTTTTTTTGAATTAATACATCAGAATATGAAAGATCTAGGAAAGATAGATAGACAGGGGAAATGTCAGCTTCATTGGGAAATGGAGTCAAAATGAGGCCATGACGAACTTATCAATGGATGTGGGATATCAAAGGGAAAATCTAACTTGGCCGCAGGATCCTTTGGTTTTGGAATGAGATGGACATTAATGATTTGGAAAGATAAGTTTAATTCTCAAACAAAGGGAATTTGAAAGCACAACTTGAACAATAAAGAGCTATTTGGTAGATAGGGCTAACCATAAATTCTACAAATCACACCTTTAAGCAAATAATGATTTCAAAACAAATTTTAAAATGAAATATAAGATTCTGGGAACACCTTATTTCCTCAAAGATTTTATTTCAAATGACTTTAGAAAACATAAAAGATTCACTGATAATTATGATCATAGAAGAGGGAACACCTAAATACATCTATCATCACAACTATAAAGACCTTTAAGCCAAATGTTTAAGCAAGGACAAACGGAAAGATCAGAACAGGCCTCCTTGGCTCACTATAAGCAAAATAACTTCAAAGGGAGACTTCAATAACAGTCTTTAAGTGGAAACAGACAAGCAGGGAGAACCATAAATCATGTTGAAATCAACTGTTCAAACTATTAGGGAAATAAAAAAGCACGAGGACTAAAGAGAGAGATTAAAGACTCTAAAATACCTCAGCAGAAGAAAACATGAAACAGTGAAGGATGAACAGGTCTAAGGTACTTCCAGGAGTCATTTCTTAGCCTAAGACTTTCAACCTACTGTAGTAAGAAATTATGGAATAGAATGAAAACAGGAGAAAACATTAAACAGTTCAGAATACTTCACCAATAGCCAAGCTCATGGATCCAATGATAGAGCCTTCTCAGGAACAAGCATGCAACAACATAATCAAGGCTTCCAAGACTTCAATTTGTTCTTCAAATTCAACAGACTATGTATTATTTCAGAGAGTTTCAGTATTACAACTAGTGATCAACCAAACAACCCCTTCCTCATCTTCTCCAGTAGTATTTATAGAAGAATGAGGAAGTGAGATCTAGTAAAAGATACCCAAATATAATTAATATAGTCTTAATGGCTTCTCGGCCTTTGGGGGGCTCAATGAAGAAGCTTACATAGGTGTCCTCTGTATTAAATAATTTACATTAAGATTTAAGTTTGATGGGAGCTCTTTCGACTTTTGAGGCTCTGTGTTGTGGAATAGGTACTCTGTTGATATTTTTTTACATTAATTTTCTTGGCAGAGATAACTATTCGGTTGCGCTTGAGGCAAATATCTGATCTTGATCAATAACTTCGGCCTTTGTTTGAATGCTTTGTGGCACAGGTGGCACTGTGGTAGCTGGGAGGAATCAATTTGCCTAAGATGTGGCAGTGGAGGCTTTCCTGTATAATAAAACATTTTGATTTCCCTTTAATTGTGTTTTAATTGGAAGGATTAGGCTTTTTATAATCAATTTTTAGCAGTAATCCTCATAAATCTGTCTTCGATCTTCCATGTTGGTGCGTTCTATCTTTGACGCTCATACTCTCTGATTTGTACTTGATTTGCTGAGTTTGTGGGTGTGCAAGGCTGCGCAGGAGTCGTATGGCATCAATGCCTCATGAATCATTGACGAAACATGGAGTTGAATCCTGCGAATGATTCCCTTTGATGAATCGAAGGCGAGAGGATCGTCACCCTCAGCCTTTGAATTTTCCTTCAGCATAGCGGAAAAACCATTTAAACCCTGGAAAATACGAAAAAAATTATGAAATGCTGCATATATAGGTTAACTTCTTTGGAAGGACATGTGGAGAGAGCATGGCCATTGGATGGCATCATCCAACGGTCGGGATTTAGTCAGAGAGGTCAAAAGGAAAGCGGAGGAGGAATTAAATCGAAGTCGTCGATCACGCAGAGATCGACGGTCGGGAGCGGAGGTGAATAAATAACATGAAGTGGTCACGTTATTCGGAAAAATAAAATAAAAAGCAGAGAAAAAGGCTTAAAACCTTTGTTTCATCGAAAAATGGTGGAAAAATGAGTGGGGAGTTCAGGACGAACGGGGATCATCGGATGAGATCGTTCCACGCGATCAACGGTGGATATCAAGTACCACAAAACCTTAGAAACATGCCCCAGACTTCAAAACCTTTAATCAAACCACACTAAATAATTATTTTGGGTCACAAAATAGGCTTGCTGACGTCGGGGCATTTGTGACCCGAAATTTTTATGAAATCCGCCCTAAAAAGCTTATCGGGTCCGGATTGGGACCTGTCATTGTTAGCCCAAGTGTGACCCGAAAACTATATCAAATCCGCTTTATAAAATCCCTTGGGTCCGGACTTGCTGACTGTGTGAGGAAACAATGAAGACCCGCCCCAATTAAATTCTGTCGTGTGGACACTAATGTGGCACTGGGGACCACCGGCTCTATGGGACCGCCGACTGCTGCTGTGGACGAGGAGACCAGGGCGATTGAGCTTGGACAGTTGATCTGCAGATCAGATCGATGGCGAAGATTCTTTCATGACTGTGTCGTACCTTCACTTATCACACGGGCTTCTTCAGAGCATGATCACCGTCCGATGAGCTAGCCTCAGATCGCATGGCGCACATCGATATCGCGCTCGCTCCACATCCAACCTTTAACGCCCAGGGAAAATAGTATCACCATACCGCCCAAGGCCACGTGTCGGCCGGTGGCGCTAATTGCTGCCGAACGGAAAAAACCACTTTCCTCTCAAAAGCGGTGCAATAGAAACTACCCAGTTTTGAATAGTTAATGACCGAAAACATTTAAAACCCAAAAATTTAATATAACAAAGTTTTAAACTTTGGGGGCGGAAAATATATTTGCAATACGGCTCGGCGCCCGTCTCCAAGGCCGTGGGTTATGTTGGAACACCTAATCCTACATGGGTAGGTGTGGAATGTCAAAAGTCACAATGGAGTTCAAGTGACCTTGGAATGTGAAACCAAGAGTCACACCATTGTACTATAAATGTACATCATGTATAATGGAAAAAATAAGAAAGCCTCACACTTATCCTTCATTGTGTGTTGAGTTTCTTGTGTGTGTGTGTTTATCTTCCTCATACACCATGTGTGTCTTAAGATGGTGTTTAACATGGTATCAGAGCTAAGAAGTTCATAACCAGCTCAACCTTGAGTGAGCCATTTGTGTTTATGGCCTGTGCATATCTACAAAAATTATCAGAATTTTTGTAGCACTCAAATATTGTTGCAGCAGTCATTTTGCCGCATTCAGAAGAAGCAGCATTCAGAAATTTCATCTTGGAGAAAAGTAGCATTGTGCATATCACATTCTGCAGGTTTTCTCACTGCACATCATTCTGCAATTTCTGCTTTTAATTTATGCATTGAAGAGCTGCTGGAAAATAGTGTTTCAAAGTTGGTTTCTGAAAGAAAAATTTCTGAGTTTTTTCATTGAAAAAATTTCTGCAATTCTGGGTTTTTCTGATGTGGGAAAATATTCTCTGCTGCTGGGCTATTCGAAAAAATTTCTAGTTTTATTGGCAATATCTTCAATTCTGCTGCTGTTTTAAAGTTAATTTCCTGCTCTCTGCTGTTTTAACATTGAAAAATAGAAAAAATTAAAAATTAAAAAAATAAATCTACTTTTTTTTGCAACGTACAACCTTCGGCCCCTGCAACTCTTCACACACCCTCAAATTACATTTCCTATTGCTCTACCCTCCTCTTATCACTCATGACCTGCACCTACACTACCCGACTCTCAGCCGCTCCTCAAGAGCTCCCTCGGCCCTCTTACCCGCCCCCCTCACCCTGCAATCCACTCCCTCCCCTCGCTCTACACCAAAAAAAAAAAAATCACTCAACCCCTGCCCCCTCGCAACCTCTCCCACTCGACCTTTTTACCTCACGACCTCCCTCTCGAATCTCACAGTCGGCCCCTCCCTTACTCACCACCCTCCCCACCCTTACTCCACCCTCCCCACCACACTTCCGCCTCCCCTTTCCCACGGCCTTTCGCCCCCCCCCTCGCAGCCCCCCTCTTCCCCAACACTCCAACACCCCACCTCGCATCACTCCCCTACCCCCTCTACACTACCCCGCTCCCCTTAGCACCCCCATCCCAACCCGCGCTACAACCTCACCCAAACCCCTCACCACTGCTCTACGCTCGCTCTCCGCCCCCTCTCCCAGACCTCTTGGCCTCCCTTTCCCTCCACTCTCCATCCCTCAACCAATCCAAACCTGCCCCCTCGGCCTTCATGGCCTTCCCTCCCCACCTGTCGCTCCCTACGCTCAACCTCTCACAGCTCCCTCTCTGCGTTGTATTAAAATCTCCCCCCTCCTTTTTAAATTTTGATTTTTATTACAATCCCCATTTTTAATTAATCCCAATTATAATTAATCCCCATTTTAATTAATTATTTTTAATTAATTCCCCTTTTTTATAAATAATTATTAAAAAAAAAAATCAAATTTCAAATACAACTTTCCCCAGATTTAATTTCTCCAGATATACCTTCTCCAGTTAAAACCTGCCCCAGTAAACACCTCCCCTAGTTTTACCTCTGTTTTCCCTATTTTTTTAATTTTTTTATTTAAAAAAAAAAAAAAAAAAAAAAAAAAAAAAAACAGAGAGAGAGGAAAAGAGGAAATGAACAGCAGAGAGGAAGAGAAAATGGCATGTGAGCAGATGGATTGAATACATAAAGAAAAATGCAGTTTACATCATATGATTTGTGGCATTGATATAAGGGTGATTTTCTGAAGAATTTTACATGTGAAGACAAGTTTGCCATCATTTGTAAAACAGCTCTTTTGAAGAAGAAAAATCAGTTGCCTCAAAGGCTTCTTGCACGTTGTTGTTGCTTCACATTCAAACAAATATTTTGCAGAAATATTGTATTAAGTTGACATTGTATTGTGAGTGGATATTGCTTCTTCATAGTTCCAATCAAGATTTGAAGTGTAAATTTGAATTGTTGATAGAAGTCATTGTTGATTGTCCTCCATCACTTGAGGAGCAGATTTTTTACTTTGAGATTTCCATAGTTGGAAGTTCTCTTGAGTCATTTGTATTTGTTGAAAGGAAGTTGAATCACATTGTAAGCAGGTGCATTTTCGGTTGAAGCCGACACCCTTTATTTTTTAGCCTAAGTTGTTGAAAAATGGCTAAAATAAATGAGGCATTAGAGTTGTTGAATAAACTCATTCATTCAAATGTTCATGATATGGTAAAAATGAGCAAGGACGCTCTTTGTAACATTCAAAGTTGTTTGCTAGATGCACAAGAAAAGATTGAGTTTTTGCAGCTGGAATCTCAGCTCCAACAAGATGAACTTCAACAAAAGAGTCACCATTCTGAACCTATTTCTATTCAGAACATTGTGAAAGACTCCCATCAGCAGCAAGTCAGCAAAGTTATAGTTGATCCTCATTCAGTTCCTTGTACAAGAGAAGATTTTCATGTAGATGCAGCAACTCATCCTGCACTTCTCAAGCCCATCATCAGACCTTGGGAAGAGCTTGTCCACAACAAACACCTAACTGGTCTTGGATATGACAAGGATGTGTCCTTTCATATTCCAGACTACACCAAGCCCATCATATTTCAGAGTGCCAGATTTATGTATGACAGTTCACCTGCAACTGTTCCAGATCCTGCTCCACAACAACAACAACAGATTGTAAAATGCCAACATTATGATCGAGTTGGCCATATGAAATATCACTGTTTTGATCTTCATCCATGCAAGCACTATGGTCAGCACACTCATTCTTCACACAGATGCTTTAGAAACAAGTCTCCTGCAAGAATAAAGATTCATCTTGGATGGATCGCTTCTTGGAAATGGGCATCAGCAACCAAGAAGATGTTTAAAACACATGTCAGAACTTTTTCTCAGATATTGAGAAAACTTGCAGTTGATTTTTCACCATCATCTCACCTTGTCCCTAACAGGGGGGGAAATGGTGGTCATGTACAAGCTTCGACGTCAGATCAAGCGAGCCTGAGCGACAATCTCTCATTCCATGTTCAGAGTTGTAGCTAGAGACACAGCAGTTCAAGTGAGCCTGAGCCACAATTCGTCATTCCAAATTCAGAGATGTAGCCAAAGACACGGATGCCCATGAGCATGCCTTCCATTAGTGGAAAACCTTAAACCATCATCTTTGGTTGGTGGATAACCTGAAACCATCACAGGTAGTAGACCTCCCTTCTTTTAGGTTGAAGATCTCCCTTTCATATATGAGGGACACTTCCTCTAGCAGAAGCCTTCAGCTTCTTGCCAGCTTTGGTTGAGTTCCAGGAAATGCTTCAAGCATTCCAGTGTTGTTGGTAATCCTAAAACCATCACAGGTAGTAGACCTCCCTTCTTTTAGGTTGAAGGTTTCCCTTTTTTATGAGGGATAATTCCTCTAGAAGAAGCTCTCAGCTTCTTGCTAGTTTTGGAAGAGTTCCGGGAACTGCAACAAGTATTGTGTTCTAGTGTTGGTGGTCATCCTTAAACCACCTCTTTTTTCCAACATTTCAGAGAGTTGATTCAGCCTAATGTCTGCCATGCATGCTTTGCATATTTTTATTACAACTCTCTTCTTGGACTCACACATACCCCTTTGGATTAAGGGGGGGATGTTGGAACACCTAATCTTACATGGGTAGGTGTGGAATGTGAAAAGTCACAATGGAGTCCAAGTGACCTTGGAATGTGAAACCAAGAGTCACACCATTGTACTATAAATGTACATCATGTATAATGGAAAAAATAAGAAATCCTCATGCTTATCCTTCATTGTGTGTTGAGTTTCTTGTGTGTGTGTTTAGCTTCCTCATACACCATGTGTGTGTTAACATGGTGTTTAACAGGTTATATGGAAAGTAATATGACCGGGGGTTGTAACGTACGGGGCTAATCGGCATCGGAGCTTTTAAGATGGAAAAAGATTTGTGCGCTCGACTCTTTGCGATGCGATAGGCACTTGGATGGATAGCACTTGGTTCCAGCACCAAGGTGTGTATAGTGGAAATGGTTAAGGACTTAGCCCAAGGGGGCTTAAACCTTTACACCAAAATATGTATTTTTATGAAGTTTTCAATGGATCTTGGGGGTTTCGATAAGGCGAAGAGAGAGTCTTAAACCTTACCAAAGGGGTTTTGATGAAGGGGAAAGGGGAAAAACATGAAAATGAAGGATTTTTATGAGAATGAAAGGGGTAGAAAATGAGGTTAGTTTTGAAGTGAGGAAAGGGAAAAAGGTGATTTTTGCAGCAGTTTCTTCTCATGAAATCAACAGAATTCTAGAGTGTAAAATGGGCACAGTAGGGAATATTTTGGACAGAGGCATGAGGCCTTTATGAGACTTCAAGAGCCAAAACTTTTTGCCATAAAAATTTGTTCCTTGAAGGCTCCAAAAAAATGATTTTAGCCACCTTTTGGTATAACAAATTTCGTAGGTGGCTAACACAAGGCACACCATAGACTTCCCTGATTTAGACTCTACTAAGCATACTTTAAAGAAGTTTCAGAAACAAATCTCAAGTTGTACTCAAAGGAGCATGGACTCACCACTAAAATTCTTGGTTTCACTCTATTGAGATCATTCCTCAAAACAACCTCTCAAGTCGTACTCAACGGAACATGGACTTACCAAAATAGAAACTCCTTGGTTATACTCTATTGAATTATTTCTAAAATAACAAGCTAGATGGAACTAGAGGGAAATTAAGAATCCTCCAAGCAGACCTTGCACAAGAAAACATTAAGACAATGAAGAGTAAACACGCTAGTTAGCACAGAAGGCATTCAACAACTAGACCTTTACTCCTAGTATAACAGAAATATGAAAACAGTAGAAAATAGGAAATAACAATAACAGAGATAGAAACACTTCATAGCAGGTAAATGGAGAGGATTGATCAGTCCAGCCTCCTCATCTTAAATATTTCAGAGACATCTACAGATCCAGACATCAATTTTCCTTCAGCAGAGACTGTATTCCTTTAAAAGACCTCAAATGCCAACAATACAAGCAGTTCAAATCGTCTTCTGGTTGCAATGAGAATTGAACTCAAGATAGAGCTTGAGTGTATTAATTACAAAATAAATGTATTCCTAATAGAAACAAAAACTGCAAGGCAAAGTAGAATGTATTAGTATGCACTTCTAGTTATCTAACTTTGTCTTAACTTCTAAAGAAGAAGAGGTAAAAGTTTGACTTTTAAGGCTTATAATAACTTTCACAATAACTGCCTTGACAGATATAAAATACCTCTGACTGTGTAATAACTGCCAAATGTCTTTATGAAAAGAGAACATGTTGTAGGTGGAAGTTTAGTCTTTGCAGAAGTAAATGCTTCTTTGTTGAGTTACTTGAAGCTATCTTTGGGTTATCCTTCTTTGTTTTAATCATAAAACTTAGTATTTAAGCCTTTGAACCTTGATTTTGATTTAATAATTTGCCTTACTGCTTTTATCATCTGTTCTTCTTTATGATTGTTTTATTCATTTATCCTTTATCTTTAAACCTTTGACTTTTCATCTTTAGTCATTGTCTTTAAGGAATAATCTTCTATTTTATCCTTTGATCTGTAATTAGCCCTTTTGACCCTTCTGTTCTTCATTCCTTTACTAATTCTTCTGTTGTATTTTTCCTTTGTGTGCAGGGAGGGTTTCTTCATGGTACTGGAGGATTATGTAACCCATCGATGAACATGATTCATCGAGGGTAGAGCCTTTATGTAACTCTCCTGGTCTTTTAATGCAAATTCAACTCTTGGATCATCATCCAGAGGATATTTTTATCATTTTAATGCCTCTGTTGGAATTGCTACCATTAAAACCTGCAAAACATAAAACAATGTTAATTTAAAACCTGCAGGAATGGAAAAACTGCATTTTTCAGGGTTTCTGAGCATCGGGGGTGATTTGCGGTGGAGGAGGGAGTGCAGAAAAAGAGTTCCAAAGGTGGAATGTGGTAGAGAAACAAAGAAATTTGAATTCTGGTGCAAAGGGATAGAAGGTGGTTTCGGAAAAAACCACAATGGTTTATCACGCGGGCATAAAGCGATAAGTGGTATTAGCCAGGGGCTAGCGATTCCACTAACTGACTACTGCGTGGCAGGGCGAAACTGCCCATTTCGCGTGGGTTTGGACTATTAAATATCATTGCTGATTTCTGCACGATATTGGATTTGGACCCTCAGATCTCAAGGGGTGAGATCGATGGTGCGGATGGGTGGAGGGACTGGCGCGCAAGTC
Source organism: Pinus albicaulis (assembly GCA_034641835.2). Lineage (NCBI taxonomy): Eukaryota > Viridiplantae > Streptophyta > Pinopsida > Pinales > Pinaceae > Pinus > Pinus albicaulis. The sequence continues at coordinate 779,324,220 of CM076582.1, forward strand.
TGGTGGATGGAGCCCAGGACAGGTGGCAAGCTGCAATTGGTCAGCAGGGGTAGTGGAAAGTGAGGCCTGGCTTGGTGATGTGGTAGTTTTGTCGTGTTTCGGGGTTGGGTTATATGTGAGTTCGAGGTAGGATATGGAAAGACCGTCGGATCAGGGGAACAAATCCTGATCAATGGTGGAGATTTTCCTGGTAAAGGGTGCGGATGGAAAAAGAAGCGGGCCCTCTTTTTAATGTCTTTCGAAGGTTTGAGTGGGTTTTTATAAGGTTGGGGGGTATAAAAGTAAAATTAGGGAAGGGGCTTAGAAATGGGGGAAGGAAGGGTTTTATGAGGGTGCGGGGCTAAGGTTTAGGCCGAAAGGGGATTTAGGGCTAATTATAATAAAAGGGTGGTTTTTATAAAAACAGGGTGTTTATAACGTTTTTGAGGGTCTGATAGGCCTAAATTTAAACTTAAAACAATGTAAAAAGGACTTTTTACATTGTTTAAGGCCTTCTTAGAAGAAATATGATGAAAGAGAGAATTATGAGGGGGTTTTAGAGGGGAAAATGGGGATGAATGAGAGTGTAAGTGAGGTGATGAAATGAGGCAAACAGGCCTGTAATTTTGAATTCTTCTTTGCAGCAGGGTAAACTTTGAGAGGGAAAGAGATAGGCTTATAGTGGAATCAGTTAGGTGTAGGATGATGAAGGAAGTGATATTTCTAGAACTCACAATGTTTCTTCAAATATTGTTTCTAGAAATCTAGGCTTTACAACTTAGTCATCTTTTGATATCAGAAAAATTACTGATGACTAACACTATCGATGGGAAATTCAAAAGGAAGAATTCATGTCCTTAGACTTTCTGATCGAGTTAATATTCTTCGAGGTTGTAAAGAGGAAGAAATACTGATATCCGATATTTGAGAAGATTTAGGCTTTTCAGCAAAAATGGATACTCTCTCTAAATTTTCTATCAAAGACTGAACTTCTGGGGAATATTTATGGGAATTAGGAGATAGTATGGGTTGAGTATCACTAGCAGACTTAGGAGAAGGATAATCAACTTCAGATTTTAAATATGAGGATCTAGATAATTTTCTGGAAGTTGATGGGTATCTAGAGGGAGAGAGACTCTTAGATTGACCCTTAGACTGATCAAATCTTTTTTCCATTCACAAGGCCCTCCCTCTAGTGCCAGAATTTTGAGGCCTTGGAATTTCACTACCAAAACATGGGGGGAAACCACCTGGCCTAGACCTTAAAGTAGATCCTTTTTGTTTTGTGTAGTGGCTCCGACTAGGGATAATGGGACTAGTTTCCCAATAAGGATGATTTTGAGGGTGTTTTGATTATACAACATGCAAATGGAGAATGTTTTTAATATATCATATGCATTTATCTAAACTATTTATTCTATTATATACCTGGGGTGTTTCTTCCTTTATGCAATGTAAATAAATATTCTTTAACTATTAGTAATATAGATCATTTAACAGTTGAAAGAGATGAAAATTATGTAAGATGATTCTTCTAACAAAGTATTTTGACTAGAAGAATTTTAAAAAATATATCGCATTCATATGTGCGATTATATATTTAATAAGAAATCACAGAAAAAATATTAGAACAAAAGTGCATGTAACATTCATCTATAATAACGTTTCAAATATATAATGCAACAAAAATATGATCGTCAATCTATAAAGTAACAATTAATACAAGTGAATAGAAGTACCATATGTATGAAGTTCTACTCACATAAATTGATAGTAATTGATATGCTCCTCTTCACTTTCAAGTAATTTAAAGATTACAGTAGTGCAACATCAGTTAAACAACTTTAATTGTCAAAATATAATACATGTGTTCCATTAATTCATCAAAGAATTCACAAACTTACAATAGTAAATTCTTTACAAATGTTTTTGAAAAATTTATGGACCCTTCTCTAAATGCATGAGAGGGGCTTAAATACTAAACTAACTATGTTCTAAAATAGATTATTAAAAAAATATAGAGGAGGTTTCAAACAACCATCCTTGTAATACTAACTTAGACTACAATCTAGGAAAATAAGGTAACAATATGATTTATGAATTCCACCCTTTCTTTTGGATTTGGTCACGAAGTTGACAAATATATAACATGGGCTTGAGCTAAGCTAGCTGTGAAATCCTCGATCTCACCTATCACTTGAATACTATGTTTGAAAGTACTGGTTGTAATCTTCTTGTTGAATCTGTTAAAGACTGCAAGATCTAGTATTGACGATAAGGTTTGATCAGAAAATTCCAATAATTTTCTTGATCAAACTTATTTACATTTTTAATTATTTCATCCTGTGTTTCTTCCTTTTCCTTCCACTGTGTTTCTAGTTGTCTGACTTCTGACACTTCATACGTGTACTCTTTGATAATTTTTTCTTCCGCTAGCTATTCAGATACAAATTTAGTAATTTCCTTTGATAATATTGATGTTTTCATTGTTGCTTTCTCTGCCTGCATTATTTGTACTTCCCAATATTTTAATAGGATCTCCTTGTGGAACTTATCTACCTAGGGTAGATTAGCTTCCTTTCCTGGGTCTGATGCTTGCCATTGAATGTTTTTGTAGATTTCTTCTCGAGCTTCTCACATTCAATTTTTTGGATAGCTACTTGTTGGATCAGTATTTCATTTGAGTCATAAGAAGAGTCAATAATAGAAGCTTGTTGGAAAAATACTTCCTGATGTTTCTTTAACTTATCATTTATATCCAATTCTTCTTTTATTAATTTCTCTAATTTTGGTTGGCTTTGTAACCTGGTCATGGTTGCTTCCAGTTGAGCTTGTTTCTCAATAATTTCTACTTGATGTTGCAATTTAAGACTCTCAAAATCTTTTTGAAATTCGACCATCTTTGATTTCATTTGCTCGTTGGAATTAGATTTTTCTTCATGTAACAACCTCTCTAGTTATTGTATTTTGTCTTCCTTCTGCTTCAACAACATTTTAACCTCAGTAGCTTTATCAAAAATTGCGGTAGTATATTCCCCTACATATTGTAATAATTTAGTTAAATTTTTAGCTGGAGCAACTAAAGGATCCTTCCACAAAATGTCAATAGATTCATTTGTAAGATCTGAGACTGTCTCATCAATTATTCTCCTTTTATTTCTCTTGACTACAGCCTTATGACTAGGACTGTATAAGATATCCAACGAAGGAATTTCCTCAATTTATAAAACTATTTGTTCTGTAGGATAGGCTGGTATGATCTCTTAATCATGATTTTCTGGAACTTGTTGTAGTGGATTAACAGTTTCCACTATCTTCTGGGATTTTTCACGTGTTTGAAAACTAGTTTCTTGATCAACATTTGGATTGTCTTTAGGAGTTTTCATTGCTTCATAAAACTAATCCCATTGACTACTCAAATTCTTTGTTTGGCACTTTTCTGACTGATCAAGTGTATCATGACTATGTTGAACCTCTTGAGAAGTATATTATGTTCCATTACTTTCTTTTTTCTCCTGCATCTCTATCTCTTGGATTACTTTATAATTTATCTTTTATGGGCTATCCTTTCTGGATTTAGATTCTTTTTCAGAATGATATGAATTGTGAGATTGATGCTCTAATTGACTAGACTCATCCTCGAACATTTCTTTTGCTTCATTATCCAAGCTAACACTTGGAGTAGGTCTGTTCAGATCTTCAATAGTTAACAAATTGAGAGGAAATCTCTCTAGTCTCTTGTTTCTGTATATTTGGAATGCTTCCAAATTATCTTGGTTAAGTTGACTGGTTGCAAACATAATTATATCTGAAAAATTTTCCATGCCTTGAAAGAGATCATGAAATCCATCTATTTCTTTTACAAAAGGCTTCATTTTGAGCTCATTGCTGTAATTTTTAATTACCTCATTTGGATCATATATCTTCTTTGGCATTACTGCCAATTTCAATATATTAATCTTTGAAACTTCTTTGTAGGCATGGCCAATATCAAAAAGTGAAAAAGTACCGCATTGTAAAGTAAAATTAGGTTAAACGACCTTCTTAGCATCTTTCAGTTGTTTAGTAATACCATTAAAAAACTAGTAGGCTATCTCTCTTGTAAGTAAATTATCAGAAACATAATATGGTAGGACGTGGGGAGAAGCATAACTCCCAAATACTCTGACATATGTAAAATTCTCCTCTACAAACCATCTATCCACAAAAATAATATATGTACTATATTCTTTGGAAACCCTAGGGGATTTCTCATTGAATATCATCTGGTGCAAAGGCAACATGACTCCATGAAAATTTTTATAAAAATGCAGATGGAACTCTAAATCCCAAAGGGCTTTGTGGTAAATGTTGGTTGGGGTAGGGTCTTGGGTATTCCATTTCCATCCCATTGTAGGAAAACTTGAAGAAAAGAATATTGCGTCCATAACATAGGCACTCATATAAAAGTAAGGTATTTCTCTAGATCAAACACTCCTTTTATTCCTATACTCTATGATGTGTTTGGGTAAATTGTCAGACAGGATATTTTCCCAATTCATAATTAAGGAATTGATGATTGTGTCAATCAATGGGACCTAATCTACTGAAAACCTAGTGGTATCAGGTTTTGAAAATAGTCTACACAACATATCGGCCGCATAGCTATAAGGGAAAGGAATTTGGGAAATTGGGTACGTACCGAGTTTATCTTGTTTAAGTTTTCCCTGATCTTCCTTCCATTCCTTTATGACTTTCATGAGGTTTGGATGCTTTGCTCTAAAGCTTTGTAGAAAATCCTTTTCATATTTCTGCTGCGGGGAGGGTATATGGTACGTTGCTTGTAAATATTATTCCCGGAATGACCCAATGTTTTATCCCTTCGAATATTTTAATGTTCTGCCTTCTATGTTTAAGTGGTGTATTACCCACTTAACCATGTCTGTGTAAGGGAGAATGTTTTTCCTTGCGGCTTCCTTGTGGATGAATGAACATGTAGCATTGAATTAATTCACGTCTGAAGTTACTGTCATGCCTGTCATAGCGACTTTAGTTATTACCCTTTGATTTTCATGCTCGAAAATATTATACATTTCCATGTATGATGAAATTTTGCAATCCTTCTTATAGGTGGTGTCTGAAAATAGGGGAGACATGTCTGAGTCTTCAGTAGACAACATTTGAGAAATCTCTTTTTCTTTCTTGTTCATTTCAATCTTCCTCACTCCGTTAAGTGGTTTCCTAATTTCAAGTAAATAGAGCGAACACTAAAAATATATAGAACAGAGAGACAAATTCGTCGTTAATTTATTTAAAACATGAAAAAATAGATATGAATCTACCAAAAATGCTATTAATCATTGATAATCATTTCAAATCAAATCTCTTACACCTTTACACAAAATAACTATCAATCAATTTAAGACGTTGGATCTCGGATTTCGGTTTGATATGACATAAGTCATTTCGCATGCTTGAGTAATTAAATGTCATTCGTTCACATATCACAACTTATAATTTTACCTTTTATGAAGTTTTATCCATAAATTCTGTGAAATGTGATCTACGCAAATCGCACATCGCAACTTTTATGCGGTAATGAATTTGCTTTTGGTTAATTTGTGCGAAATGTGAATTGCGCATTTAAAAAGTAAAGCGGCTCTGCTTTATGGGACTTTAGAGCTTTATGTTTATTACTTTGTTGGCTTGTCGGGTCTGCGTAATCAAAATTTATACCGAATTTCTTTATAAGTTTGATTTTTTAAATGAGGTGCGATGCGATAAACAAAATATAACGGTGATTGAACAATTTGCAATACTTTAATAGAACTTCAGAAAAGATTTAGTGCATTTCGTAGCCCATGTGACTTAGTGGATTTCAAGTCTTTTGGGTTGTAAGGAATGCAGTTTGCGATGCACACTAAGGATAAAGAGGAAAAGCACAAAGAAACTTTATTTCCTAAGTTTTTTGTTTTAAAGCTAAAAAATAAATGAAAATGAATTTCCTATATTTTTCTAAAGGGTCCCTATTTATTAAAATAAATGGGGGGTGTTGTATAGCACAACACATCATTAAAGTCTTGCTTGGTTTCATTTTCATCCAAAATAGAAGGCACCAATTATTCTTGGTGATGAAAATGGTTATTTTACAAAGCCTCCAAGATCTCTTCATCCATGAACTCTTCATCTTCATAAGAATTTTCTAGATTTTGAATGAAATCCTCAAAATGATTACAACAATTCTCAACCAAAGACAAAGAAGGATGAGAATCTTTGTATTTCTAAAAAAATACTAAATGAAAATATTTAAGGGAATACAAGTTATCAGGTTGAAAACCTTCATACCAAGACCATGTTTTTTCCAACAAAGTGACCATAAAATTATTCATCATGAAGTCCTCATGAAATTCAACCTTAAGTCTACATACATGCATGTGAAATTTAACCAAATGAAGAACAAAATCATCTGCTACCTGATCTCTGAATTTTGGAAAAAACATTTCTAGTCTACATGAGACATGCAATTTGGAAAACCTAGAATGTGATCTCATTTTAAAGGACCATTCCTTACAGATATGGAATCCATCTTGAACCAATAGAGTTGCTAGTAAAACCTTGATTTCTGAATCTTGCTGCCAATGGAGTCTTTGGATCAGGTTGAAAATTGGTTGGCGTTTCCAGGTGAATGGTTCGGCCTTCATATGTCTGATTGTTGTCCACCATCAGTAACCAAATATATAACTTTAAATATATTTCCCAGAGAAGATGAAACCTTTCGTTTCCATGGAAATGACGCCAATATGTTAGCACTCTGTAAATTTCTCTAGGCTGAAAAAATAAATACAGAGGTAACCACTGACCACTTTTAGGCTAGAATTCAACCCTACTAGCCTTGGAGAGGTCTCTCTCACCGTGTTCTTATATCAATCAACTAAATGTCTGAAAGCTTATATATCTTAGGTTTTCTATGATGATCAAAGGGTAGTTTTAGGCTTCATGTTTGAAGGTAAGTGTAGGAAAGTAACACTAGTCCAGATCAGATCATTGTTTTAGATCCAAGTGAATAAGGGATATGATGAAATTTTGATACAGGAAAGATGGGAAGACTTATTGATATCAAATAAAATTTCATTGCAATGAATGGGTGAGTGGAGCATGAGGAAGAATGAAAAAATGAGCATCAAAACACTGATGAGTTCATATTACCATAGAAAAAAATACAAGTATGATCAGCTAAATTAAATCAGAGAAATATATGAATTCTGAAATATATTCTTTGAAACTGAGAATGAGGAATTTTTACAACATGAAACTATATATTGGAAACACATAATAAGGAAAGACATAATATATCACAAGGAAACAGACATACCAATAAATATTGATAGAAGAATCTATGTCAAAAATGCACCCTGCTTTCTTCTATTCACTTGGAAAAAACTTCAGAAAATGTATATTAGCTACCTTTCCACACTAACCAGAACCATATTTTCACGTTTTTTCCATTATTATATAAATCTAGAATTCGAATTACCACTCTAGGTGGTCGAATTTTCTTTATAGAAGTCAAACTCGGCTAGAAACATTGCATTCTTACTCATTAGGCTGAAAAATAGGGAGAGTTTTAGTATGACCAATAAATTTTCACAACATCAACCAAAATGGAATATTTTTTAAGAACTCAAAATACATGACTTTAATACTTTTAGATGCCTATTCGACTACTCAAAATAATTCTAGAAGCTCAAAAATTTGAATTTGCAAAGAGACTAGCTGATTGTTCACTTGCGTAGCAGACTTCCAAGTTTGAAATGGTTGCAGATACTTATGGAAAAAACAGAGTAGATGGGAAAGCTTTAAATGATGGTGTAATGGTGTAGAACCTATGAAATAGTTTTTCCAGCACATGCAGATATCTAAAACAACCGACTCCAACTTGTGCAACAAATGTGCAACATATTTAGCATTTCAATATAATGATGGATTTTCTGCCTAAAAAATGGATGAGGAGCACTCTTTATGGCATATAAACTCCTTATAACTCCTTATCAATCATTCAAAACAAAAACAAAAAAACTTCCATCACTTCATCAAAATGAAACTATGCAACTTGTGTAGCAGGACCTTGTTGCACAAATGCAACTTTAGCAAAAGCTTGACTAAGCATGGTGTATGAGCCAAAATTTCCAAAAAAACAAAAAATGATAACTTTCCTTCTATTGAAAAATTCATTTTTGGGCAGCTTAAACCATAAAATCATGTGGGCTTCTCCTTTTTTTTCTTCCAGATACCTTGGCATCATTGAGTTTCTATTTAACCAATCTAAGTCTTCTCTTTAATACCAAATTATTTACATACAAACTTTTCACTTGCTTATGCAGAGGCAAGGTCCACTTCATCTTATGCTTAGCCTTGTCCAGAGTGGGTCCAAAAACTTGTATCTGCCTAAATAAATTTATTTTATCCCTTTCATATTTCTCTACAAGATGATCAACTTGTTTTTTAATTCCTTCAAGTTGTTCCAATAACTTCTCATATTCCTTTTCCTCATCAAATACTTCATTTTTCTCTAGTGGAAGAGTGTCCTTCATCTATCCTTATATTATATCTTTTTAACTTGTTCTTGGGTTCCTTGGTTGTTCATTTCTCTCTTTAATCTCTTCAACATCAATAATTTTTTTACCTTTTCCTTTTGTAGCATGTACTGATGTTTTCCCTGATTGTTCTCCTTCACTAGGTTGGAAAGTTCCTTAGGATTCTTGATTCCTAAGTTCTCTTTTTTTTGTTACAAATATGCCACCATGAGATGAGCTTGACTCACGCTGTTATTGTAACTACATGATTCTCAAATCTTTCTCTTCCATTTCAACGTCTTGGTTACCTTCAAATTCCTCTGGTACATAATTTTGTGGCTCTAGATCTCTTTAGGAGTAGGCTCTTCAATTATATTCTTTTCTACAGATCTATTTCTTGGTTTGCATGTGGCCTTTTCTTCCTCATGTTCAAACTACAATTTCTTACCTTTATTTTTTCTTCTTTTCCTCTTTTCTATCAAAGGCTTATTAACTGATTCTTTTGCAAGCTGATGAAATTTTGTGTGTTTCCATAGAAGGAGTGCCTCTTTTTGTCTTTGCACTATTAGAATGAGACAAAATGCATGAAGTTGCTAAGAAACTATCCCAAGTCTTGTTCATCTTCTCAAGCTCTTTCAAAAATAAAAATTTAACTAAGGAAATGTGGAATAAACTGGGCACATGATTTTCTCCCTTTCACTTGACCCTATCTGTCATCTTACTCAGATTCTTAAACATATAATGAGGAAAATTTAGACTTCTCTTTCCAGTAAAATGCATCAGGAGCCTTATGTGATATTGATATACCCTGCTAAAACGCCCCTCACAAGTGAAGTACCTTTGTATGACTTTAAGAATCTAGATGTAATGATCTAACACATAGCTATTTGAAAATTTAGGCTCAAATTTCTTTTTATATTTAGGTTTGAAAAATTCTTTGTAATGTGCACATCCAATTCCATGCCCTTAAACAAATTTTATCCTGTCAAGGGTATATCTGTTTCTTTTGAGATGGGTTCCTCTGAAACAATGAACTCAAGATCACCCATCTTAACTTCATTACCCTTGAAACTAAATGAAAAGGGTATAGTGAGTTGAAAATGATAACCTATGGCTTTAAATTTCTCACAAAAAAAAATGCAACCTATATGTTCAAAATCAACCCGAATGATTGGGTCTGCATTGAAAAAATAGAGAATTTTCGGTTCATAACGTACCAAATCTCCTCTTATGTATTTATTTTTCTTTTTTTTAGTCTTCATATTGTTTGTGATAGATTCAACACCCCCCCCCCCCCCAAAGACAATTTATGCAAAGGAAAATCATAAAACAAGGTCACAGTTAAAACAGGGTATTTTGCGTAGCAGATGCGCAATGCCACGATGGATAATTTTGAATGAATGGAACAAATGCAATATCAATAGTAGGTGATGACTTGTAATTTTAAAAAATGATATTTACAATATGCACCAACCAAATAAACCCCTGGATACAGCACTACATACACGTACACGAAATACACAGGCTTGGGCAGTGTGTGTGTAGCAGAAAAAAATGTAGGTCCAAGGTTATAATATAACAGGACTATTTATGATGTTGAAAGTGGTCAGGAGGTGTTATAAAGAGCTTATGTAACATAAAATATCCAAAATCAAAGGAGAAATCCTTACCCAGAAACCAGAAAACACTTCAACCTCTGTGCAAAGTAGTTGTACAATGCCTATTTCCCAGAAGCTTTGAACCTTCTTCTCATCTTTCTAAAACTTTCTTATACTTTGACACTACTACAACATTGAGAATGAACTAAAATTTAGGGAGGGTGGAGAGTTTTCAAAGAAATTATTAAATTTTATGCCATTGAAAACCTCTTTCTTATCATGATAATGGTTTTGAAAGATGAAATTGAAGTGACATGAGAGGGTACTCTTACAATCATGAGTAGGACATGACACTGAATAACTCATAACTAACCCTAAACTAATGCACATGACGTACATGATCCCCACAATTGACTTATGATGAGAAAATCCCTCATGGCATGACCCCTTTTACTCTCATAATGACCCATTCCCTCTATGATCTCAAACTTCAAATTATGACCCCTCATGGACTTTTATGACTTTAAAAATTCAAATTAGGGTTAATAGACTCTTTTATGACACACATATTTACAATGATGTTGACTATTTTGACCCTTTATACATAATAAAACCATTATACTATGATACTTGCTGAATTCATATGTTAAATCTTGCAAGTAAACCCGCAAAAATAATAGTCAGACAAACACACTTATATCCCTATATTATAGGACCCTAACACATCACAAAAAGAAATATATTTTTGTGCTTGCCATTACCAAGCCTAAAGAAAAAATTTTCCAGAGAAATGACAGATAAATAGGTCATGCAAAAAGGAAACTCTACTAAAATAAGTGCAGAAGAGAAAATGCATATAAAAAATGTAAAAGAGAGAGAGATCAAAGTGCTTGGGTTGGGACCTATTGTGGCTACTACAACAACACCCAAACTTTTGGGTCCCCCATATGCTTGTCAAGGTCCCAATGGTTATACTTGTGATTGGATTGGCCATAATCTTCATGAATCAATTATCATCAAATCCTATTGTTGCTTATGCCCACATAGTGCATATTACTCACATCCCATGCATTTTAAAATTTTATGAAATTTATTACAGGTTTATCACCATCCCCTTCAACTGAGATCATCTCGTCCATTTACAGGTCCTATGTTCCATGGGATGCATTTCAAAACATTGGCAAGTGTTTTAGGTTGATAATCATGCCACACCTTGGAATTCATGTGTGATCACATTAGGGATTTGAGTAATCATCGTATTGCTTAAACACTATCAAAACCCTTATCTCTCATGATCATCATTGAAGGGATAGATCTGATTAGATTGATCCTCATCTTTATATTTTTATTATATTCCTTGCAACCCATCAAATATTAACCTTATTTTTAGTTGCACTGATTACATCATAATTTCTCTAAATATTCATGTGAATAAGTATTCATTTTTTCAAGATGAAGTATTTTCACAAAGACAAGGTTTTTAAAGCTTTACATTCTTCTTGGCATGTTATCCTTTCAAGAAAACATTTGAATATTTGAACAAGTGTTGTTTATAAAGTCATCTAAAGGCCTCTATTGCAATCATTGCAAGATATAATTGAGTTGAGGGTAATCAAATCATGTTTTCCACGACTCTTATTTTTGTATGTTTTAGTCCTACTATTTAAATTCATTAGGAATACCTTTTGTTAAAAGGAAAAAAAGGGCTTTTACATTTGTGGCATCACAAGTTTCTTATTTGACCATAAAAAGTAGAGTCCTCAAAAGGTGAACACCAAGTACCTTGGTGTAGTATGGAAAGGAAATATCAAGTGACCCCACCATGGAGAAAAAATATATATTATTGTTTACATTTACGACTCTATGTGAAGGGGCATATTGTCAAATACATAAGCATATGAGGAGAGCATGATGCAATGTTCCATAAAAGAGAATAGCAATATAGTATGGCCATGTAAGGCCTGAACAAAGAAAATCTCTGACAAAACACCGCCTGTGGAATTAATTTTGGTAACTCTTCAACAATGCAAAACTCAGGTGGCTCTTCGTAAATTAAAAGTAGGCTTGAAGGTGGCATGTGATGATCCCGAAGAGGCAACAAATGATGGCTCTGAAATCTAGCCCTGCTTTTCAAAATATTGGCGTTGGGTAATTAAATCTGGTGCAAGGCTAGCCATTTTTCATCGACTAGTGACTGTGATGATGTGCTTTGCTTCCTTTTCCATTTCTACTACCATAAGATAACAATTCTACATGAATTCCCTTTGCCTCCCGACTTTACTTGTGGTGTTTATTTGCTACCTGAATCCTTCTTTCCATGTTTCAACCCTTTTTTCAAACAAAACAGCGTAAAAAATCATATACCAAGACCTGAAAATGCTTAGATTTTAGTTCTAAAGCCGCATCGCATCCCCACACTTCGCAATATTTACAGTTTAAGTTATGAAGAATGTAATCGACGATGCAATTCGAAGTGGCAGGTAACGTGGAGGGAAGCTGGGACCAAACCGCGGCCTGTGGATCACAACTCTTAAGTTTTATTTATAAGCATGGAGGCAAACTCTAAAACACACAAAGTGCGAAGTGTGGGGAGAAGGTAAGTGACGCGGTAGGGGAACAGAAAAAAATGTAAGGTTTAATGATTTTTTAAGGGGATTGAAATGGAAAGGAGGTGTGGCAGGTGAAACGGTGAATGGGTCCCACTTCATCACAAATCGCATTTCGCTGACTTTAACCTTTACCCTTGTGCCCATCCTGGAAAACTTGCGATCTTCGATTGTGACTGAATCTTTGTCGTTGATCATTGCTTCGATCCCACAGTCCTCATTTCTCCCATACTGTGGTTTTACGACCTTGTTTCTTTGGTTGTGCCCATTCATTTCTTAGTTGTTTGTAGAATACTTGCCCCGCTTTCACAAATTGACCTACTTTATCATTCATGACTCGAACTGAATGTGTGCACAACTTAACCCAATCACATTCACGACTTTGCCTTTGTTTTTTTTCTGCCTTAACTGCTTCTCTGCTGCCTTTTCTTCCTTTGATTCTTGCTTTGGAAAATATTTTGAATATTGACATCTATGTACAGTATGAAAAAATTGAAAAGAGAAAGTACATAGTCACCTTGTGATACTGTAAATTACAGGGTTCTAACAATATTGATTCAACCTGTTAGTGTCCAAATGTTTAGTGATCAAATTTACTCTTTCATATTTTCTTAGTAGTGGTCCTAGGTCAAAATTTCATGTTTTAAGTCAGTTTTCAAATAAAATTTTGTTCATTGAATATGTCTAGGTCTGAAATGCTACTCCGTACAATCCATTCATGGTCATTATCATCTTAGAGGTCATTTCATCCATTTATCATTTAGGGTCTGAGGTCATTCACCACACCTTCATCTGGATTAGATTCTAGATCTCATTTATTTCACCACCATATGAGTCAATTTATTTCATTTACGAAGGTGAATAGAATTTCATTTTCGCCATACAACCTATTTGCATAGGGATGTAGCAAATATAGGGAAATAAGTGAAGGAAATTTTTCTTTCATCAAATAAAGTGTTTTTCTTCATTAAAGTGTTTCAAAAAAGAGAAATCTCTTCAAAAAGTTTGTGTTTTCACTAGAAGACAAAAAGTGTGATTATGATGTTATAAAAGGGAAAAAATAAACTTCTTCAACTCATTTTATCTTTTGATTGTCAATAGAGCTCCTCTCTTCTCACCATCACACTCCACAACTTCCAAGGATTGAAGAAAATAAACAATAATTTGGTGCCAATTTCCTCCTGCTACACTTCTGGAAGTGTTGAGCTACGCTTTTGGTGTGTTGCGTAGGTGTTGTGCTATGTTTCTCAAATGTGCTACGCTTTTAGTGTTTCACCTCCAAATTGGTCATCCACGCTTCAAAACACTCACACAAGGGTTCACACATCTTCTACACAGTAAGTGGAAACCATTCCAACCTCTCTCAAGTCAAATTTCATCAACAAAAGAGTGGTTTCTTTCATTATGTCACTCCCATTACATTTTTGGTGCTTTTCATAATTTACTTTTTTTAGCTGAAAAAAAAAATACTATAACCATCTACAAACTTCATACAACTTCCATACATCATACCTTAACACTCTCTATCACTCACAATGTTCTTTTCTACCATCTCCACCACCAGCTCAGTTAACTTTTGATGAGTTGATAGCTGTCGAAATTGAACAAGATAAAGAATTGTGGCTTGATAGGGTCAACATTCATCTTGAAAAGTTTTTGAAGAAGGCCGAGAGAGATAACAATCTCCAGAAGCATATGGCAAGACACTATTTCACAAGGAATCAAATCGCCAAGGTGAGGGTGAAAAACTTGAGAAAAAAGGCTTAAGGAAACCCAAATGAAGCTTAAGGAGAAGGAAAATTTGGATCTACTTGTTGAGGCTTCCTTAGCTATTTAGCCCATCATCCCTAGACATAATATTAAAAAAAATTGGATGTTTTTGAGCAATTTTTTGCATTTTTGGTGATTTTTTCAAAAACTTGGAAATTTTCCTTTAGCGAAAGCGTCGCCCAAAGACGCGACACTTTTTCTAAGAGCACTCAAATGAATCAAAATCTGTATGGATGGATGCATATTCACTTGCACATCAAAAATATGGCATCATATCGACTTTTTCATCCTCTCATTTTGAAGAAAAATGCTAAAAACATCATTTTTTCATGCTTCTGCCACCCTTTTTTACTTCTGCGAGGTGCTTATGGAGTGAGGTTTGGAGAATAAATTTTTTGAGGCCTTCAAGTGGGTATTTTCTTAGTTTTGATGGTGTATTGGAAAGAATACACAGATGGATACCTATCCTAACTTCCATATTTGCAAATGGGCACTTCAAAGTCAGTAAAAAATAGGTCCAAAGTAGGCGTGAAAATGTTTGTTGGGAGGCATGACGCTTCTATTGGAGGTGCGACACTTCTGTCGTTGGATTCCCTTGGATAGTTTTCAACTCATAAAATCTCCAAATTTCAAGGTTTAGATGTTCCATTAGGTGTATTTTGAGTGGAAGGGTTTTTTTTTTCCTCTCTTTATGGAGGAATGATGAAATTAATCCAAGAGACATGAACTCCTATTTATTAGCTAAATTTGAGGAAGTGCTTTCTAACTTCCCTAGATTACATGTAATGACTCATGCAGTACATTTATGATGTGTTTTAGATCATATTTTGATCATATGAGGTTTCATGAACTCTATTTTCTATAATTAATCCACTTCAAGTCATTTTAGAGGTTGGATAGTTGTTATTTGCAGTGGAGCTATTGTATAAACTCTTTTTTTTAGTGAAATCAAAGGATATTGCAGTTATACCCTTGAGATTTCAGTGGTATGCTTCTGAGAATTGTTTCTTCTCTGTTACTTCATCAAGTTAAAAAAAAAAATTACCTTTTTCATCACATGCATTCTTCTGTAGGTTAATCTTATGAGTTTATAAACATAAATTATTTCATTATATGCTCTGTTTTATAAGATTTTCATGGATCTGTCTACTTTTCCGAAGAATGAATTCATTTACATTATCATTTTGAATCCTTATCTTTCAAACCCTATACACAATGACAAATTAAGCATGTTCATGAGTTTACCTACCTGGCCTCATCTTTGTCTCTGCAACTAAACCTTTGAAATCAAAATAAACACTAGACATAGTTCCTTGATTGTCATTCCTATCCAGTAAAAATTTAAAACAAACAAAACCCAAATCTATTGAGCATAATAACTAGCCTAAAATCATTATATATCCATTCAATATCATTGGCTGTAAAGTGACATTGAGAGAGCCCTCTTTGCTTTTGGTAGGGCTAGCTACCTGACCTAAAGGTTGGTTTGTGGTTACCTCCTTCAGTTCCATTCTCAGCCTTGGGAAATGTGGGGAGTGGTAACACAACCTACTAAACCTACTTTCATAAGTGAAATTTCTAATTATCATCTTCATCAAAGGAATGTATGTATCTAAAAAATTTCTACTAGGGAAGACATGAGAGGGAGCTTCTTTGTATCATAGCTTGAGAAAAACTATGTAGTTTTGAATGTTCAAATCCATTCCCTTAAACCATATTTCTCCTTCATTGGGGATCCATGTGGCTGATGCTATGACTTATGCTAAGACCAATAAGTCCATCCATGCTATAGTTGTCTTGTTCCTTTTGAAATTAGTGGTAAAACGACTGGTGAGCTCACAATGGTAACCCACTTGTTGAAATTTCTCACAAAACCCTAGGCAACCTACGTTTTCAAAAGACCTTTAAATTCTGAAGAATTTATCTCTTGCATATGAGTTGGATCATACCTGGATATTTGTCCCCCCTTTTTGTATCCTTTCTTCTCACTAGCCATGATGTTGGTTTTTCTTGACTAAAAACCCTAATCTGATATGGGAAAGGGTAGGGGTTAAGGGATGAAAAACAGGAAAAGAAGAGTAGCTAGTTTAGGGAGGGCAATGGAGGGGATAGGGGACTGAGAAAAATCTAAAAAAATTATGGGATATGGAGGAGTGTTTTGGGAAAAAAGGGGTAAAGTAGAAAACATGGGGATAACCCAGAAACGCAACGTGAAAACCCTAGGGGAGGAATTTTACTATTTGAGAAAGAAAACAATGCATGAGGGGTCTGAGGAATGCTTACTTATTTTCTTGGGAGTGCTCGAAAATTTCTTGGAGGAAGAATGACCATGTTTTTTCCTTACCTTGATCTTGAAAACAAAAAGAGAAACGATGTTCAGAAGCGCAGCAGATGTACAATAAATGTGCAGTGAGTTGATGGGCAAGGTGTTTGGTGATGAAAATTGATGCTATGATGGCTGAGATGAGGCACAATGGTTGAGAAGAGCTCTTGGAGGATGAAATGAAGTTCTTGAATGCTTGGATGGTCTTTTAATAGCTTGAAACTTGATTTTGGTGGAGTGACATCATGTACTTGAAAGAATGACTTGATGAGGTGATTGTACAGTAGCATAATTTCTTGAAACAGAAATGTTACCTTTTTACTTTATTCCGTAATTTTCTAACTCCATGATGATGACAAAAATTTTGGACATGAATCCCTTTTTTCTTTTTATGACTAACATTATGATGACAATCAAATGAAAATCCTAGACCATGACCTATATGATGGCACATTTACTCTTTTAATGTCCTAGGACACCTAAATGATGACATGACCATGATGAGTGATGATGAAAATGAGAAAGTGAAGGGTGTATCACTTACCTATACAATAACCAATGACCATATGACAACAAAGAGATGTCAAATTTATTTAATTTTTTTTTAAATATAACCATTTGACCCTAAAACCTTATTAATCACATGAAAAGAGTACATTTTATCACTGGTGACTCATAGACACTAACATTGGCTCCAGCTGGGGATGGAAGCCCCTTTAGGAGGTGTCAAGAACATCATAGACCAGGTTGGCTCATCCATTGGTAAATGGAGTCAAAATAAAACACTTTACACTCAAATGAATGACTAGCTAAACTGAGAGAAATAAAAACTGACTTGACTTACATATGGCAACATATCAATGGGACCTTGGGGCCTTTACCTCAGGCTTCAAATATTTATGATAACTGCCCACCTAATGAAGATATATATACAATCATGTGATATGTTCCCTCCAGTGTAACCAACCAAAAAATGGCTACTTACTTGAATCATGCTCACACTTTCCTTGAGCAGGCAGAAAAAAACAAAAGATAGGCAACTCCAAGTGTCCACTGAACATGTGCTCATGATCTATAAATATAGGAATATTGATCTTCCCAAGTGGCTGCAACAAATTAGCAATAGGGTCGTCAATAATATAAATAGAAAGGGAAGTTTGGTCTTGAAAATTTTCGTTTGCGGCAGCCATATTATCAATAGAAAAAATGTACACATCTATAGGATCCGAGACAAATTGCTCTTCTTCAATAGACTCTTCATTTTCTGAAATTGGAGGAAGATCATCATGTGAAAGAGGCTCTAAAACAACCTCTTATTTATTGCATCTCTCCTCTTCATAATCTTCTTGCAATTCTTGATGATTATTTTCTACCATAATTACATCGTATGAAAGTTCCACACATGCCAATTCAAAATTATGATTTCATGAATCTACCTTTGGAATAGTGTTTCATAAAATGGATGAGATGGAGAGACATATGAGTGGTGAATGTCTAGAGATCCTTTTTCATGCGTTTCATGAGAAACCTCATCTTGGTCTTCAAAAAACCTCATCTTGAAATAAAAACCCAGAGAAAGAACAATCTGAAAAAACAAGTGAATGACTATCTTCATACCTCTCATCCAAAATACAAGGTTTTGAATGCTAATGGAAAACTTTAAATGTAGAAACCACTTCAAATGTATTTGATTCCTCACGTGCTTCCATTATTCCTGGTTCCTCATGTGTTTCAACAAGAAGAATATCAATTTGATTGTCACAAGAATCACGGAAAACAAATTATTGTTCATTATTTCCTTGAAAAAATTGATGATCATTGCCATAAGATGGTTCACTGCTTAATTTTTCCATACATGCAATTTTAGAATTCTGACTTGGAACAATTTCTTCCTGACTGTTAGGATTCATATATGTTTCATCTTCAAGCAAAGAAGGAATTGATGTGTGTTGTGAATGATCCTTTGTATCAAAGCAGCTAATCTTTGTTACTTTCTATTGGGAATAAAATTCATGAAGGGCCTTTATGATCTCATCATCTAGACACTCTTCATCACCAAAAGCCTCTTCAAGGTATTGAATGAAATCTTCACATGATTCACAAAAATCTTCGAACAACAATAATGAATGATGATATTTTCCATAAAACCCAAAGAATGTTATGTGGAAATATTTAAGATAAAATAAGCTACCTAGCTTCAACCCTTCATACCATGATCTTGCTTTCCCTTCCAGGGTAGCCATAAAAATTTTCATCAAATAATACTTATGAAACCTAATCCCAAGATTATTTATACTCCAATGAAATTTTATTAGATGCAGAATAGCTTCATCCTCGTTTCCATCTATGAATTTGAGCAGAAAATTTTTCCAATCTATGCAAGGTATTCGATTTGGAAAACCAGAAATGTGAGCATGATTCATAGGAGCATACCTTCTGTAAATTGAATCCATTTTGATAAAAAAATATGAACTAAGTCATCCTTTAGGCTACTAATTCTTCTGCCAGTGGAATCACCAATAAAACCTTGATTTCTGGATCCTGCTTCCAGTGGAGTTTTTGAATCTTATTGGAGTCACCAGGTGAATGATTTCAGCCTTCCTGTGTCTGATGACAATCTAGCATCAACAATTACATGTGATCCCTGTCATTTACACCCAAGGAAAATTTGACCTTTCATTCCCTAGCAATGGTGCCAAAAATTTTGACTCCCTCCAGTTTCCCAAGGCTGAGAAAGGAAGCTAAAGGGGTAACCTCAAACCAACTTTAGACTCGATATCTATCGCTACCAAGTTAGAGAGGGCTCCCTCAAAATTAGTCTCACGACTAATGGAATGACTAGAGAATAATGATTTTAGGCTAGTTATAAGCTCAGTAAAATTTGATTAGGGTTTTTTATTTAATTTTGTTGAATCAAGATCATAGATCTAGAAACTAGGTCAGGGTTTCGAACGATCAATTGCAGGGATGAAAATGAGGAAAATTAGGTATGCTTAGTGACATATTTGGGCTGTAATTTTGGTATAGGGTTGGAAAATAAAGGATCAAAATGAGCATATGACTATGAATTCATTCATCAGAAGAAATGGAACACAAACATGAAGATCTCATCAAAATAGAGCATAACAATTATGAATTTTTCTTAAGAAATAATGAGATGATCATATTAAGGCACACATATGGTTTTAAGGAGAAATAAACATTCAAATTGAAGATAAAATTAAGAAAAAACACCATAAATAAGAATACCATAGGAATACCAAGATTATTGATGCAAATGTCTTTAATATCACTATAAAATGGTGTACACTAGCTCCACACTATGATACCAAGTACCCAACCCTCACAATGAATTGAGTTTGAGTATATAGAAAAATAAATAAGATTATACCTCTATGGGTCGAAACCTAATCCAAAACAACTAATTAATGCACTAAATAACTCATAACCTAATTTCTAGGGGAGTTAGAAACAACTTCCCCTCTTTATCTAACAAGTTGAGTCTTTGTCTCAAGTCATTAAACACGAGATACTTCAACAAATATGAACACAAATAGGCTCATTAACCATGAAAAAACTTGTGAGACAACTTTTACATAGAAAAATTTCAACCTTTTGCCTCCATGTGTCCAAAAACATCCTCAAACCCAGAAATGCAGCGAAATTTAGTAGAAGTCCAGTGAAATTTGGAGGATGATTTGGATGCCTTAGGTGCATTTATAAGATTGGTTGGACATTGGAAAAGGTATTTTAGGATTTCCAAAAGGCATTGGAAGCATCAAATCAGAAAAAACACACCTCCAAGGCACCTAAAAACCCATTCTCCCACAACTACTCCAGAAGTGCATCGAGTGGTCCAAAATAGTGGCAGAAGTGTGAAAAACTAATGTTTTTTGACCTTTTCTTGCAAATTTGTGAGTTGACATGAGAGAAAAATTGTATTTTTGTAATGTACTATTCATATGACACCTTCACATACTTTCCATTCATCATTTGAAACCTATGAGAAAAAGCACAGCGTGGCCACATTGCGTTTTTGTACACTAAAATTGTCTGTGTGACAAAAAACTCAAAAATTTGCAAAATTTCTCTTCTTTTCCACCTTTCTGTCATGTTTTCAAGCAATTTAGGATGCATTACCCAATATTTAAAGGTTATATTTCTTATTTTTTAGTTTTCTTTGGGCTTCTTTGAGATTCTTCTTCATGTTCTTAACCCTAATTTTGCAAATGATGTTTCTAGTGGAGTAGTGCTTTGCCATGTGCCTTTGCATGGCAGTGTCTCTATTTTCCTTTTCCAAAATTTTATCCAAGTTAAAATTCACTCTATCAAGAAAAACATTCCCTTTCCTTATCAATACTTGCAGCTATAGGGTCAATGTATTCATTGTGCTCTGGTGAAGGAGATGGCTCCCTATCTTGCTCTTTCTTCTTTGCCAATGCTCTTATTGTAGGTATCCTTGGCTACCTCTAAATATCTTTGTCTTGACTCTGCTCTACATATATCACTGCCTTACCTTTGTCTTCAAATGCTCTTTTGTATGATGGAGGCTTTTGTGAGGTACTTTTATGCATCAAAATCATTTTCAAGTGCCTATTTTCCTGTTTCAAGAAGGCGACCATAAAGTTTTCCTTTGAGAGATCATCTTGTAGTCACTTGATTTTTGCTTGCTTCTCCTTGATAATGTTTGTAGTTGATTTATCTCTATGGTCAAGTATTTCTTCTTCATGAGGAATTTTTTCATCATTATGCTGCATGGGTGACTCATTTCCATGCCTAGGTGATTTCTCCATAGCTTCTCCCTGATATTCTTCGACTATAGCTTCCTTGGGCAGTGTTCTAGCTTGTGACCTAGTCAGAGGTTTAGGTGTAGGAACGTCTTTAGCTATCTCAAGGGAAAAACCAATATTTTCCCCTTTTTATAGGTTTGAGAAACCTCTACCCTAAGTTGTATTTTGGTCACTGAAGGTATGCTAGATGGCTCAACTCTTTGTGGCCCTGATGATGTTGGAGTGTTGATGCTTTTGGACTGAGGATACATAGGCAAAACCGTTTTTGCCTCCAAAAATTCCTCCCAAGACATATTGACCTTTGTGAGCTGATGAAGAACTATGACTTTGACCAAGGCATGATGGAATAAGCTAGTTGAATGGTCTCTCCCCTTTGTCTGCACTTTCTCAGTCATCTTTGCAAGACTTGTAAACAAGTAGTTGGGCAGATTTAGTGGTTTAATATAGGTGGAGTGCATCAAAAATATAATGTGGTGTTGATACAACCTACTAAACCTACCTTCACAAGTGAAATATTTCATTATAATCTTCATCAAAGGAATGAATTTATCTAACAATTGTCTACTAGGGAAGATACGAGAGGGAGTTTCTTTGTACTGTGTCTTCAGAAAAACTATGTAGTTTTGAATGTCTAATTTCATTCCCTTAAACCATATTTCTCCTTGATTTGGGATCCCTATGGCTTATGCTATGACTTATGCTGAGACCAAGAAGTCCATTCCTACTGTGGTGGTCTTGTTCCTCTTGAAATTAGTGGCAAAAATGTCGGTGAGCTCACAATGGTAACCCACTTGCTAAACTTTCTCACAAAGCCCTAGGAAGCCTACTTTTCAAAAGACCTTTTGAGGAATTCTGAAGCATTTATCTTCCCACCCCCCTAGTTGTATATTTTCTTCTCATTAGTAATGTTGTTGGTTTTTCTTGACTTAAAACCCTAATTCCATAGGGAAAAGGGTATGGATTTAGGGATGCAAAACATGAAAAATAGAGTACTTTATTTAGTGAAGGAAATGGAGGGGATGGGGGACTAAGAAAAATATGAAAAAATTATGGGAGATAGGGGAGTGTTTTTGGAACACAGGGGTAGTGAAATTTATAAGAATGAGTGAAGGAAGAAGGGGGGAAAGTGGAAAACAAAGGGAGAACCCATAAATGCAGCGTCAAAACCCTAGGGGAGAATTTCACCATTTGAGAAAGAAAACAATGCATGAGGGGGTTGAGAAAAGCTTACTTATTTGCTTGGGAGTGCTTGAAACTTGCTTGGAGGAAGAATGACCTTGTTTTTTCCTTAATTTGATCTTGAAATTAAAAATCACATCACTGTTTAGAAGCACAGCAGATGTACAACATATGTGTAATGAACTGATGGGAAAGGAATTTGGTGATGAAAATCAATGCTATGATGGCTGAGATGATGTGAAATGGTGGAGAATATCTCTGGGGGATTAAATGAAGTTCTTGAATACTTGGATGGTCTTTTAATACCTTGAAACTCGATTTTGGTGGAGTGATATCATGTACTTGAAATAATGACTTGATGAGGTGATTTTACTGCAACATAATTTGTTGAAAAGGAAATCTTACCTTTTTAATTTACTCCCTAATTTGCTAACTCCCATGATGATGAACCAAATTATGGACATGACTCCCTTTTTTATTTTTATCACTGGCATTATGATGACAATCAAATGAAAATCCTAGCCCATGACCTATATGATGGCACAATAACTCTTTTGATGACCTAGGACACCTAAATGATGACATGACCATGATGAGTGATGATGACCATGAGCAAGTGAAGGGAGTAGCACTAACTTAGAAAATAAAAAATTACCACATGACAACAGAGAGATGTCAAATTTATTTGATTTTTTTTTTAAATATAACCATTTGACCCTAAAACCTTATCAGTCACATGGAAAGAGTACATTTGATCACTGGTGACTCATACACATTAACAAGGACCATTTGGGGAAGCGAGGCATTTTTATAGTCCCAAAGTCATTCAACACAAGATCGTGATGGAGAATTAGAGAAATCAGAGAACTTGTCAACTACACTCAACGTAGGTGTGAAGCGAGCTACCCCAAGGAGCGTTGGTAATGGTACATCCTTGGCTAGAAAGAAGTACAAAGTGACTTGATTCACCCATGATACATCTATATTCGAGAATTATAAAGAAAAAAATGTTGAAAATTTTGATGAAAATATGGAGGAAAATTTGCGTAAAATCGATTATCAGACACATATATTGAAAAGGTGCAGAAGGACCAACAACATATCCTTGACAAGTTGGAGCAACTTTCGGAGTTGGTAAAGGTCAAAGGAGAGGAACCGACAAATCCTACTGCTACTAATCTAGTTGAGTTGATAGAAACCCAAAATGTGGTAGGTAATTCAGAACATTTAGTATGCATCTCTATTATTACTACTAAACTGCAGGAAATTCAGATCTCACCCAAGTAATTATAATGTCTTATAGAAGTAGTATCACAACAAATGAAATATTTTCTACACCTTACTTTGATTTTATCAAAATTGACTTTGGATAGCTTAAATTAGTTGCATGATAATGTATTTACCGAAGCACCGTTGCATGCCAGTGCTACTACTTTAGATATATTTTAGGTAATGATCGCAAAAAAAATGGGTAGCGCGAAAAATTGTAGTGAATGGTAGAGAATCATAAAGCGGTTGATAGGGAGATAACACTAAGGACGATCATTGAAACCATTTATAAACAATTTTTTTTCTAAATCCATGGACAAAGCCACCCAAATGGAAAGTGAAGTTGAAAATATTGGGGAAGTAGTTCAGGCATTGCGGTCTAAATTTGAGGAGTTGTGTGCCCGACAGAGACTTCCTACACCACCTGAGGAAAAACATCGTCGAGTAGAAGAGGAAAAATCCCGAACCTGTTTAGAACAACTGAGACAACTAAACTTGGATTGTCACCCTTTATCTAAGGAAACCATGTACTTACTAACCAATATTTTGTAGAATCATGAGTTAGTTGACCTCTATCGACAAGAACAGGTGTTAGAGGCACAAATCTAAGAGTTGGTTGGAGACATAGTTTATTCATCTACTAAGGAGAAGAGGGTCATGATAGTGAAAAATAAGTAGCTAGACCTAGAACTTAAGAAAAATCAAGATGAACATCAAGATTTTGCATGGAAGGTGCAATTCTTAGAGGAGGAGGTGCTGCAAATTTTAGACATGACCATAACCATGCAGGTCAAAATCTAGGCTACACTAACTGTGACATAGGTGTGGACAGTCCCTATTGATATGCCACTCCAGGATTCTACCCAAGTCACTTCTTAGTACGCCCAAGGCTATTCAAAGATTGATAGTTTACATGACTCTTTTAAGTTGTTACAAGAAACTGTCAAGAATAAAGTTCCTTCATTTCAGATTAGCTAAGTGGCTTGGAACGGGCCATAGGTGTGTGTTGGGGGACTATTGGAGGAAAATTTTGAAATTTTGGTTGCATTGTATAGATAAAGGAGGAAAAAAATAGCGTCCAAGAGCATCGTGCAGATGGGGTTGATCATGCAATAATAGTGAACCAATGGAGAATTGTGAAGTCGACAATAGAAAGAATGTGGAGGCGAAAATAGGTGGGAAAATTGAGACAAACAAAATATCATGCCAGATTTTAAAAAAATATCTTCTGCCATGATCGTGGGTTTAGGTAATTTTTGGTAATGAGGATTTTTACTGGGTTATAGCCCAAGATAAATGCATGAATGTAAATGATCTATAAATTGGCAGAAGTTGACTAGGGAAAGGGTTCATCTAGGAATTGTTCTTAAGGCTTTTGCTTAAAGTTCTTTTTTCCTGGCTAAGGCATGTATGGAAATGATACTCTATACCTCAAAAATCTTGTAATTCTATAACTCTAAAATTTTGATAGGTTGGTGAGCCGAGGGAGCTTATGTGATAAGAAATTATGTATTTTGTTAGGTGGATTTCTTGATAATGGGAATCAAAGGGTGAAGTTCTGTATATTTTGATTTTTCGTACATGTGACTAATACTTCTATTTTAATAGCAATGTTTACTTGTGTTGTGTATGGATGACTACGATAAGGGTCTAGTATGAATGTCTGATGCACCCCTCTTTCTTTTAAATTTCTATCAGTGGTAATATGTCGTAAATAACTTGAATGTTTATGAATGTGTGTAAAGTGTGTCAAAAGCATACGTGTAACGAGGAAATGGTGCAAATTTAATTCCCATCCCCTTCTCAGCTATAGAACCTAGTTCTCGCAAACCCCCTTAGGTGCCTCAAGTGAGATCTCGCTTGTCCTACAACCATTGCCGCAAGGGCCAGTATCAATAGGGATTTTTCTAGGCACACCACACATAATAACCCAGTTATAAAATGATAATAGTGCCAACAATTTGAAATATATGTAATTTAAATAATATAATTATTAAAATAATTACATATAATTATTTTTATATTTCTTAAATACTACAAATTTATTATAAATATCAATAAAATATCCATTAAACATCAAATAATATAAATAAATATTCCTTAAACATCAAACAAACTTACCATGAGTATTAATGAAAGTTTGTATATAGAAACAATAAGTCACGAAAAACATATTAAACTATATATTAGAATCTCTTGCACATACAACAACGATATATGTAAATATGGATTACCATAACACAATGCATGGATTCCACATCAGAATGAAGGAATGGTTATTTTATAATTGAAATTATGAGATGAAAAAGGATTACTACCATGGGAGGGAATTCAAGCTACCCTCCCCACCTTTGGTTACTAGGTATTATGGTTGGCAACCCATTTTTTTATTTAATACTACTATGCCCATCTTGAAATAAGTTGTGATACCATTGTCCAGATAGTTTTTGGGTAGCATTGTAGTTTGTCCATGAAATCCACATAGTAAAGGCGAAACATTGAGTTGTATCCGTACATCCATTCAAAGTTATCTAGCAATGCCCATACGAAGTAACCACACACATTTACTCCTCTTTTGCAATTCATTCCATTTCACTTGTTATTAAACATTCATTTTATTAAAATAAATTCTCCTTTACTATTTACCATATTCATAAACATCTAACTTTTGCATTGATACACTATAGAACAATAATTAAGTGAATGGTATCACATACCTCATTTCTTTTGTCAAGTAATGGAAGGTACTTTGTATGTAATATTTTCTAAATGTATCATTCCATATTTTTGTAAAGGGGATGATATCATTCCTAATGTTACCAAACCCTGACACAACCAAATATAATCATTGAATGGGAAATGTAAATATTGGTGAAAAATACAATTTATTGTTTATTGAACTCAATTGAAGTGTAAATCCAAAATATTGTTGGTTTGGAGAGAAATTATAAACCAACCATTTTCAATTATGAAGATGGTTGGGTTAGAGTATCGCCTCATAAGATACTCCACCATTTCCCTCACCCCAGATGGTACCGCATACATGTCGAGTGGCCACACCTTCAACAGGTAACAATAGTCTCATTAGTTTCTTTCAAGTCACCTATCCAAATAAAAAACAAAACATCCAATTGCTTATACACACCTGTGGTCCAATGAGAATCCCATTTCTTTCTCCTGATAACATATTCTAACATCATATTAATATTGTTTACAAGTTAATGACCTTCTTGGAAATAACTAAAATACATTGATTAATTTTAATTAAAACATGTAGAGATGGCCAAAGAGTCCCAAGTATATCACTGATAAGGGAAATTTAAATAATGGGAAGCATCTGCGACATAGAGTGTTGTGTAGTAATTTACACCAATGAAATCATAAGACCCATGCAATATTTCATGCAAATTTGATGTGATGGTTGGAAATCTTGTGCCCACTAATTTCTTCATTATGGCCGAATAATCTCCAAAAACTATTAGATCCAGATACCTACAAAAAAAAATCATTTTAATAAATAGCCCTATAACTTGATCCATCTGAAATTTAACTTTACTCCTAATAATAAGATGCTTTCAAAATCCACAATCTTATAGTATCCCAACTTGAAATGTTCCTTTAGCAATATAAATTCAAATTTAAAATATTATATTCTCATCAAAACCAATTATAAATAAAATTTTAATTAATTAAATAAAATAACAAATTTAAAATAT
The DNA here is from genome assembly GCA_034641835.2 of Pinus albicaulis. Classification (NCBI taxonomy): domain Eukaryota; kingdom Viridiplantae; phylum Streptophyta; class Pinopsida; order Pinales; family Pinaceae; genus Pinus; species Pinus albicaulis. Next base: position 779,352,002 of record CM076582.1, read on the forward strand.
TTTAAAATAAAAAATTTAAGATTATCGTCTTTAAAAGAAAATTCGTACACATGTTATCCTCCCCCACATCTATCAAAAATCTCAAAAACCTATAAATCATAAAATATATAAAACTTAGGTTATAATATTTGAATAAACATAGAACTTTCAATATCCAAAACAGAGTAGCACTATTGAAACTAAATATCCAAAACAGAGTACCAATATCGAAACTTACCTATCAACCTAGCTGAAAATGATATATTCTCTAGAGATGTGAAACTTATCCGCCATCATCCTACCTAGTCATGGATAGGTCTCTCCCTTTGCAATTGGATGAATCGTATCAAGGATTTAAATGCAGTTTTTCTGACATTTAATTTTCCATATATTCAGATAACAAAACCTAGTTATTGATGGTCTTTATAAGCACTTAGCATCTAGAAACATTTATAAAGATTTTAAGGCTAAAATCAAGAAACACTCATTCATAAGTATGATAACAATTTTAACAACATTTTAAGTGAATTCTTTACAAAATACAGATAGATGTAACAACTCATTAACTAAGAAAAAAACTCATTTTCATGGTTCATGCATGACAAAATGCAACAACAGGGATTGGAATCAAAACTTTCTTCCCTTTAATTAAGAATATACCCAATAGAATGTGATAAATCTTCCAATACTTGTGCAACAAGTATAAATAATGAATCAACTTAAGGTTTGAAAACCTTCCATATTGTCATTAACATTGTTGGTCATTTTTTTCTTCCATTGCAACCCAACACCTTCATATTGAATAATCCCTCAACCAAGATGTTAGTTTAAATCATTCATTTTATACATCCACGCTTTCAAATCTTCATGTAGTTTGAAATTCACACAGTAAATATGCACAATACTATAATTTAATCAAAACCATATCACTACAATAAGGAAGATTGCATGCTAGTCATTGCAAGAACTAAACCAATTATGCCACATGTTTTTCCAACACCTTTTACACAATGAAAACAACTCATTGGTTAATCATAAGATAAATAAATAATGAACTATGCCATCAATAATCACAATTTCAATCTGAAAATGAAAATGAAAATGGGCATAGATATATACAAATTATTGGTTTCTTGAGAATATAAGAGATTTTTATCTCAAGACTAATGGACAATTGAGTCTAGGACTATGACTCTCCACCCAACCATAGACAAATAAAACCAAGTCTCACTTGTAGTAGTCACCTTCGAGCTGAATTCCAGAGGTTGAGGGACATTTTACTCCATGGATTACACACATCCATCAACTAAAACAGGGACTTCACACACACATCCATCAACTAAAACAAGGACTCCATAGATTCAACCACCTCCACCCACCAGTTGAATTGAAACCAATAGTCTCCACCCTTTAAAAACATAACACTTTGATTCCACCCAAAGCACAGATTCCAGAACCCACAGTGAAATCACATAGCAAAGAAACATCTAAAAATCCTTTATGAATTTTCCAGGATCAATGCCTCCACCCTAACCCTTCGGGATTTCCTGAGAAAAACCATCTCCACCCTCCAGGTCACCGGGGACTCGAGAGACAATAAATTCCTCAACTGGTGATTCCTTCCAAATATTTTTCCAACCAAAATTTTCATTCCCTTCAATTGTCTGACCTCTCTTGGAAATTTGAATTTCTCTATATTCGTGTTGTTGCCTTGTGTTCTTCCTTTCTCTAGCTTGAATTCTTCATACTAAAAAAAAATCCCCTCTAATGTTGCTTAAATGCAATTTATTGTTTTTCTGGTGTCTCTCCATGTTCCTCTTGGAACATTTTTGTGTGTCTCTTAAAATTCCTCATTGAATTTTCTGCATATTAATATTATTTCTAGAAAGCAATCACCCCATCCCTCTAGATTTTGTGTCCCGTTAATAAACCATTTTTTTTATCATAATTTTTACATTGTATACATAAATGTAGCTACTTGGGGTTTTCATATCAAGTTTCTAAGAAAACCTGAGAGGGTTATTTTTTATTCAACTTAGCATAATTCCCTATAATAGGGGAAATTTCAGAGAACAGAGAAGTACCTCCTCGATATTTGTCACAAGCATGGGTAGCACGCAATGTTTGGGGGCCATTGTTTGATGGCTAAAAAAAATTGAATGTATTTTTTGTTTTAATATTTCCATAATTAATACTCCCATGAAAAGAAATAATAATGAACATTAACCAGGATAGAGGGATAATAAAGCATGTTAAGTGTGAAGGAAGGCTCATTAATCATTGAAAGATAATTGGAGGGAGTGAGGTCCAAATAATCATCTGGACTCGTCCGGGATGGGAATATTACGAGGACGAGCCACATTCTTTTCTAAGAATGGTTATAATAGGAGTAATGGTGGGATATTTGGTTGTGCAAACCTTGGGATACAATGCCTAGTCCATATTTCCAATAAAAATGGAACAAGGGGGAGTCATCATGTTCATCAGAGCTGTCAAAAATTATGAGTCATAGATTATAAGTATGTAGTTATAATAGTAGAGAAGGCCTAAGGGGTACTCACAAGGGTTATAAGGAGTGAATATTAAGTTTATGGGAAGACTTATAGGGACTTATTTCATGCATAAGTCACAAAATCAAAACCCATCTGTCTTTTTACATACAAAGAGCATGCAAGAGGAGGTTAAGGTCACAGGAAAAGGGTCAATCGTTGAAGTTGTGAGGCCATAATCTCATCCAAAGGGGTGTATGCCAAGAAAAAAATATATTCCACCCTACCTGCTTGATGCTTGGCCATTTAATCTAAAACAGGACATGAAATACCTCAAGGTCATACTAGGGATTCCTAAAGGGGTGTTATGACAAGAAGTTATGGTGGAGTGCATTGGGAAACACGGACATTCTGACCATGTTCTTGCGAAATGAAATTAGTTCCTGGAGCTACAAGAGTATTTTCTGTTAAGGCTGACTGCTAACCTTGAAATAGTGGTTCTTGAGCCACAAAAATGGACAATAGGTTTAGAGAAGTTTGGCATCCTAAATTTTTTGAAAATACCTCACTGTGGCTACAATAATGAGATCAATGTGGCTACTAGGCTACTTCTAAGTTGTGTGCATGGAATTTATATGTAGCTAGATAGATTTTTTCTAATTACTCCTCTGGTAATCAAGAAAATCACTAGGTTTCACATGAAGGGTGAGGATCTTGGGCCTCTCTTTGAGGATAAGTCGAAGATCATGGGAGAAAATTTGTTTAGTATTATACATTGAGGGGATAATGGGGGTTTAAGGACATGGAGATAAAATACCATGTTGTATGATTTTCTACACAAGTATTTTCATCCAAACTACTCAAGAAGTATAGGATGGACAAAGTGTCGGAAAGAGTTATTTTAGTAGCAGGTAAGTGTGAGCAGGGAGTGACCACAGAAAATTTTAGGGGCTAATATTTGCAGGTTGACTAATTTTCTATGATTTAAAAAGAAAATAATTCTTTGATTTCCATTTTTTTCTAAAGATTATTCACCTAAATTTGATTGTATAAACTTACTTTACCTTAAAAATAGCCAATATTTTATAGATACATTTATAATATTCATATTATAGAGACAAGTATATCACTATAATTTTTATATTTTGCATATTAGGGACTAGTAATATTCGCCAAGGTTTCTAAACTTTAGGATAAATCTCCAAAATTTTCCCTGGGAGTGACAATGAATTCAACTACACTCCTACTTAATCAATTTGTGGAGGATTGTAAAGATGTGGAAGAGAAAGGTGTAGAGTTTCATTATGCATGGCTAGTACTCATTCTAATCAATTTCAGTGGATGGGAGAGACCTCCGGACACGTGGACGGTCAAAGATATTAGACTCCCAATCGAGTTCATGTAGTTTCCACATTTATGGGCCACCAATAATTCAGAGCGAAAGATTGAAATTAATGTTATTTTCTTCCTTTATAATGAAATTATGTGTTAAACCTTAAAGATGATACGAAATTATGCAGTAACGCAATAGAATACAAATATAAACATAAAAACAAAGATGCAGAAAAAATAAAACTTCATTTCATTAATATCAAAGAACTTAAATATGCTTGCATACACAGTGGAAATAAACTAGCTATGGCGATGGTAGCTTATCTGTAAGAAGATATGTGGAGGCTAAATGCCTCTAAACTATGTTATAATGAGGCTCAAGGGCCTATTTATTATTTAGAAACATTGGAAAACCATAAACATCCAAAAACATAACCGTAGGAGATGAATCACCAAAATTGTGGGCCACGTTGGGATAAATTGGTACATCAACTTCCCAGGGTCGTAAATTTTGCATACGATCTTCGTTTGAAATGCACAATACCTCATTTTAAATATCTATCTGAGGACTGAAATTTTCAACTAAAAATGTTATTCAAAGATTGACATTTGATCGTTTTCCAAAAAAAAGTCTTTTAAAGCCTCAAAATGACTCTAGAAGTTCAGGACCCGAAAATTGTCAAAACGAGTAAATTGTGTTTGAATTAAGGAAGCTGAAAAACTAAAAGAAACAATGGTGGGGATCCAAGTGGAATGGGCAGGTGGCCACCAATATCCACCTATATCATAAGAGCACTCCACACATTTCTTATGAGGTGATTCAAAAATACCATAGTTTTATTAGGTTTAAGGTGAGTACACACCATTTGCATATTTATATTAATCAAGATCCAAATAAGATATGGCAATATTCCACTTTCGACTGAATAATGAAGATGTGCAAGCTCAATTTATCTATGTGGGAGAATGATTGGAAGTTATTGTTAGATGAAGGGAAAGATGTCCAAAATTTGAAGAGTAATGTTGAGCATGAGGACCATTAGGGGACGCGAGGCATTTTCATACTCACAAAGTCATTCAACATAGGATCATGGCAAAGAACTAGAGCAATCAGAGACCCTGTCAACTACACTCATTGCAGGAGTGAAGTGAGCTACCCCAAGGAGTGTTGGAAATGGTACATCTTGGGCTAAAAAGAAGTGAAAAGTGACTTGAGTCACCCATGAGACATCTATATTCGAGGATGATAAAGAAAAATTTGTTGAAAAGGTTGATAAAAATATAGAGGAAGCATTGTGTAAAGTCAATTATCAGACACATACAGTTATTGAAAAGGTGCAGAAGGACCAACAACGTATCCTTGACAAGTTGGATCAACTTAGGAGTTGGTACAGGTCAAAGGACAGGAACTGACACATCCTAATGCTACTAAGCCAGTTGAGTAGAAAGAAACCCAAAATGTGTAAAGTAATTTAGAACCTGCAGTGTGCATCTCTACTATTACCAATAAACCCCGAGAAATTGAGATCTATCCCAAGGAATTATAATGTCTTATAGAAGTATCATCACAACAAGTGAAATATTTTCTACACCTTACTTTGATTTTATCCAAATTGAGTTTGGATAGATTACATTAGTTGCACGATAGTGTGGTTACTGAAGCACGGTTGTGCATCAATGCTACTACTTTAGATTTGTCGTAGGTAATGATCGCCAACAAAAGGGGCAACACAAAAAGCACAGTTAATGGAAGAGAATCAAAAAGTGATTGATATGGAGATAACACTAAGGGCGACCATGGAAACCATTTGTAAACAATTTTTTTCCAAATCCATGGACGAAGCCCCCTAAATGGAAAGTGAAGTTGCAAATATTGGGGAAGTAGTTCAGGAATTGAGGTCTAAAGTTGACGAGTTGTGGGCCCAATAGAGACTTCCTACACCACCTAAGGAAAAACATCATCAAGCTGAAGTAGAAAAATCCCGGACCTATTTGGAGCAACTAAGACAACTAAACTTAGAATGTCACCCTTTATCTAAGGCAACCATGTAATTACTAACCAATATTTTGCAGAATCGTGAGTTAGATGACCTCTATCAACATGAACAGGTGTTAGAGGCGCAAATTTAAGATTTGGTTAGAGACATATTTTATTCATCTACCAAGGATAAGAGCGACGTGATAGTGAAAAATCAATAACTAGACCTCAAATGGGCCACCTGGGAGAGGGCACACTCCCTAATTTTATTGCAGGCCTGCTATCAATTAATTACGTTGGCATGGGGGCAAGCCTACATCCCTAATGCCTATGTCACAGGTGCAGAACAGGCATACCTACCTGGGCGCATGCAATTTATACGGTGTTTTTTAATTTAGCATCCTATGTAATAAGAGTTCCCTTGCTGATGAAAAGGGAGGGCAAGCTAATAAAGTTTATGTTCTTCATTTTTACCAAAAAATATGTTTTATTTGTCTCTCATTATTTTTTTTCTACAGAGTGAACATATTCTTTTTTTTTTGCGTGGCCTTCTCTTCGTTTCACACGGCTCTGAGGAGAGCCAGTGTGCCTTCATCATGACATCACCTGGATACTCCCTTTTAACAAAGCTGCCATCAAACAGATAACCTCTCTCCTCTCTGCGTAGTTAATTTCACAATTTTACTTTTTTGCACAAAACCATTGCACACTTGCAAACTTGTGACATTCACGAATTCACAGATCCTTGTAGATAATACGGATCAATTGGTACCAGAGCCTGAGATCCAAGGGAAAATTGGATCTTGAGATGAGTCAATTTTTATTTTTATTTTTATTTATTTCTATGAGATGAGAAAATTCTTAATGACAGTGGATACACAGGTCTCCTAGCCCCAGCAACGCACAGACCTCCACCACACAGAGAGGAGGTGCATAGATCTATTTTCCATAGATCTCTCCCTCTTGATCATCTCACAAATTGTTTAAGCCTACCTTCCACAGATATTTTTCTCCAAGATGCCTCCTCGAAGAGATCCCTTGGCAGTGGAATCCAACTCCAATGCTTCAAATCCCCTGCAAGACTTTGCCTCTGATCTTAATGAAATAATCAAAATGCAACAACCAAAAACTCTAGATCCCTTGCGTTTGGATTTATGAATCAAGCTCTGTAAGTTTGCTGGGAAAAGAAATGGAGAAACAGTGGATTCATGGATCCGTAGCCTTTCCACCTATTTCAAAACTTTCCCAGGCCTCATCGAAGAGAAAAAGATTCAAATGGTTGCCTTACAATTCGAAGGCCTTGCCCAAACATGGTGGGATACAGAGCAAGAAAAGACTACATTCTTGGTCGAGCTTGGAGAACACCCAAGGTCCTCTGCCTCTCCCCCAATCCAAATTTGGGTTCAACTTTGTGAAGCATTGAGAAACCTTTTTTACCCACTAGGGTACGTACATACAATCTTTATGGATCCGATGGCACCAGCTCCACCAACTCCCTACATAAGGAGTGAAATATTACATCGACTACTTCTCCAAGCTACACCTATTTCTCCACATTCCAGATCCAGAAGAAGTATTAATACTCAAGTTTATGGCTTGCTTACTGATTCAACTCCATAGAGAGGTAGAATTGTTTGAAAATATGACTTTAGACAAAAAAATTCGAAGAGCTCTGGCCATCGAATGGAAGCTCGCACCTAGGGGTCGTCCTCCTCAGTCCCGCCCCACATCCACCCTTTCACCCCACTTAATACATCCTCATTCTCCAAATCCCAATAACAACACACCCTAGTGTTCCTTCCACAAGACTACTTCCCACAGCAATTCCGATTGTCGAGTTCTCAAATCTATGAAAACCAATAAAACCTTACTCACGGAGTGTACTAATTCCCAGTTGGTCGATGAAAATGAGGAAGTTTCCCTTGAAAACCCCACTGATATTAATGACCAACAAAGAGTCAAACTCATCAAACCTCTTCACACATAACTACCAAATAAAAAATTCATTGGATTTACTGAGCATGGACAATGGCATCCAGAAAAATTTGGTGTCTCAAGAATTTGTTAACTGCCTTCATCTAGTCACTACTCCACACCCAAAACCCTATCATCGTAGATGGGTTAAAAAGGATGGTCCTCGCCTATTTGTTTCCCAATGTTGCCTGATCAACTTTGCCATAGGCCCATTTCAAGACACTATCCTTTTTTACCTCTTTCCATTGGATTATTCTGACTTACTACCATTCAGTTCCTTACCTTGGCTTCGTAGTCAAATCAGAAGGTATTCAACCAGATCTGTCTCACATCCAAGCCTTGCAGCAATGGCCACAACCTTCTTCGGCCAACGAGCTCAAAATATTCCTAGGTGGTATTAATTTTTATAGTAAGTTTATTCTTTATTTTTCTCATATTTCTCATCATTTGCATCAGTTCTCTAATAGTCATTCTACATTTATTTGGACTAACAAGGCTACCAGCCACTTTTTTCATCTCAAAGAGGCACTATGCTCATCTCCAATGGTGCGTCCGCCCGACCTCTCTCAATCATTTGAGGTTGAGTTAGATGCCTCACAGTATGTTATTGGTGCCATACTTAAATAGGGAGGACACCCCATTGCTTATCACTCAGAAGCTTTTTCCAAGGCCAAGAAAAATTATAGTACTTATGACAAAGAATATTATAGCCTGGTTCAAGCTCTCAAGCAATGGCGTCACTAATTGTTGGGCAAAGAGATTATACCATCATCCATTGATCTTTATCAACACACACTCTAAGCTTCAGGAACAAAGGAATCTTAAATAAGCCTCCTACATTCAGCAATTTCATTTGGTGATCAAATATAAGAAGGGCACTTCTAAAAAAATGGCAAATTTACTCAGCAGGCCACCCATTCCAATCCTCCCAATTCTAGAAGTTCGTTGTGCTAATTATGTGTAACACAACATTTTATCACCATCCGTGCAATCCCCATCCCGCACATTGGAGGACCATTTTTTTTACTAATATGAAGTGTCATTCCTTGCAAAGACCATGCTTGCATCACTTTCTGCAAGGACAAAATTTCTCCTGTTGACAATTCCTTGAGCAGACCATCAGAAACACATGTTTTTGGGTTGCGCTGGTAGACCGTTATGCCCTCGCGCCAATGAGGAATATTAACACTAGGTCCCACGCCCATTGGTGCTCTGTCCCAGTGAGCTACTTGCACCAAGCTATTTTTGGAATGTTTTTTAAAAATAGAGGTGAAGTTTCCATGTTAACAACTTCGTGGGTGAGTCAGCCTGGGTGGTTCGACTGAATAACCACGACCACCCTCCTTTGGCCTCTTGTTTCCACCTTTTGGGGAAACCTCCCAAAGTTTACGGCCTCCCTTCCACCATTGTAGGGATCCTAACCTCCTCCTCTCCCTCTATAAATAAAGCTATCTCCCATTAATACACTAGCTGAATAGCTGAAGAGAATTGATTAAAAACTTGTTGGTGAGATAGAGTGGAAAGAGACCATTGTCGAGAGAGAGCTTAGGCTTGTGTCCTCATCTCGTCCCAATTCCCCGACGATCCTTCGATATGTGCTTCGACTGAAGCCGCTGAAGGAGGCTGTGATGTCAAGGCTCCGGTTGTAATCTCTTTCTTTCTATTTATATATACATGACTATTGTTTGGTTCCCATCTTGTGTTAGTATGGTTTATTTTATGGAATATGTTTAATCTTCATTGACTGATTAGCTAGTTATGAGTGCAATTATTGTCTTGTATGCTACGTTTGTCTTTTGATATTTGTGCAGGTATCTGAGTACCATTGCTGAAGGACCATGACCTGTCGAGCTAGGGATCAAGAGGCTACCATTGCTACAGCTGCGACAATCACGTTATATTCCGACTAGGACAATCTATGCCAACCTCTTTCATTTTTTAACTAGGAACCTACACATTAGCTTGTTCCCTTATTGCTAGACCCACTCTAGGGCTAGAGGGATCGTCTTTGTCTCCATAGAGGATTTACATACTCAACAAGTTGGCGACTCCGTTGGGGAATCAGTGTGAGTTTGTCGTCTCGTTCCTCATTGGGAATTGGCCTTCTCAAGTCGACTTCGGTCGTTTGATTGCTTGTCTGTCTTTTTTGGCTTGCTTGACTATTTGGAATCCTTGTGATGAGCTCCATAGTGTCAATATTGAACTTTTCTCACTGGTTTTTCTTTTCCCATAGTTTTCCGGCTTGGCACATTTTTGCTTTGGACAATTGCACCAATTGGTGCTTCTTGCCTTTGTTACAGGGGCGCCAACCTTTGTTTGGCACAGATTATCACCTAACAGTCGTGCTGAATCCTGTAGGATTTGGTCTGTCCTTCTTCCTGAGTCTTTGGTCAATAGTTATTGGCTCTGGGTTGTTAATTTGGCTTGAAATCAGTCTTTTTGGATTGTTTTGACTTTGTGGTCTCGTTTTATCTCAATTGTTTTTCCTTTATCTCATCAGTGAAGCTTTGTAGCCCTAGGGTTTCTAGGTCTTGTGTTGTCTGTTCGGCTTTCTCGTCACTGAGCCTCCTGAGCTGAATTCGAGTCACTTTGATCTTTTTCATCTCAATTCGTTGGTCGATTGCGTTAGTCATTGTTCATACTTTGTGTCTTTGGCTTGTTGAAATATCACTTGCCGTTGTGTTTAACTCTCCATTTTGTCACTTCGAGCATAGATCACATTTCCCATTTGGATCGTTTTGAAAGCTTTTGGTTTGCTTGAAAGAGTGCGTCATTGGTTTGAGTGTGTTTAAATGTTTGTATTGCATTTGATTTATTCATTTTAGATATTTACATTCACATTGCTCAAAACTAGTGTTCGATTTAATTTTAGTATAGTAGTGCATCGTGTTCTTCATTCACTTAAAAAACAAAAAGAATTGCATTCTTTCGTTGGAATTGAAAATGAAAAGTTATTTTGCATAACTAGCTTTTAGTGAACTAGGAAAGAGTTTTTTGTTTTCATTTGGTTGTATTAGATGCATTAGGGAACTTCTTTGTATGATTTCATTGTTTGCTACTTTGTGAAAGATCTCTATCCTTCTCTTAATTAGCATTAATTGAACAAAAGATGGTTTTCTTTTTCATATAGCATGCATTTAGGAATTTGAGATCCCATTCAGTAGGGCCTTGAAACTGAAACATTAATTCAAGATCAACTTTAAAATTAATTCAATCAATCTAAGGAAGCATTGGAACCTAACGTGAACATTTCTATAGGTCTAGGCTAGTGACGTGTTGTGGTGTCGTTAAACCTAGTAGCTGTCGTTCGCCACCTGGCTTTAGACAGCACTAGTACAGACTTGTGCTCCCCGTACCATCGTGTATCTAAAGGGAGACCCTCGTAGGTTCAAATCCTTTATCCATAAGAAGCCGAGTCTGCCACCCTATAACCGTGATACATCAAACACAACATTTGGGGAGACTACCTGCACGTATGTCAAGTCCTTGGTAATTTCTCTTTCATTTGATCACCAAGGTGTATATGGCAGTTCACGAAAACTTGGTACACCCTCTTGCTTAGATTACTTTAGTAGTCATTTCAATCTTTTTGTGACTCCTTAAAAAGTGAAAAGATCATCGAGCACTTGTCCTTTCATGCTCGTTTCAACTTGAAAGTGATAGTCAACTTTTTCCTGTTTCTCGGCTCTTAAAATATGAAACGGTAGAATTTTGTTTCGGTGTCTTAAAATATTAATTGTCCACGAAATACTCCTGGTAAAATTTATCTTCCTTAGTGTTTTGTTTTTGGATTGTTTCCGATGGAAACTTTTCCGAAGTTTACCAACCAAGTAATCCCCTCTGAAGGGAATCCTAGTCCTTTTCTAGCTTCTGGGAATGTTGGTGCTTCTTATATGGCAACATTGTCCCTATCTGGGTTAATTGTTGGGTTGCCTATTTGGTTATTCTCGATCTCTGTGGTCTCGAGTATTATGCCCACTATACAACCACCCCCTCCACCTGAACAACATCATGTTGATTCTAAGGTAGACCTCTACCCTTCTTCACCTATTTGTTCATCCTCCTCCTCTACTTCACCTAGTGAAAGTTTGGTTTCTAGTAACCAGGTGGCTAAGAAGGAGAAGAAGAAGAAGAAAAAGAAGAAGTAAGATAAGAGATAGGCCAACTCTGAAGCAATTGCGCCTCAACACCTTCCATTGATGAACCATCCAACCTTCCATGAAAATTCAAATTCCCTTGTATGTTGTGCAAAGGCGACCATCTTCTTCGAGACTGCCTTGGCATTCCCAAGGTACTTGAAGCATGGTCCAATGGTCATTCACCATTGCCTTTGGCTTCTAGAAGTCATCTTGGTGGCACATCTTTGACTAGCCATGACAAGACTCATAAGAAACAGGGTAAGATTACCAATCCCTGTAAGTTGTGTGAAGGAATCATCCCATTCACCTTTTTCCGTACATGGATGAAGCCAAGAGAGTGTTGGAAAACCCTACTATTTTTGCACCCTACCTTTCGACTGGTTACCAGAAGCTTTCTTTGAGTCCTTCATTAGTGATTCAACAATCGGTCAAGAGTCATCCTTGGTCGATCCCGCTCCTTTGGAAATTCAAATTCAAGAATCCATTCCCAACCAATAATTGGTCATGGAATCGATTGATCCGATCCCGCCTATGGTTCATCAGGTATTTTCCGTCGAGAGTGGATCTCATCCCCCTCATGTTCTTCTTGTTTCTTCAGATTCCTCGGACTTAGAGAAAAATCCTCCTATCCCTGTGACTCAAGAATTTTCTCTTCCTGCTCCACTATCTGTGGTCCAGGAGGATGTTCCTCTTGCTTTAGTAACACCAGGGGATTACCATCTCAGTTCTATGGTACCCCTTCCAAGTAGTTTGGTCGCTTCCTTCGATTGGAGTCATTTTGCGGGATACCGCCTTTCTTCTTATGTGCCCTTTGAGATCATGGTACAGGCCTTCAATATGGTCATACCTAGCACGATTATAGATGAAGGCACGTCTGTTCGTATTATGTCTTCAACTACTTGGAAAGATTTTGGTTCTCCACTGCTTGTGCCTGTTATGCGGAATATGTTGGCATTTAACAGAGGAACCATTCAACCGTTAGGGGTCCTTCCAGAGCGGCCTATCACTTTGGGAGGGAAAACTGTCTATATAGACATGATGGTGGTTCAAGGACCCTTGGATTTCAATTTACTCTTGGGGCACAACTATGCTTATGCCATTGGTGCACTTGTCTCCTCCCTCTTTCGTGTGATCTGCTTTCCACACGAAGGCCAGATAGTGACCATCGAAAAGCTTTCATTCTTTGGTCCTGAGGTGGAAGCTAGTCCACCATCATCTCTGCCGGATTTTTATCCATCGGTTGTATCTTCCCCGCCACAGGTTAATTATGTGGCCACTTGTTCATTGCCCTCATCCAGTGATTTTACCGTCGAGTACCATCTACTGGGGGCATTCGATCATGATTTCTAAGATGTTGTTCTCCCATCAGATGAGACCCTTTTGGAAGCCATGACCTCTTATGCGGTATGCTAAAAGGTCTTCAGAGAAGAGTTCATTTCTTATGTCAAGCTCGTTAAAAAATGAAACAAGGTGTTCTGAGCACAGTTCGTTTACTATGTCAACCTCATTAAAAAATGAACTAGGTCCCAAGGATAGTTGTTTTACTATGTCGACCTCGTTAAAAAATGAACCAAGTTCCCTTTTGAATTCGATTCTTTGATCAGATCTCGTAGAATCCTAGTCGAGTCTTTCATCTGATCTCGTAGTTGAACCTTCATTCCATCCACCTGTCAGTAACTAGTAGTCTACTCTAGTGAATGCACTAAATCTTGGGGGGCATGTACATCGAATTGAGTCACCATGCTGGGGGCATGCAAACTTTATTTCAAGCATAGTTTGTTTCCGTTTCAAACCTGTGTAAAAATGAAACTGGTTTCAAGCATAGTTTTCTGAAAAGTTTCAAGCTTGTGTAAAAATGAAACTAACTTCAAGCAGAGTTTCTTGTTTTCAAGCTTGTGTGAAAATGAAACCATTATTATTTGACCTCTCATGATTTCCATTTTATCAGCCTGTTTTGCCAGATGAGCCTTGGTTTTCTCATTCCATCGTCACCATCTTCTTGGCCGATCATACGCCTTCACTTGATTGTTTTACCCATTCCTGAGGAACATCTGCAATGAGTGGTCTTGTTAGCCAACCTCTTGTCCTTTACTTGTTATGAGTAGCTCCACCATTACTGGAACCAGTTGCTACCCTTAATACCACTCATTCCTCTAGGAGGAGTCAACTTTAAGCTCTCTTTTTACTCTTAAAAATTGAAAAGATTGTCGATACTCTTGTCATTTTGAACTCGTTAAATGGAAGCAAAATGATATCTACCCAGTATATGTTTACCCCTTTTTCAGGCTAGGATAGATTATTTATGAAAAAGGAATGCCTTAGCCTATCGCGACTAATAGGTTCTCTCAGATATTATTTTCTACCCTTTCAGATCTGAGGGAATAATTATGAAAAGGGACTTACTGGATTTTTCTTTTCTGCTTCTTTTCAAACTCTCTAAATATGAAAAGATGTCAAGTTCTTCCTTTGTAAGACTTGTTAAACCCTGATGACATTGGAAATCGTCACCATGACGTTAAACTGAGTTCCTCCTTCCTAGGGCTCATAAAATGTACTAGGATAGATTTTTCCGAAGGACAAACTTACATCACAAGAATATGTTATCCCCTTCAAGCTTGTTTTTCAAAAATAATTGGGGTACTCACCAGAAATGGTGGGGGAAAATGGAACCAATTCTTAGTCGTGTTGGCAGTATGTCACTCTTGAACATGACACTCATCTGCATTTGTGTCGGGTCGAGACATCTCATTTCATCATTCATTTTTGCCTCCATGGGTTTGGGTAATCTGTTTTGGCCTCTCATCTTCTCTTTGCCACATCATCATGACCTCAGATCCCTTGATGTCAAATACTGCCAAATCCAAGAGTCGTGTCACTAATATGTTCAAGAGAATTTTTCCTTTTCAGTTTTCAACCTCCCTCTGATCCTCTATTTGGTATTGATCCACTATCATCATGTTCCTTTGTCTCGCGTCAATGATGTGGGAAAAATTATGGCCCTCCTTCGACCGGTTTACTTCATGTCGACTTCAGCTCATTATCCAGGAAGTTGACCTAGAGACTCCCTTTCGGTACCTTGGAGCTTGCATGCCTCAATGGTAGGTTCTTCGCATTCGATGATAGGTCCACATCATTAGACTTTGATCGAGTGATTCTGTGAGTGTTCGACTCTAGATCATTGTTCACATTCCGTGGATTGTACCTGTTGTACCTTGAGATCCATTGTCATTATTGGTGGTTTCTCTCATGCTTGTTAACAACTTTCATCATTGGTTGGTAATCAGGTGACTTTCTTGCATGTTCGACTTCAGCTCACATATTCTCCTGCTTGAATTTGTACTTGTTCGAGTCGAGATGAAGCGCAAGACCCTGAGTTTTGTCTGATAAGATCTAGGTTGCAGGATATTTTGGTTTATCATGACTTATTGCATGAATCTTTTGATTGGATGGTTGCGACCATACCTGAGTCTATTTGTTGATCCTTACTGTTGGAGGGCTACGACCATACCTCGGGTATTAGTTTTTATGTCTTCTCTTATGAATGGTTGTACCCATGCCACATGTTCATGTATCAGAGATATTAGTTTTATTTGTACTTGTAGGTCTTCCGGCAGTAGTGTTTGGTTCGAACGAGTTCTTGTAAAGAATTTCACCCCTCCCTCTCTCTCAGACCTCATGCTTTAGGGGGAATTTGTTACACAACATTTTGTCACCATCCCTGCAATCCCCATCCCACACATTGGAGGACCATTTTTGTGACTAATAAGAAGAGTCATGCCTTGCAAAGACCATCATTGCATCCCTTGACATGAGGACAACATTTCTCCTATTGAAAATTCCTTGAGCAGACCATCAGAAACACATGTTTTTGGGTTGGCGCTAGTAGACTGTTATGCCCTCGCGCCAATGAGGAAGATTAACACTGGGCCCCGTGCCCATTGGTGCTCTATCCCAGTGAGCTACCTGTGCCAAACTATTTTTGGAATGTTTTTTAAAAATAGAGGCGAAGTTTCCATGTTAACAACTTCGTGGGCGAGCAGCTTGGGTGGTTTGACTGAATAACCATGACCACCCTCCTTTGGCCTCTTGTTTCCACCTTTTGGGGAAACGTCCCAAAGGATAAGGCCTCCCTTCCACCATTGTAGGGTTCCCAACCTCCTCCTTTCCCTCTATAAATAAATTTATCTCCCATTGATACACTAGCTAAACAATTATAGTTGAATAGCTGAAGAGAATTGTTGAACATTTTGTTGGAGAGATAGAGCAGAAATAGACCTTTGTCGAGAGAGAGCTTAGGCTTGTGTCCTTGTCTCATCCCAATTCCCCAACGATCCTTCGAGATGCGCTTCAACTGAACCTGCTGAAGGAGGCTGCGACGTCAAGGCTCCGGTTGTAATCTCTTTCTTTCTATTTATATATACATGACTATTATCTGGTTCCCATCTTGTGTTAATATGGTTTATTTTACGCAATATGTTTAATCTTCCTTGACTGATTAGCTAGTTATGAGTGCAATTATTGTCTTGTATGCTAAGTTTGTCTTTTGATCTTTGTGTAGGTATCTGAGTACAATTGCTGAAGGACCACGACCTGTCGAGGTAGAGATCAAGAGGCTGCCACTACTACAGCTGTGACAATTGCGTTGGACTCCAGGTAGGACAATCTACCCCAACCTATTTCATTTGTTAACTAGGAACCTACACATTAGCTTGTTCCCTTGTTGCTAGACCCACTTTAGGGCTAGAGGGATCGTCTCTGTCCGCGGAGAGGATTTACCTACTCAACATTATGATTCATGGAAAGCATAGTATGATACTGATCCATACTTTCAAGAGGTTTGAGTTGCCTTAGACAGTCCCGTAGTTATCAATCAGACTCCCTTCTTGGACTACACCATCCAGGATGGTTGGCTCTACAAATTCAATTTACTTTGTGTCCCACACTTAGACGATCGCCTATTTCTCATTCAAGAAGCTCATGCATCAACCTATGGTGGCCACTTTGGTACCACAAAGACACTCCAGCACCTCCAACACCATTTCTATTGGCCTTCTATGCAACCTCAAGTTGCAAAATTCATTAGAGCCTGTGCCTTGTGTTCTTAAGAAAAACCATTCAATAGAAAGCATGACTTATATCAGCCTATGCCTTTCCCTTCGTGGCCATGGGAATCAATCTCTATGGATTTCATAACCGGACTACCCACCACCCAATAGAAACATGATGAAATCTTGGTAGTAATCTACTGTTTTAGCAAAATGACCCTTTTTATTCCCTGCACAAAAACAACTACAGTAGTTAAAACAACAGAATTGTATCACCAACATGGCTGGCCACATTCTGGTCTACCAAGAAACATCATCTAAGATCAAGACTCGCACTTCCTCAACACCTTTTGGAAGACCATCTGGACACTACTTGGGTGTCAAATAAATTCTCTACTGCCTTCCATCCTCAAACAGATGGCCAAACAGAGGTGGTCAACCAAGTATTGGTCCACGCTCTCCGTACTCATTTTGGGCGTAGTAAATAGTGGGACAACTATTTACACATTCTGCAACATAGCTACAAAAAGGCCACACATTCTTCTACCGTGTTCTCTCCTTTTGAAGTATGTTTGGGCTTCCAACCAACAGCCCCAGCCAAACTTCCCTTCACTTTGGATCCCCAAGGTACAATGCACCAGCAAAAAGAGCAATAATTAGCACACCAGTTTCTTCACCAACTTTCACAATGACACATTGTTGTAATAGCAACACTCAAAAAAACCCAAGATCGTGCCAAGAAAAGGACCTCCAAGACCTTTCAACCAAGAGAAAGAGTATGGTTACATTTGGATAAGAAACGCTTCAAAGGACATCATCATAAAATTCTTCCAATCTGATATAGCCCTTATACCATTTTAGAATAAATTGGGGAGAATGCCTATCGATTGGACCTTCCCCCTCAGCTCGGAATACACAATATCATTAATTTCAATCATCTCAAGTTGTTTGAGCCTCCCCTCTTAGAGGAACCAGTCACTATTACTCATCCAGTGGACAACATCCCTGACTTCCAACTCCCATTATCAAAAGACACATTATTGGACACCAGGACTTGTTCTACCAGACACCGGAGCTACACCTCCTACCTTGTGGCACGCCAAGGACAAACTCCAGCTCAGGTAATGTAGATGACTGCCGAAGTGGTGCACCGTCTGTATCGTCATCTTTGCATGGAAGCCAGGATTCTTCCAGATCTAAACAGGGAGGAATTGGGTCACCTGGGAGAGGGTGCACTCCCTAATTTTATCACAGGCATGCTATCAATTAATTACACTGGCATGGGGGTAGGCTTGCGTCCCTGATGCCTATGACAAAGGCGTAGAACAGGAATACCTACCTGGGCGCATGCGATTTATACGGTGGTTTTTAATTTAGCATCCTATGTAATAAGAGTGCCCTTGCTGATAAAAAGGGAGGGTGAGCTAATAAAGTTTATGTTCTTCATTTTTACCAAAAAATACGTTTTCTCTGTCTCTCATTCTTTTTTTTCTACTGCGTGAACATCTTATTTTTTGTTTGCATGGCCTCCTCTTCGTTTCACATGGCTCTAAGGAGAGACAAAGCGCCTTCCTCATGGCAGCACCTGGCTACTCTCTTTTAACAAAGCTGCCATCAAATAGATAACCTCTCTCCTCTCTGCATAGTTAATGCCGAAAGTTTACTGCTTTGCACAGACCCATTTCGCACTTGCAAACTTGTGACATTCACGAATTCACAGATCCTTGTAGATATTATGGATCATCAAACTTACGCAAAGAAATATGAACATCATGAGTTTGCATGGAAGGTGCAAGACTTAGAGGAGGAGGTGCTGCAAATTTTAGACATGGCCATAATTGTGCAGGCCAAAATGTAGGCTACACTGACTTTAACACGGGTGTGGAAAACCCTTGCCAATATGTCACTCCAGGTTTCTACCCAAGTCACTTTTCAATACACCCAAGACTATTCAAAGATGGAAAGCTTACATGACTCTTTTAAGTTGTTACAAGACATTGTTAAGAAGGAAGTTCCTTTAGTTCATATTGGCTAAGTGGCTTGGGACAGGCCATAGGTGTGTGTTGGGGGCTTATTAGAGGGAAAATTTGATGTTTCGGTTGTGTTTCATAGATAAAGGAGGCGGAAAATAGCACACATGAGCATTGCACGGATGGGGTAGATCATGCAAAAAAAATGCACCAATGGATAATTGTGAAGTCGAAAATAGAAAGAATGTGGAGGAGCAATTAGGAGGGAAAATTGAGAGATGAACAAAATATCATGCCAGATTTAAAAAATATATATTTTTCCATGATCGTGGGTTTAGGACATTTTTGGTAATGAGGGTTTTTACTTGGTTATGGCCCAAGGTAAATGCATGAAGGTAAATGATCTATAAATTGGCAGAAGTTGAATACGGAAAGGGTTCATCTAGGAATTGTTCTTAGGGCTTTTGCTTAGGGTCCTTTTTTCCTAGCTAAGGCATGTATGGAAATGATACTCTATACCTCAAAAATTATGTAAGTCTATAACTCTAAAAGTTTGATAAGCTGGTGAGCCGAGGGAGCTTCTGTGATAAGAAATTATGTATTGTGTTAGGTGCCTTTCTTGATAATGGGAAGCAAAGGGTGAGGTTCTGTATTTTTGATTTTTCGTACATGTGACTGATACTTTTTTTTTAATAGGAATTTTTACTTGTGTTGTGTATGGATGAATGCGACAAGGGTCTAGTATGAATGTTTGATGCACCCCTCTTTCTTTTAAATTTCTATCTGTGGTAACATGTCGTAAATAACTCAAATGTTTATGAATGTGTGTGATGTGTGTCAAAAGGGTACGTGTAAGGAGGAAATGGGGCAAACTAAATTCCCATTCCCTTCTCAGCTATAAAAACTAGTTCTCGAAACCCCCCTTAGGCGCCTCAAGTGAAACCTCGCTTGTCCTACAACAATTACCGCAAGGGCCAGTACCAATAGGGCTTTTTATAGGCACACACACACAATAACCGGGCCAGAAAATGATAATAGTGACAACAATGTGAAATATACGTAATTTAAATAATATAATTATTTTTATATTTCTTAAATACAACAAATTTATTATAAATATACATAAAATATTCATTAAAGATCAAATAGTATAAATAAATATTCCCTAAACATCAAACAAACTTACCATGAGTATTAATGAAGTTTGTATACAAAAACAATGAGTCACGAGAAACATATTAAACTATATATCAGAACCCTTTGCACATAAAACAACCGTATATGTAAAGATTGATTACCATAACACAACACATAGATTGACTATTGGAATGAAGGAATGACTATTTTAGCATTGAAATTATGAGACGAAAAAGGATAACTACCATTGGAGGGGATTCAAGCTACTCGCGCCCCCAACCCCCCCCCCGCCTTTGGTTACTAGGTATTATGGTTTGCAACCCATTTTTTTATTTACTACTACTATGCCCATCTTGCAAGAAGTTGTGATACCATTGTCCAGATAATTTTGGGTAGCGTTGCAATTTGTCCATGAAATCCACATAGTAAAGGCCAAACATTGAGGTGTATCCATATATCCATTCATAGTTATCTAGCAATGCCCATGCGAAGTAACCGCGCACATTTACTCCTCTTCTGCAATTGATTCCATTTCACTTGTTATTAAACATTCATTTTATTAAAATAAATTCTCCTTTATTATTTACCATATTCATAAACATCTAATTTTAGCATTCATACAATATAGAACAATAATTAAGTGAATAGTATCGCATACCTCATTGCTTTTGTCAAGTAATGTAAAGTACTTTGTATGTAATCCACTCGAAATGTATCATTCCATATTTGTGAAAAGGGGATGCTATCATTCCTAATGTTACCAAACCCTGATACACCAAAATATAATCATTGAATGAGAAATGTGAATATTCGTGCAAAATACAAATTTATTGCTTATTGAACTCAATTTAAGCATAAATCCATAAGATTGTTGGTTTGGGAAAAAATTGTAAACCAACCGTTTTCAGTTATGAAGATGGTTGGGTGAAAGTATCGCCTCATAAGATACTCCACCATTTCCCTCACCCCAGACGGTACCGCATACATGTCGGGTGGCCACATCTTCAACAGATAACAATAATCTCATTAGTTTCTTTCAAGTCACCTAGCCAAATCAAAAACAAAACATCCAATTGCTTATACACACCTGTGGTCCAATGAGAATCCCATTTCTTTCCCCTGATAACATATTCTAACATCATATTAATATCATTTACAAGTTGATGAATTTCTTGGAAAAAACTAAAATACATCGATTAATTTTGATTAAAACCTGTAGAGATGGCCAAAGAGTCCCAAGTATATCGCTGGTAAGGGTATTTTAAATAATAGGAAGCATCTGCGACATAGAGTGTTGAGTAGTAATTTACACCAATGAAATCATAAGAACCACGCAATTTTTCACTCAACTCTGATGTGATGGTGGGCAATCGCGTGCCCACTAATTTCTTCATTATAGCGGGATAATCTCCAAAAACTATTGGATCTAAATACCTACCAAAAAAATCCTTTTAATAAATAACCCCATAACTTGATCCATCTAAAATTTATCTTTGCTCTTAATAATAAGAGGCTTTCAAAATCCACAATCTTATAATATCCCAACTTGAAATATTCATTTAACAATACAAATACAAATTTAAAATATTATATTATCATCAAAACTAATTATAAATAAAATTTTAATTAATTAAATGAAATAACAAATTTGAAATATTTAAAATAAAAGATTTAAAATTATCCTCTTTAAAAATAAATTTCGTACGCATGCTATCCTCCCCACATCCATCCAAAATCTCAAAAAAACTATAAATCATAAAATATATAAAACTTAGGTTATAATATTTGTATAAACCTAGATCTTTAAATATCCAAAACAGAGTAGCACTATAGAAACTTACCTGTCACCTAGAACTTTAAATATCCAAAACAGAGTACCACTATTGAATTTTCCTAATTGGTTTTTTCTTTTAATAGGTTTTTGCTTTTTTTCTGGAGATCTCTCCTTGGCCTGTTCTATGTTTAGATGTCTTTTCCTGTATGTTATTTTGGTATTGATGACATCTCAGTATGCTAGCTACTCTGTTCTTTTGCAGGTTTTTGCTTTCTTATGGAGACCTCTTCTTGGCTTGTTCTATGTTTAGATGTTTTTTTTTCTGTGTTACTATTTTGGTAGTGATGTCATCTCAGTATGCTCGCTACCCTGTTCCTGAGGGTTTCTGTGTTTTGTATTTTGGATTTGATTTTGGTTTTCTACACTCCATCCTGGGCAGGGCAGTATTGATGTATTGAATATGATCTAACCAAATGTAAAACTATTCCTCATTTGTAATGAAAATTTGTTCTGTTTTTTTCCCAAAAAAAATGTCAAAAAAATTAAATAAAAAACACATTAATCACCAGCAATTTAACAGCATCCTCTTACCAGCCAGTAGAGAAGTCCTGAAGCCTCTGAGCAGCTGAAATGTCTTGTGAATTGTTTAGCAGTGGTTCATACCATTTGCATGACATTACAATTCCAATGAACCCTTCTTGATCAGCCTGTGGTTGCACAATATGCACTATTAATTGCGTCTATTGCACAATATGCTCTTTTATTTTCAATTGTATCTAATTTATACTTCATACCTGGTATCTTTTCCTGTAGAGCTGGACCGCTGAAGCGTGGGCGCGCAGTACATTGTGCCCAGCGATATATGGCTCAGTGGAAGAGTTGCCCGCCCTGCAACCCCCAAGGACTGGTGAGCATCTCCCTGGAGGATATATGCCCGTATCATACCCATCTGGTATGAAGACATTGGGTTCATTAAAAGTGCTCCAATATTTCACTCGCCCCCCAAAATTTCTGAAACATGCCTCTGCATACCGAGTAAAATCATCCCTGCAGAGCCACAACAATGGTGATTAATTCACATCGATTATCTCCCCCTTATATTTTGAATCATGACAACTTATAATTGATGAAGAGGAATGCAAATTACACAATATTTGGACTAAGCCAACCCCCGTATAGATCCTCCAGGGCTTGTGGAATATCGTAGTGACAGAGCGTAACAAAAGGCTGGATCCCTGCCATTTATACACACTTTTCTGTAAATTTATATGCACTATGGAATTCTATTCAAATCAAAAAGCGTGCAGGAGTCTTTTGTAGAAAGGGGTGAATGGGGAAAGTAAGATTGATTGAGTATTAATGCCTCGGCTGAGCAGAGAGTCAATGAGTTCATTGTAGTACTTGACTCCTCCCATATTCATTTCTCCACGGCCGTCTGATGAAGAAATTTATAAAACAAAGTTAGCACAACTATATATGATGTTCGAATTTGCATCAAATTAACAACTCCATGAATTCGCACCAGGAAAAATGCGTGCCCAATTTATGGAGAAGCGGTACGAATCCACCCCAAGTTCTGACATTATCTCCACATCTTCCTACAATATACAGTATCATAAAACCATCCGAAATTTTAAACCAATTAAATCAATTACACAGTTCAATTCTGAAAATCTCTGGTTTTCAAAAATCTAAACAATTTGGGAATGGAATGGAATATAGAGCATACATTATAGCGGTGATACTCGTCATCTGCTACGTCTCCGTTCTTTCCATCGAGAATTGTTCCTGCGCCTCCCAATACAAATTAAACTTTGATTTGGGATTTTGATTTTGAATGTGAAGGTAGGATTGAAATAATTAATTACCAGGTATATGCGAGAACACGTCCCAATTGCTAAGCCCCTTTCCATCGGCCAGATAACCTCCCTCCACCTGAAATTAAAAATAAATTAATGGCGGCCCTCAAGAATATTGAATGGATGCAGAGAAGATATGGTGGGTGGGTGCGTGTACCTGATAGGCGGAAGAAGCCACGCCGAACACAAAATCTGATGGGAAGTCGCTCCTGCTCAACTCAGAAGCAACTTTCTGAATAAATGTCCCCAGCGCTGGCTTTAAGCAGCAGGAAATAAATAATAACATCAACAGGAACACCACTGAGCTGAAACAAGTACCCACCTTAATCTTCATCTTCTTTTCAGGGAAGTACCTAACAAACACAATACAGTATTGCAGGTTAGAGTTGTGCTCACAAGGGCAGTGACCTTCAAATTCTTCAATTCTGATACTGAGGGTGTGCGTGAATCTGGTTATTAAAATTTAGTCCAGCGCACTCATAACCTGGTCACCATCAGAGAGTCAAAGAGAGTTGTGGTCCTTGGAAGATCAGTGTCATTTTGTAAATATAAAAATTATTTTATTTAATATTTACTCCACACATGACATTTTCACAATTGAAAGCTCATGTACTAATTCAGCATTGTATTGGCATTATTAAAATGTCATGGTAAAAAATGAGAAAACTTTATAAATCAACGAACCTTAAAAAAGATTATACTTTTTAACGTATTGCACTTTTAATGTAACGACAAATAAGATGGCGTGGTATGTGAAAGATTCCTATTTTATCTGAAGTGTGTATATTTTTTTAATTAGTATTTAAGAAAGAATTATAAAATACTAATAACCACAAAAATAAATTTAAGTTGATCTGACTTATCAAGTTAATGTTATTTAAAGTAAATTAAAATATATTTATTAAGTTTATGTGATCTGGAGTAAATAGTGATAGAGTGTTTTTTTGGTATTTTGCGACTGGTTTAAAATTTATGGTAAAAGTCTGGTCATGTTAATAGCAAAAGTCCAATCATATTAAATGTTGGTGTAGCCAAGAACAAATGCTTAATAAAATAATAATCACCACTAAAATAAATTTAGGTTTATATGATTAAAATATATTTATTAAGTTAATGTCAATTAAATAAATTAACATATATATATATATATATATATTTTTTTTTTTCTAAGTAAGCATAATCTATTTATCAACAAAAAATATGTACATCAGGTATTAACCAGAGCCAGGCCCGAGTTTGAGGCCTATTTGAACAAAAAATCAGAGTTGAGCACTGCCCTCCCCGAGGGAAACCAGTGCTGAGAGTTTTCCAACAAAATCCCACGCAGGGGATGCTAATAGTTCGGAACATATACAACATACTTAACATAACCGAGAACATAATATCAAACATGAACATTTTCATAATGACAGACAGAGCCAGAGCAAAAAACCAAGAAAGAAGGGAGGCGCTACTCGTCAGGTGCTTCTTCTACGACCTTGCACCAGAGTTCATCCGGTTCGCCATCAGTCGTGTACAGGTCCTCAGTGGAATGAATTACCTTCCCAGCAGCAGGGGGCCTCTTCGCCTCGCTCGCTTGATTTTTTTGCTGCTCGCTCTCATTTCCATGATCCTGTTTTTCACTGTGCTGCCCTTCCTGATTATAACCAATGTCCAAATTCATCTCATGCGGCTCCGAGCTAGGCTGAGCAGCCTTGCCTGGACTGGCGCCATCCTGATTGACATTCATCTCCACATCCTGCACGTTCACACCGCCCGCGCTATGCCTCAGAGAATGCGCTTCCGCAATACTCCCTGCCCGCCTGCCGAAATTAGGAATCACCTCCTAAGGAGATTCCCGGAAGACAATCGTTACGGAGGCGGTGATTCTTGGGCAGTTTAGCGAACTGTTGAAAGAGAAGTTCCTCGTTTGGGAGTGAGAAAAGGACTGCGGGGGGGGAGGGGAGCGAAAACTACGTCCAGAACGAAGAATTCGACCCCTGGTAGCTCTGGAAATGCTGTCAGAAGTAGGAGAAGCCTCGGCAGAGGTGCTGGAGGGGGTGGGGGAGCGTCTTATCTGCCTCCGAGAGGAGCCTCTTCTGCACCTCATCCGGTGTCTGAGATGCATCATGCTCTCAGTCGTATCAGAAGCGCTGGACAAATGCGGGTGCAGGATAGAAGCACTGGACAAAAACGGGAGCAGGAGCAGGACAGAAGCACTGGACAAGTGCGCAGTCCAATTCACCGAGGCACGCATACAATTCCCAGCAATAGAGTAATGGAAATTATCACTGAGCTCTAAACAGCAATGGAGCTTGGTGCGTTTACCTATCCCAGTGCGCTCTGAAGAGAGCCGAGTGTCGGGGGAGCAACAGATCGTTACAGGTCGGGGAAGACTGCTGGAGTTATGCTCGCTCTCCATCCTGTAAACAAATAAACCAGTTCTACTAAAGACCTTCAGCATTAAACCCTCATAAATAAGATTAATCGCCATGTCCTGGTAGCTGCGTGTGGAATGATCTCGAATTCCGGAGGCAGGGTTGTGATGCGCGTCGGGTTGTAAATGCCATAAATGCTGCTCTCGCCTGTGGATGCGCCTAAGGACATTTGCTGGTCTGGTTGGCATATGGCTTGCCATAATGCTGCCAGACCGTCGAATCACCTTATATCCCCTCCTAACCACCCGCATCTAGGAAATTAACATATATTTATTAAGTTTATGTGATTTGGAGTAAATAACGACAGTAAATAGTGACAGAGTTCTTTTAAGGCATTTTGCTTGTAATGTTTATTGGTTTAAATTTTTATGGGAAAAGTCCAATGATTTTAAGGCATTTTGCTTGTAATGTTTATTGGTTTAAATTTTTATGGGAAAAGTCCAGTTATGTTAATAGCAAAGTCCAATCATATTAAAAGTTGATATGGCCAACTTATATGCATTTGTATCATAAAATTCAAACCATAAATCAAATTTGTCAATCCCTTTCAAACTTATGTAATCTAACCCAAAAAAAAAACATGTTAAACCTTTACAAATTTACACATTATAAATTACAATATATAATTTAAAATTCTCAAATTTTACTTTTTAACATATAATTTAAAATTCTCAAATTTTACTTTTTAACATATAATTTAAAATTCTCAAATTTTACTTTTTAATATATAAGTTTTTAGTTTTTATTTTAATTAAAACAATATTATTTATTATTTGAAAAACATAATTCTTTATTAAAAATGGTCGACTAAATTTAATTAAGGGTTTTTTATGATGGTGGAAAAATATTTTTTTAAATGTTATATGGTAGGTGAGATTTATCTTTAAACCACTTTGATTTATAAAATAATTAAAATTAATTATATAATATTTTAATAAAAAATTATTTAAATAATTTTTTAGTTTATGTTTTGATTTGTCTAGATAAAGTCTTCGTATGTATTAATGTTGTCATGAAATGAAATTTTCAATTTTTAATAGAGAAAAAAAAATTATTAGATGATAATTTAGTAAGATGGTCAGATAATTATTTAATAAATTTGGACTTAAATTTGAGATATAAAATGTTTTTTAGTTAAATATTTTAATTTAAATAATTTTCCAAAATTGACAATGAAATTCATAAAATGCATAATTAAAATGGAAAAAAATCAAACTTATTTTTAAAAAATTTATTTATAAAAATATACAAAATATTAAATTAACCATATAAAATTCAAAATAAAGTTATAAAAAGTCCAAAAATTTTGGGCAACGAGATAGAAAAGAGATAAAGAAAAACATTTTTCCACATTGTATTATATGGTACATTATACTCTTATTGTGTTAAATAATAAGCATTCAATGTTATCATGAAATGAAATTTGCCAACTTTAAATAAAGAAAAAAAAATTATTGGATGATAATTTAGTTAGATAGTAAGATAATTAATCAAAATGTAGACCACTACAAAAATTAGCTCAAAAATGAAAGTGCTCAGAATTGCACCAAACCAATTTCAAAGCAATCGTCTCATCACAAGGAATCTAACGCAACTTGTTTCATTAAAAACCGAGTTCAGATGAAGGAGTTATGGTCTGTTGATCGTCATTCAAAACAAACAAAGTTTCATTAAAAAATTGGTACAGTCTGATGACATGACAGCCTAGTTAGTATTCATGGAATCTTCTTCAGTTTTAGTCCAATGGACTATGACAAGTGTCATTGCGGGATTTGCCAATTTTATTTGTGAAAGAGAAAATTGTCCAATAACCTTCTAAAATTGAATTTAAAATTCATTATATTATATACTATAAATAACCTTATTTTAATTCTCACACACACTATGGTTTTTAATCATATAATATATTATATATTTATATATTAATTTTTTAAACTATCCACGTATACATTATTACAAATCTCATTATTCAAATATTAAATTACATGTTACGGATGGAGGCTTTTTAAACATGGTATGCCATGTATTAATGTTTAGGCATATGATTAAGGTTCGAATGGAGGTTCGATGGTAATGTAAATTCGGTGGCATATTATTAATGTGCGTTGGTTAATACGTGTAGCAAAAAAACCATATACGAGGGTTCAACCCCATGACTTCCCCTTCTCCACCGGACAACCTAAACATTGTGTCACGGCTCCATTCCTTGAAACACAATGCAACCAACTAATCTCTGAATGCACATATTGTTTGGTGGCGAGAACGGAGGGGCCAGCGCCTCACCATATGACCAAAGCGTCGTGACCAAGTGGAGTACCAGCGCTAAACACGCTTAATTGCACTTAATTATCATTGATCTACACTTATCATTAAGATAATGATGAGTTTAGTTTGGTGGTGGATTTGGCGGAGCGCCATTTTTGGCAGACAACTCCAGTTTTAGTGGAGTTAGCTGGCCAATTTCCAGATTTAGTGGAGAAACTGTGGGGAGATTGGTTTTTGCAATAACTCAGTGAATTTTCGACTATTTTTTGCTCAAAGATAGTCATTCTTAGTAGATTTGCATGCTCTAAATCCATGGGAACAACTTGCAGAGACAATGGAGCTCATCTATAGGTTTTTTTGATACGTTGAAGAATTTTGAAGCCTAGGGCCACTAAGAGGGAAGGCCATGCCCAGATCAGCTGAAGGCCAATTTCAGTGAGTGCATAGTAAATTTTTGATGTATTTGATGCTATGAACACAATGGTACATTTTATAGAGGTGTTGGCGCACATATGAAGGTGTTTTTGTCACTTTGGAGATTAAACAAGCCCATGGCCACCGGGGTTGGAGGTCCAGCCTAGAGGAGTTGGTAACCAAATTCAGAGATTAGATAGTCATTTTTTGGGTTTTCATGTCTTCTAAAGCCAATGGAACAATTAGAAAATCCATTGGAGCATCAAAATTGTTTGTAATCAGACTTTTGACTCATAATCCCAAGAAGGCCTAGCTAGTTAAAGTAGGTCCATGGAGATATAGCCCAGGAAGGGTGAACTCCATCATCATCGATTGTGTTATGTTATTGCTGTGAGTTATTTTACTACATTTCATTTTCTGTTTATGATTTTTAAAATCCTAATTAACTCATAATTATCTCATCAAAGACACATGAAACTTGACAATTTTACCCCTTCACAAATGGTTAAATGAGACGATCCTTAAACACATTTTTAATACTAATGAGAAAGCTTGCATAGCATTAGCAAGTTTTCCCATATTCATATCAATAATTATTTAATAAACTTGGAGATTAAACTTGAGATAGAAAAGAATTTTTTATAGTTAAATATTTTAATTTAAATCATTTTCCAAAATTTACAATGAAATTCAAAAAATGCATAATTAAGATGGAAAAAAAAATCGATTTATAAGATAAATTATATTTTTAAAAATTTTACCTATAAAAATACACAAAATATTAAATTAACCATATAAAATTCAAAATAAAGTTATAAAAAATCCAAAATTTTTGGGCAAGGACATAGAAAAAAGTAAAGAAAAACACTTTTTCACATATGGTACATTATACTCTTAATGTGTTAAATTTCAGGCACTCAAATTGCTCCATTTCTAGTGAGTCTTGTTTTTCTAACCAGTCAAAACTTGCTCTTATAATTTTTTTTTTGAAAAATAAACAATGTAGTTCATCATAAAATTGGTGAGTTCCCTCAATGACATAGTTCTATCAGCAAAGTTCCCATCACATAAGTGGAACATTAACAAATCCACACAACTTCCAACCATATTAGGTCAAATTTTGCCTTAAAAATAGGGAAATTTGAGTGTTGTTTGTCCTAGATTTACTTCTACAACATGGACCCATAAAATTACACGAAATATTTAACTTTATACAATTTAAATGCTTGAAGATTATCTTCTTCTATTTTTGTAAATTAATATTTCTTATTGCCTCAGGATATCATCAAAGAAAAATACATCATCCAACCAAAATTATAACCTAACCATGGTATTATGTAGGTGGTTTCAATCTACCTCTAGGGAAATCGGATAATTTTAACCAACTACATATTAAGATTGTAGTCCAAAAAAATAGCATGGTCATCAAACAAACCTAACTACTGCAATACTATAATATACAAAATTTCCATTAAACATTCTAGCCATTCGAGGGTTAGTGGAAGTAACAGGAACCGAATATTTGGTGTTGGATCTTGAAGGAGCAGGGGGGTCGAATTCACATTGCATGTGGATTTATAAATATGCAAGCCTTGCATCCAGTCTTTCCAAGTAATAGAATTATTTTCTCTGACCACATTTAATCTCTTCTAGAGAAGAAAATATGTTGTATCTCTCCTCCTGTTTGTCTTTAAAGACATTTCCTACCAAATCATTTATCTACCAATATAGATATATGAAATTGAGGTACTTATTTGTTCTTTCCCCAGTATGACGAGGGTCATGAACCTAGTGGAAAACCTCTTCCAAAATCTCTAAGTATGAAATATATTGGCAATCCATAGCAACTTGGGACTCAATTTTGTGAATCTCGTTGTAGGTTTTAGAGGGAACGACTGAATAGAATGTGCCAGGAACTTCTTGTGTTTTTTTTTGGGCATGGTTTCTACCCTGGGGGCCTCGTCCACCCCCTCCCCTACAATTGCGCATATGCTACCTCATCATATTATGCAGAGGGGTCACTTTCCAA
This sequence comes from Pinus albicaulis, assembly GCA_034641835.2. Classification (NCBI taxonomy): domain Eukaryota; kingdom Viridiplantae; phylum Streptophyta; class Pinopsida; order Pinales; family Pinaceae; genus Pinus; species Pinus albicaulis. The sequence goes on from CM076582.1 coordinate 779,382,803, forward strand.
AGCACCTGATAGAGATAAACAATGGCAAGGAGGTAGAAAAAAAAAGCTAAAAAAATCAAGCCAAAAACAAAATACCAAATCAAGCCAACATAATAAATGTAGCAAATAATCACTGGAATATAGACACAGAGCCGAATAATTATATAGAGAGCAATGGAGACCTCACTACAGACCCTAGAGAGAAACACATTTCTTCCCTTAAACTACCCCCTAGGATACTAAAGCCACACATGAACATTAGTAACCAAACAATCGAGACTAGTAAATTTTATACCATTCAAAATGATAAATAAAATGGGAGGCAACAAAGTTACTCTTATCAGGGCGACCAAAAGTGCACCAAAACTTTCAGGCAAAAGGATCGATACAGATGTCAACCACCCACTAGGACGAGAAACCAAACTAATAATAACTAAACAACCAAAGCGAGTCAAATTAGTACCATAGTAATTGACAAGAAAATGAGGCAAAAGAATTACCCTTACCAAGGTGGTTGATGCACCAAAGCTTTCAAACAAAATAATTGATGAAGATATTATCCAACGAAAAACATGAGAACCCTCCCCTGGCAACATCCCACGGCTACAACATCACCAACTTTCCACCCCTACTCTAGACCCCCTAAATTCCACTGCCTCACAACCAATATTACTCCCACATAGACTAATTATTCTTTGCAACCAAAGGCCAATTCACCCACACTAACATTGGAAGGAAACAACATAAAATTCACTAATGTGGCCAACTGTCGATCCATTTATATATCTTCTTCTATTGAATTTTCCTTAAGTGTTCCTTCCTGTACTAGTGTGGGCTTAGGATTCTCCCCTGCTTAAGCGCTAAGGCCCAATAAAAATGCTCACACATAAAATCAAAATTTAAATACCTTGTGCCAGATTTAAAATCCTACAAGTGGATTGCATGCTTGTGCATGCAGGGGGATGGCCATGCCACTCCCTTCATTAATGCTTGTTTTTTTGACAAGGTGGCAAGGTTCCCCCCCCCCAAGCCTTCACTCTAACCCATTTTCCACCCCCATTGAGGAATGCTTGGAGATTATCGTAAAATTATATGGAATACTTGAATTTTTACATAATGAAATACTCAAACTTTTTTAGATAATATTTTACCATTTTCTCATATGGGCCACTCATGCAGGTAACAAGAAATATATAACTTGTTGTCACTCCTAGAGACAGTCTTGAGTTGTAGGAGACCAGTGCCTAGGGCATCTTAAGGATAGGAGGTCTGCCTGTATTAACTTTCAATTTGGGGAGACCTCGCAGGATATAGCCTTTGTGAGATTTATTTACTTGGTGGTTCTAGATAACAATGGGAGCAGAGCAATGGTGTTAACTCTGATTGTATGCTGGATATACCTCAGAATGGGCATGAGGCTGTTATGAAGTTCAATTGCTATAAATGGGCTAGATATGAAACCAGTGAACAATATTTGGAGGTAAAAGAGGGTGAACACTTGGATTAACGGGGAGAGGAGAGTCGGAGGAGGCATGCTTACTGAAAGGTAAGAATCTACCCTTCGCAGACTTAAAGAAGAAAAAAGTCATGATAAAGAGTATGAAACAACAATACTGTGTCAAGCACAATTAAGGTGACCAAGTGATTAACTTTTGAGTACCGTTTCTAGCAATAAGACAAAGGTAAAGTAATCCATTAAAAACTTTTGAACAACATTCCAAACACACAACAATTGAAGAAACATTCGGTGAAACTGAATAAGAAAACTAAAAAAATACACATAAAATGCATACATACTGTTAAAAATCCTAGTTGGAATCCATTTGCAATAAATAGTTATTGTATTATCTTCTCAAAACATCTCATCAAGATATGCATTAAGAGCTTATCCCAGACAGTACAAAATGTGCTATACCAAAATTTGAACTCAGAACTTCCACATAAATCAGAACCCTTCTTTCTTCACTGAGTTTGCTATTTATAGTTTTTACATTGGAGCTCATTAGCTAGATATTTCTCAGATGGATACTCTTTTTTGACCTTACTGTTTCCTATCAAAATAAAAAATGATGATATATAACTGCATCGTATCAAAAGCACTACTCTTCGACATTGGTTACAACCGAAACATAATAATTAAACAGTACTTAGGGTGAAATTGAGATTTCACTCGATTTTACAACACAAATGAAAATGAAATAGAAAAGAAAAAAAAAGCCACGTGGGCCTGATCATGATATCTTTAATGGGTATGATGAGGAGTGGTGGTGAACAGGTGGGCAGTCCGATTTCCCTCGCATGATTCTACATGTTGTGGAAAAGCCTCCACTCCCTCATTCTCATGATTCACATTAACCATTATGAAACGACCAGTTTTTCTGTGTGTGCCTGTCTCTTTAGCGGAGGTTTCCTGGATGAACTGAATACACCATAGCTATGCTTGTTCTGCCAAAAAACCATATTGTGCTTAGCTTGCAAAACCGGAGACCGAGCTTCAGAAGGGGGTTGGTGACATTAACACTTAATAGGACGGTTTAACACTAAAAAGGGTGGGACAAAGGTTGTGGAAGGGTTGTTGATGATGTGGCAGGGAGGTGGGGCCCAAACTAATATCACAAATCACAATCGAGAGTTGGGGAGTTTTCTTATGAGGAGCAGGAGGTAAATGCCATAATTTGCGATTTGTGATGTGCATTGGCGAGAAGGTGACGTGGCAAGGAGGTGGGGCTGCCTGCGGATCATGATTGGGAGCACTTAGTTATGAGGAGGGGGAGGTAAATTCTATAATCAGCGAGGAGCGAAGTGCGATTGCGGTGAGTGGAAGATGACATGGCAAGGAGGTGGGGTTGCTCACGGATTGCAATCGAGAGTATTTGTTATAGGAAAGCCGAGGTTAAATGTTATACTCTACGAGGAGAAAAGTGCGATGAGCAGAGAGGTTGGCGATGCGAAAAGGTAAATGGTAAGTTTTTTTGCTCTTTTGACTGCAGGGTGTCCTCCTGACCCGCACTTGAAGTGTTTGGTGTTCATTTTAGCTTCTCTGGCTCTTCATTTTCTTGACTTTGATGTTGCCTTATTCATTCAAAAGAACCACAAGCCAACATTGGCTCCATTGGGGACGATGAACTCATTCAAGTGTGTCGAGAACTTGCAGACCACATGCTTGTGTTCTTATTCACGTGCCTGGGATCATTGTTAGAGACATTTTCAAGCAGTTTTAACCAAAAACAAAACATGAATTCATGCAGAAATAAAAAATGACATATATACAATTTGAGGATATGTATAATGGGTTGTCGTAGCCTGCTATCAGTGATGGAAGTAAGGTTTGAGAAAATTTCCATTGACAGGCATCTCGAGTGTGTCTCCTTCCAAATTCTCCAAGGAAAAATTATTGTTTCCTTTGACCTCTGCCACCCTGAATGGACCAAACCAAAGGGGGTCAAACTTCCCATGTTTACCTTTGTCTGACTGCCTAACATCCCATCATAGCACCAAGACCCCTGCTTGGATCTCCATGCCTTTTTCTCATTGGTCAAATAAACCATTCATCTTTTCCTAGTATTCTGTTAACCTGAGATTTACCTTCTCCCTTGTTTCATTCAATTCTACCAACTGATTCATTCTCCTGACGAGGTCATTTGGTTCTTCCTTGCTTTCTTGTAAAAATCGGGCCACCGGTAATGCAAGTTGAATGGGGAAGGCTGCTGCTCTGCCATACACTAGCTCGTAAGGGGACTTTCCTGTGGATCTTTTAGTGGTGATGCGATTCGCCCAAAGAGAAAACTTGAGTTAGGAGTCCCACTTCTTTTGATTTTCATTGATGGTTTTTTTGAGAATCCTCACCAATGTCTTGTTAGATGACTCCGCCAACCCGTTCCCCTGTGGGTAATATGCATTGGAGTGTCCCAGAATGATATTATAATCTTTACAAAATTTTACGAACTTAGCTAACTTGAAAGCCTGGGAATTTTCGGTGATGGTCTTAGTAGGGAATCCAAACCTAGCTATTATGTTCTCGTCCAGGAACTTGATCACTACCTCATCTGTAGCATTCCTTGCAGGCACGACCTCAACCCACTTAGTGAAGTAATCTGTGGCGGTGAGGGTCCATCGATGCTGGTTACTAGAAGCTGGGTGAAGTTCTCCAATGAAGTCAATTCCCCATTGTTTGAACGACTCTTCAACATGTATTGGGATCAATGGGAGTGGCACAAACCTTTACTTCTCGATGAACGTCTGACACTTCTCGCAGGCCCGGACGCAAGCATGTACATCACCAAATAGCTTAGGCCAAAAGAAACCTTCTCTCATTATCTTTTGAGCAGTGGATTTCCAGTTGTAATGCCCACCACATATTCCTTCGTGGAACTCTGTCATCACTTCGTCAACTTCTTGCTCTGTTAAACATAGTAGTAAAATACCAGTTGGGTATCTCCAATACAGTCACTCGTTTGCCATAATATAATTTTGGGACTTTATTCTTAACGTGCGATACTTGGTCTTGTCGTAGTTAGGAGGGCACCTCAGGGTCAAAAAATATTCCACTATATATTTATACCATAAGGATAGAAGATAATTTACATGCATCTTTTTTGTGGAGGATTCTATGCCTTGATGTTCACCTATATCCTCTTGTGCTTATCCTCCTATCATAAACAAATTTATCCCCAGAGCTTGATAGTTGGATTCAGACATAATTGTTTCCAGCCCTTGGCCTTTAATGAGTTTGGTAGGCTTTATTTCCATCTTGTACTCCTGAATCTTAGCTATCCATTCGCCCCTTTTTCCTTCACTATCACCCTACACCAAAATATCCTTCACCACTGTTGTGGGAACGTAGGCGATTATGGCAGATTGTAACACATACACCCGTAATGCCTTTAGAGATTTGACCAGAGCGTACGCTTGATTTTCCAGGATATTATATTTAGATTCGACATCTCGCAGGACCTAGCTGAAGAGCGTAATAGATTGTTCATGACCTTCGACATTCTTCTGTAGCAGAACTGCAACTATTGTATGAGGAGAGGCGAAAGAGAAAATCATGAAGGGCTTCCCATAATCTAGACCCGCCAACACTGAAGCTTTTGCAAAATCCTGTTTGATTCTGTTGAAACAATCCCTCGATTAAGGAGTCCATTTCACTTCACTGTTATTTTTTAGCATTTCAGTGATGTTTTAGACGATCTCGACATAATTTGGTATGAATCTTCTTAGGAAATTTATTCTTCCCAGGAATACTATTACTTATTTTTCGTTTCTTGGTAGAGAAATGTTGTTTATCACCTCCACTCGTTTCGGGTCAATCTTCACTCCATCCTTAGTTACTATATGCCCCAGTAAATTTCCTTCTTCCAGGGCAAACATGGATTTTTGTGGGTTCAGAGACAGGCCATACCTGCGGCATTTGTCGAAGGTTCTTCGAAGATGCTCTATGTGCTCAGATTCATTCTTTGAGAAGAAGGTGAAGTCGTCCGGATAAATCTCCACAAACTTATCTTGATCTCCTATGAAGGAAATTTCCATTGTGCACTGGAACGTGGCATTGAAGTTGATTAGATTGAAGGGCATTTGGGCGTACATGAAGGTTCCCCAAGGTGTGGTGAATGTCGTCTTTTTCCAGTCTTCATGGAGCACCACCACCTAGTTATATCCCGAGAAACCATCCATCATGGACATGCGAGAAGATACCACTACCTTTTGAAAGATGTGGTCCATCTTCGAAAGGGGGTAATTATATTTTATTGAGCCTCTGTTTAGATTTTGGAAGTCCACACGGAGTCTGATTTCATTGTTCTTCTTCTTCACCGGAACTAGGTTGGCTACCCATTCTGAATACCTCAGAGGGACAATGATCTTTTCCCGCAGTAGTTTCTTTATCTCTTTTTCGATAGCTAGAAGGAGGAGAGGATTGATCTGCCTCATGTTCTGCTTATGAGGCTTAACGTCTCCTTTGAGTGGTATCTTGTGCTATATGACGTCAATGTCGAAAGTCTTCATATCCTCATATGACCAAGCAAAGACATCTTTATATGATTGAAACAGCCTAAGGTACTGATCTTGGTTTTCTTCAGGGACCTCTTTTAACAGCTTCACCACCTTCAGATCTTCCTCTGTCCCAATATTCACATCCCTGATAGGCTTGTTGAGTGTCATTTTGTTGGGGTTCACTAGGATATCATTTTTATCAAACAATCTCTCCAATGGCACGAGACCCCTGGGAATGACATTTCCTTTTAATTTCATAAAAAAGTGCTCAGACAGTGTCTCTTCCCATATGGTTTTTGGATAATCTCTATCATCCTTGGTGACTGAGTCGATCACCAAATTTGAGAACTTGCCCACCATTTACATAAAAAACTTGACCTACTCTTCGTCCTCGAAGACTTGCCAATGCTTTACGTTGTCCAGAATGGTGGGGTGGTTTCGCACTTCAACCTCATATCTAAGCAAGGGATTCTGCGGGGGGCAGAAATTACTAGTTGCTACCGCTAGTGAGTCGGCCATTCTATTATTATCCCTCAGCATGAACTGAATGTTAAAAGTGGAGAAGAAGTTCTCAACCAAATACCATACCTCATTCATGTAAGCTCTGAGCTGCGGGTGTTTAGTTTGGCATTGGGTCCTCACTTGTCTGAATCTCCAAACACCTTGAGGTTCTATATGTTCATGTTCCATGCTACCTGCAATCCAAATAGCAGGGTTTCATACTCAGCCACGTTGTTTGTGGATTCAAATTCCAACTTAAAAGAGAAGGGAAGTAAGCAACCTTCTGGTGATATCAAGAGTACCCCGACTCCGTTTCCTTCTCATGAATAAGCCCCATCAAATTGCAAGGTCCAAATTTTGTTTTCCATTCTTCTTATGGGATTCTCTTGTATTAGAGGGAATACTTTTGTTTCTTGTAGGAAATTTTCATCCTCCTCGAGCATAAGACAAGAGAATTCACCTTCCTTGCCATATGCCGGATAATTTGACGAACCATCGGCTTTGGTGACCATCTTCAAAAAACCTGGATTCATGGTATAATATTCTTTCCTCCCCACCGAACACTGGAATAGTGGCATAGGTGAGGTCAATTTTTATTGATCCTCCAATCTTGGAACCCCAAGATCTAGACAGTAACAATCCAAACCGAGCTGGGATATCAGCTACAACAATGTCCATTACCACACTTTTGGCTGGAATCTGGGCTAATTTTACTACCAGATCTCTTATCATACCCAAGCACTTCACCCTCTTGGAATCAAAAGAATACAGGTCTTTATAAGGCCTTGTAATATGCAAACCCAATTTCTCCATGAAAGATAATGGCAACAGGTTATGTGAAGCCCCAGAATCCACCATGCAATTGTGCAACAATAGGTAATGTATCACTAGAGTCACATAGAACGGGGGAGTGGCTATGTCCTGCTCTTGTACATGAGGTCCAAAAACCACCATGGGTCATTCTTCTTGGAGGTTGAGGTTGTCAGGAAGAGGACTTATACCATGGGGCTGCATGAATTGGGACACTTGAGATTTGTATGAAGGCTGTTTCAAGAGCTCGATCAGGGGAACTGGGATCTTGACTTTATCTAATTATTTCTGGAGGTTAAAGGTCATGGGAGATTTTTCTGTATAACTTCTTTGTACTGCTCTTTAGGATGGTCGGGCGGGTTCAAGGTTACAGATGAGGACTTCTCATTTTTTGGGGGATCATCCTCTTGCTTTGTGGACATGGATAACATGGATTTATGAAGGGATGATTCTTCTAATGGATTTTCCCCCTTATTAAAAAAACTAGGAGGGGTTTGTTCTCTTGATATGGACTCTTCATTTTGTTCTTACACTCTGGTTCTGTTCATGGAGGACCTAAGATCATACTTCTTGTGGAGTTGAGCTTGCATGAAATCCATGAACTACTTGCAGTAATTGTCAATATCTCGATCTTCTGGGGGGACATCCTTCTCTTATTGATCCCCTTGCAGGGTGAGTTCACCCTCCTCATCATCAGAGTAAGCGAGGAATTGATTCTCTTGGCTTTCTATGACTTCCTTGGCCCATTCCTCCAACTCTCCTTCCAAGTATAGAGAAGGTTGGATGTGATATTATTGTTCCTTCCTTTCCCGCTGCAACAACTATAGAGGAGGATTCAGATACTGGAGGTTAAACCCATGGCTAGGAATCATTTTATTGGAATGAGGAGGGGAATTCTTAGCCTCCAATTCAAGCTTAACTATCTTATTTGAGAGGTTCTTGATCAACTTATTCATTTCTTCAATTCTATACTCCTATGATTCCCTCTCTTGATTAGAAGTAGAAGCTTCCTCCCTATTCTTTCTTCTCGCTTCATACTCTAACTTCCCTTTGAATTTACCAGTAGAAGAAAAGTTTACTTCTACTTCCAATGCATCAGTCTGGATTTGATCCAGAGATGTGGATTTTCTTTCTCTTAGGGTTAACCCAAACTCTGGTTCGAAAACTCCTGCGAAGGCCACCTTAGCAGCTACTTGGGGAGGCTTTATCTCATCAGGGAGATTATTATAGAGCTTATTGAACCTCTTTATGAATTCTGTTACATCCTCATTGTGTATCTTTTTAAGAGCATTGAACTCTGTGAGAACGTATCCATGATCCCTCTTTTCTCCCCATTTTAGTGTGAAGAAATTCTCCATTTCTTCCCAAGTGGTGACTATGTTATCGGCTAGAGACTTGAACCACTTCTGAGCCTCTCCATCCAAATATTGGATGAAAATCCTTAACACCGCATCTAAGTGCTCTACATTCAAATTTCAGCAAAGGTACATAAATTTTCGATATGTCTTTGTGCCGAAGTATTATCTTCCCTGGTGAACCGAGTTAGGAGCTTTAGATAATCTTGTGGCATGTCATTCAATACTTGAGGTAGAGCTAATGTAGCATACTTGTTGAGGAGGAACCCAAGTACAACCATGAGGGGCAGTGGTGGTAGATTATGAGGATGAATTGGCTGGGGTATAATAGGTGTGTGCTGATTAGAGGTTTGTATTGGTCTATAAAAAGCTTTGGAGTGTTGCAACTTCTTTAACTTATTCAGCCTTGGGAGTAGGGTGCAAGGGAGGTAGAGAAGTATCATCGGATTCCACTTCGTCTTTTATGGTTGAGATGGCTACAACAAAGGCTTCTGGAGAATACCCAAGTACATGGGCTGTGGAGCTAGGACCATAGATGATAGCTTTCTGAGATGATGAAGGTGAATCTTCTAGAGAAAATGAGGGTAGGTCAGCCTGGCTAGGTTGCTTCTCCTTTCATATTTTCTTAAATATGATATTTTTGGGATCAGATACAAAAGGGGCTCTCTGCTACGAAGTATTTGATCGAGTATGATGCCTTGTGAAAGACAAGATTACTTGTGATTAAGAATATTTTACAATGGAGTCACCAAGGTGATCAATACAAAACTCCCAACCCTTCCTGCTCACTTGTCTGAAGGGTGGAACTTATTTCATCTCCCAGGGAAAATATTTCTTCATTCATATCCCCAGCAATAGCGACAAAAATATGTTGCCACTCCTAGAGATAGTCTTGAGTTGTAGGGGACTAGTGCCTAGGACATCTTAAGGACATGAGGTCTTCTTGTATTAAATTTCAATTTGGGGAGACCTCACAGGATATATCCTTTGTGAGATTTATTTACTTGGTGGTTTTAGATAACAATGGGAGCAGAGAAATGGAGTTAAATCTGATTGTATGCTGGATATCACTCAGAATGGGCCTGAGGTTGTTATGAAGCTCAATTGATGTAAATGGGCCAGATATGAAACCAATGAAAAATATTTAGAGGTAAAATAGGGTGTGTTGGGGTTCCCATGTTTTGGCCAGATTGGCAAGACCAAAAGATGAGACAACATCAAACCACTTTCAGACCTCAGGATCTAGCCCTCCTGGATCCAGAGAGGGATCTCTCTATGATTGTTAAGGTATATGTCTTTGAAACTCAATGTTAAGATATTAGGCTATTTATAAGGCACAAGGTTTGTTTGTTTGATTGCTTGTTTGGTTGCTGGTTATCAGGAAAGAAGGGTTCAATGTAAGACAAGGATGAGCAAAGAGGATTTAGGTAGAGTTGAAATATTCCAGGGAGCATTCAATACCATTGGGCAATGGAGTCAAGAAAGGATTTTCTTGCTAATCAATATGCAGGCTTTCAATTGGGCTAGCCATCTAAAAAATTGGATCTTAAAGATGATAGCATGGTATGGAATGGTAGGGGAGGAGGAACAATAAAGGTTTAGAACACAAAGTTAGAGACCTGAGATCAAAAAGAGACTTTGAAATCTTAATGCTTCGGCCTCAAGCTTGAGGGATCTTAGAAAGGCTAGCTGGTTGCACAAGGATCCTAGTGGACAGGGCTAACTCTAATCCCCAATTTTCCCAAATCTTCCAGCTAGATCCTAACAATAACATCTAAGAACCGATTCATTTAATTCATACATCAGCTAGCAGGCAATAACATCCACTACACTAGTTAAATCAACTGAAATCAATTCTTAGATAATACATTTAGTAAAAAACATTGAAGGCAAGGAGAGCAGAAACATAGGGTACCTAACAAGGGTAAATCCTATGCCAATATTCTAATGCGAGCCAGTAGAAATGAAATGAAACGGAATGCAAGTTAAACACAAACACAGAGATAGAAAAACATCACCGCTACTTTAGATCAGGATCCAAATAAATGTGCTTGTCATATTAAAAAGCAACACCAGTCAAGTACAACATTGCCAATAGCTGGATACTCAATTTGAAAACATCTTCCTCAGCCTATATTACTACTTTACACAGAGAATACGTCTCAAAAGAAACAGCTTGAAATTATTTGATAACTGATCAACAACCTTTACAATGAGTTTCTTCATGAATTTATAGCTCGAGTGGAGCAGAGAAAGTAGGTGAAAACTAAATGCAACATTAAAACTCAGGAAAGGAAAGGGGGCTGAGGCCCATTCTATTTAAATTCTGTGCATTTATCCATGGCACTCTTTGGGTGAAAGAGTGGTCTTCTCCAGGCTTCCATTTACTCCGGTATGTCTCTGATGTACCTTGGCTGCAGTACTCTGTAGTACTTCTGGTGAATAAACAAAAAAGTAAATAAATGATGCTAGGGTCTTCCATACTGTGCGACAAATTCTACTGATAACATAGGACTGCTGTCAGGGTGGGAAATTCTATAGGAACATGGTATAGAATAAAGCTGCATGGGCACTCAGTCCTTTATGGGGAAAACATTCTGCTGATGTGCAAACCCTGATATACATAAATTTCTGCGTGCTGTACCTTCTGTGTGCTCCATGATGTCTTCGATCTGGTGTTTTGATGGCTCTGGGAAGGTTTCGCAGAGTTTAACCCTACTCTTTAAATGGCGATCATATCAATCACCTTCTTAGGCTTTGCTTCATTATTTCAAATTCTGCACACGGTCCTTTCTGCATTTTTGGCAGCTGTAATAAAGAATGTGTAATCATGGCAAATTTCACCACCCGATAACCCTGCAAAACACAAAAAACTGTTAAGAAAACACAGCTGGGGACGCTTTGATGGCCTGTGGGATGGTGATGCAATCGTGGGGGAATGGCGAGAAATGATGTGGAAGACTTGCAGTGTGGTGGAAATAGTGGGAAATACAGTTGGAAGGTGGCGCAGACAGAAAATCAAAGGAAAAACCTTAAATATCGACCTTGGAATGAAGTATATATGAAGGGACGGGCGAATATACGATGGAACACGTGGACTGGTGACGTGGCGGGAGACGGTCAACGGCGGGTGTGTGAATAAATCTGGACCGTCTGATCTCAGGAGGAGATCGACGGTGGGAAACACATCGGAGGGTGATGGACAGTGGGCCAGGGGTACGGATGACTTGGTTTATCCACCGTGCAACTTCGTGGTGCGACAACCGTCGGATGGACGATCACAGATCGGACGGTGCAAGTGCATATCGTGCCGGGTTTTCTACCGAAAAATAACGCGCGATGAGCGGGCGGTTTTGAAATAGTGCCGCTGCCACGTGTCGCGCGATGAGTGGAATCGCTGGCCCATTGGAAAATACCGCCCACCTCTCAAAGGCAGTGCGATAGATACCGCTGGTTTCTGAACAGTGCACGGGGACCACCGGGGCGGGTAAACTCTGACTGTTGATTTGGCGGGCAAATGAACAATTATGATGTGATGAACGGGGTGGCAAACAGAGTGAATGGTGGGTGTTGTGGGGATGCGACAAAATGTCTGATCTATACAGATCAACGGTTTACAATGCCCCCGATGCGGATTTGATATAAGCGCTTTTCGGGCTGGCGGGTGGTTCTAGTGCTGCGGTCGCGTGGTGGGAAAGGTACAGGGGTTTGGCCGAAAGGGGCTAGGCCCACATATATGGAGAATATGGTTTTTGGGCCATTTTTAATGCAATTTGAGGCTAGAGGAGGGAAATGATAGAGGAGACAATGATTAACTAAACCACACCAGGGGTGTGTGTATGGTTTAGAGGGGATTTTGGGAAGGTTTAGAAGGATTAGGGGGGGGATTTTGGGGGTGAAAGGGGGAGTTTAACAAAGGGAAAAAAGGGTTAAAAGGGATATTTTGCAGGGATACAAGGGATAAATGGAGGCCTTTTGGAGCACAGCCTTTGCAATCAGTGAGACTTTATAAAGGGAGTTAGCAAAGGGAATTTTTATCAAAGGCAAAGGCACAGGAGACTTCAAGGATGATGTGTCTTCAGGGGAGATGCATTCCTTGAAGGCTCAAAAACCATTTAGCCCCCTACTTTGCTTGTGAAAAATTTATAGGGGGGATAACAGGGTGACCACTTGGATGAACGGGGAGAGGAGAGTCAGAGGAGGTAGGCTTACTGAAAGGTAAGAATCTACCCTTTGCAGCCTTAAAGAAGAAAATGGTTGTGATAAAGAGTATGAAACAAAAATCCTGTGTCAAGCACAATTAAGGTGACCAAGTGATTAACTTGTGAATACCATTTCCAGTAGTAAGATGAAGGTAAATTCATCCATTAAACACTTGTGACCAAAATTCTGAACAAACGATAATTGAAGAAACATTTGGCGAAATTGAATAAGAAAACTAAACAAATACACAAAAAAGGCATACATACTATTAAAAAGCTCAGTTGGAATCCATTTGCAACAAATCGTTATTGTATTATCTTCTCAAAACAAATCTTTAAGATATGCATTAAGAGCTTATCCTAGACATTACAAAATGTTCTATACCAAAATGTGAACTCAGAACTTCCACAGAAATCATAACCCTTCTTTCTTCACTACGTTCGCTCTTTATATTTTTTACATTGGAGCTCATTAGCCAGATATTTCTTGGACAGATATTCTTTCTTGATCTTATTGTTTCCAAAAGCACTACTATTCGACACTTATTACAACAGAAACATAACAATTAAACAGTACTTAGGGTGAAATCAAGATTTCACCCGATTTTACAACACAACTAAAAATATAACAGAAAAGAAAAAAAAAGGCCGCGTGGGCCTGATCATGACATCTTTAACGGGTACGATGAGAAGTGACAGTGAATAGGTGGGCAACCTGGTTTCCCTCTCATGATTCTACCTGTTGTGGAAAAGCCTCCACTCCCTCATTCTCATGATTCAAATTAACCGATATGCAACGACCAGTAGTGTTGTGCGTGCCTGGATCTTTAGCGTAGGTTTCCTAGATGAACTGAATCCACCATAGTTGTGCTTGTTCCACCAAAAACACATGTTGTGCTTAGCTTTCAAAACCAGAGACTGGGCTTCAGAAAGGGGTCGGTGACATTAACACTCAACGGGAAGGTTTAACAGTGAAAAGGGTGGGACAAAGGCCGTGGAAGGGTTGTTGATGACGTGGTAGGGAGGTGGGGCCCAAACTGATATCACAAATCGCAATCGAGAGTCGGGGAGTTTTCTTATGAGGAGTAGGAAGTAAATGTCATAATCTATGATTTTCGATGTGCGGTGGTAGAAAGGTGACGTGGCAAGGAGGTGGGGTTGCCCGCGGATCGAAATTGGGAGTATTTAGTTACGAGGAGCTGGAGATAAATGCCATAATCTGTGATCTTCAATGTGTGGTGCCAGGAAGGTGACGTGGAAAGGAGGTGGGGCCGCCCACAGATCATGATCGGGAGTACTTAGTTATGAGAAGCGAGAGGTAAATGCTATAATTTGCAAGGAGCGAAGTACGATTGCAGTGAGTGGAAGATGATGTGGCAAGGAGGTGGGGCCACTCGTGGATCACAATCGAGATTATTTGTTATGGGAAAGTAGAGGGTAAATGTTATACTCTACAAGGAGCGAAGTGCGATGAGTGGAGAGGTTGGCGATGCGAAAAGGTAAATGGTAAGTTTCTTTCCTCTTTTGACTGCGGGGCGTCCTCCCGACCCGTGCTTGAGGTGTTTGGTCTTCATATTAGCCTCTTCGGATCTTCATTTTCTTGACTCTGATGTTTCCTTATTCGTTCAAAAGAACCACAATCCAACATAACTCATAAAATATTTTTGTAGAATTCACTAGTCATTAGAGAGTAAAGTTAGTTGAGCGCCTCAAAATGATTTAGCACCTATTTCATGTAAAATACAAAGCACATGTCAAACTAATAAAAGATAAATGTTCATGCAATCCAATTGTAGATAGAATATTCAATATTTGGTGGTACAAAGATTGAGATGCATGTGACTATTAAATGTTATACAATCCAACTGCAGGTGGTAGCATCTTTAATGAGTGGTAATATAGACACACTTGCTTATTAAAGTTTATGTTTTGATGAATGGTAATACATTTTACAGACACATATTCTTGTTGAATTATATATAACCATACTCTTTTGTGGCCACCTTTTGAAAATCAAAATTTTTTAAACTAAAATGTAACTTTGTTAAAGTTTATGTAAATGTGTTCTTTCTAGTCACCTTGTTACAATTTTAGATCTCCATAAAATAAATAAACTATCATGTTTTCAAGATGCACATATTTTTGCTAGGAAATTATTGGCATTTTGTGTACTAAAGTCCCATGATTTCAGTTTTTTTCATACATTTTGAAGCATGGTGGAACCACAAAATTGTTAGTACTCAAGGTAAGTATAACTAAAGAAACCACAAATTTTCAAAAAGACACAAATGAGGTGAATTCCAATGTTTGGTGATTAGTACCTTACAATAAAGCAATAAATTCCAAGGGAAAATGTTTAGATGGCATTTAATTTATGTTATTTAATGTTTTTTATGGCCAAATAAGAAAATCCGATGCCATAATGCATAGCAACAATTATAGTGTACCTAGTGGGTAATATGGGGTACCTAGGGAGGAGCCCAAGGGGAATCATAGTAGAAGAATAATAATGGAGGCCATTCAATTTAAGTTTGAGAAGTTCCATGATCCGTAAATAGCCGTAGATATTCCATTGGACAGTTCGTCATAACAGATATGATAATAATGTATTAAAATACTGAAATTTTACACTATTGCAGTTTTATTAAAATTATAGATTTGTATATTTCACTGTAATTAGTGCATTCATGCGAATGGAAATTATGAAGAAAAGTAGAGAATGAAAAAATAAGCTCACACACACACATAATACATGATATATGCTCTATGGGAAACTCTTTCAGGAGAAAAACCTAGCTAGAACGTGAGGTTCCTTCGCTCTCTTTCTCTGTCTAGAAATATGGTTGTAGGTACAAAGAAGTAATGCATGCGGCCCATGGGATGCTTAAGTGCATAGATCCTCTCCATGTGCTCTACCTCATATCTCTCCTAGCTATCTTTTCTCAACTATGGAACCAAATTCTCTCGAAATAATGGAATGCCTCTTCCACCTAGTTTCCCGGTTATAACATAGCCCGATAGCCTACTAGTGTTTATTTTGACTACACCAAATTTTAACTAGAGTTACAATATAGAATCTTCTAGAGTATTTTACATCATAATCACATGGCTATAATGTTTTTTGTGAATAATGGGGGCTGCCATGACATCCTCCCGAACTATAGGTGTGAAAACATGAAATTTAACTTCTGAGTGGCATAACTTTTGCATACAGACTATGATTGATGTTCTTATTGCATTGTTCAAAAGATATTTATGTGTAGAATAGAATGAAAGTACGAAAATCTAAATAAGTAAATTTTTACCCCCAAAAAACATCGTTTTATGCCTCAAAATTCTCTTGGAAGGTTTCAAACCCCGTTTTTCCAAATTGGGTCTCGTCGGTAAAAACGGTCCCATGAGATGATCCTCCACATTTTCCACTCCAAATGCATCGAGATGGATGAAAAAAAATAATATAATGGTATAATCCAGATCAGACATCCTCATTTTTGGAGGTTTTTGTTCCCCAAAAGCTTCTACTGAATGAGGTGAGGAAATTTTTCCTCCACCTTCTCTCTGGTGTACCATTTATCTTTGCCCAGAAGCTATCCCTTCAACCCAATCTGCCAAAGGTCATGCTGCCCAATCTTGTAGTTATGGACCTCTTCTGCAAAATTTTATCTTTTGTCAACTCTGCTTGAGCATCTAATTCCAAATCCTCCACAAAAGGTAGGACATGTTCCTCTTCCTCATCCAACATGGAAGGCTCACAACTGAGTAAATGCACATATATGGTGGCAAATTGAGTTGATAAGCATTATCACCCACCTTTTCTAGTACCTAAAAGGGACCATACCTCAGAGTCTTGATTTTCTTACTAGCCCCTTGCAACCTGTCCTTTTTCAATTGTAACCATACTGTTTATCCCACCTTGAATGATTTCTCTATTCTATGTTGATCATGCCTAACCTTATACTTTTGTTTTGAGTTATGTAGTGTTTCTTGTGCCCATAGATGGATCTGCCTAATATTATCTATTAATTTTGTATCCCTTAATGCATCTCTTGTAACATCTTCCCTCACTCCTCCTTATTACCCATATGCAATATCCAAAGGTGAAGGTGGAAAAAATCCAAAACAAGTTTCAAATGGGGATTTTATTGTAGAAGTGTGGACCGCTCTATTATAATAATGTTGTATATATACCATATTTTCATCCCAAATCTTCAGAATATTTTGGTTGTATCCCCTTAGAAGTTGCACCAAAGTCCTGTTGACTATTTTTGTCTATGCATCTGTCTTTGGATGGAAGACTATAGATCAATTCAACTTTATGTCCATCTTCTCCCACAAAGTAGTTGATAATGCGCTAAGAAAAATTGTATCCTTTTTTGAAAATATGCTCCTTGGTATCCCAAAGTGCACCTAGACCTGTCTGTTAGTCATCAGTATTTTTCACCTGTTGATGATGACTAGTTTTTAAAGCCAAGTTTTCTAGAAGCTGATCTCCAGTTTGTCAAATCTGTCATCTAGAAAACACCCCTAAACAATTTTTGTCCTCCTGCCTTTTCCAGTCAGCCTATGATGAGAAAAAACCTAGTTGTCAGGTCCTATTTGGTTTCAGTCATATCATCCTGTCCATGATCTGTCTTGTGCTAAAAGATATCTGCTGAAATTTACCCTCATCCCCAGGTCATTCATTAACCAACTGTTGATAAGAATTTCAACCACTCTACCTCTGGTCAAATGTCATCTTAAGATCTAGTCATACCAAAGAGAATACTCAAAATTTGTTAAAGATCTCCCCTAAGTTAGGTAGTGGCACTTTAGGAAATCCTTCCTTGGCAAAAGCATCCTGAGCCAAAATCTTTTGTTCAATACCAGCCAACCCTGAATTGGCGCTTAGTCTGCAGAAAAAAAAAGCTTTATACAACCATAGGTCATGCCACTAAAAGGTCTTGATGTCTCAGCAGTACATGTTTCAAAAGCCAAATTGATATTATGTTGATCTACAGTGTTTCAGTGTCTCTTTCAAAAGCAGAAATGCACAAGTATTCCAGAAGACATCATCAAACTGAACATAAGAAGACAACTGCTTCTCATGTTGTTTTGAGCCCGGGATAAGAATACTAGTCAGAGAGAAAATTCAATAAGCCTCTGCAAACACAGTCAAGAAAGGTTGGTAAGAAATGACTAGCCAACAAATACTCTACAAATACAAGTCATGTGGCTCCTGGTTTAAAGATTCACAAGGATATTCTGACCACACGATACATATCTTAGAACATACCTCTTATAGCATATTGTCAAATTTTCACTTTATTACTTATCGTGATATACCAAGCAGAGATATGTATTACAAGGAAAGATGACACAGTTTGAGAAAGGGATGAAATGTCATGACTATGTTAACCTCCTCCAAGCATGAGCAGATGGTTGGGTGACTGTGTTAACCTCCTCTAAACATGAGCAGATGGTTGGGTGGCTTGTTGTAAACTTCCTCCAGTATAAAGAGCAGATGGTTTGGAAATATTATGCTAACCTTCTTCATTTAAAAGCATATCGTTAGGAACATGATAAAGGTCTCCTTCATTTAAAAATCAGAGGGTCAGGAACAAAGGTATAGCCTCATTCAAAGAGCACAAGACTAACAGTGTTTCAAATGGCCTAAAGACTTGTTTACACCACTTCCTCCAAAGGATGAAACAACTGATACAACAGTAGTGTTTCAAGTAGTGTTTAAAGGAGTTCACTGTTTAAAAGACAAGGTTGAAAATCAATAGGAAGCAATTGAAGGTTCATGGTTTGAAGCCATTTGTGACATCATCAAAGCAGTGATACAAGGGTGTCAAAAGAAGTGTTTTCTCTTTATCTATAAAGGCCTCCTTCGAAGAGTAACCAGAGGCTAGAATGTTCAAAACTTGGAACAGGCTCATCAAAATGACAGGAGGGGTATGAAAAAATGATTCAAATTCAAGACAACATTCAAAGAAACAAGGCATACCACAGTCATAGACAAGACCTTTTTATGTACATATGAACAAACGCTGTTGTTGTATATGATTGCATTGAGGGTCTTTAAAAGCCTTCTCCTTGATAAACAGATATAGGTCAAATCTTGGTGAGTGCAAATGAGGTTTTTTCCATAATCAAGAGAAAATGTTATAAGGTTCCTAACAGTTGAACAGTCTTTGAAATGGTTCCTAAAGAAATTTTCCTTTTTAAGGGATAGAACAGCCTCAGTCTTCAACAATAGCCTCCTCATATGCATACGAAGAGGATAGTTAAGTAAAAAGGTCCCGATGGTATTTTAAAAAGTCATATATTACCAGGAACAATGATTTATGTTTGATATGACAAAAAGCCTTTTCAAAAGACATCCAAAAACTTACAAAGTAAATACAAAGTTTTTTGAGATTATTTGAATTATAAAGGCGGAGATCACTGTTTAAAGGGCCGATTATGGAAATATCAAACCATGAAGCAATCATCCTTAGTTTCTCACTGAAGAAACAAAGCTTTTTTCGGGAAATTTTTCAAGTTATCAGTGCTCAAGGTCTGCACGGCACGCCTGTAGATGTGCGTGGCACGCTTGTGAGTGCCCATACAAAGAATTTGAACGTAGGCATGGCGTGTGGTGTGCCTGTGTCTTCGGTCACCGGGCGCCCGAAAAAGACTCGACAACCTCCATCTGCACGACGTTTTATCTTGAAAACGTGCCTCTCACCCAAAGGGTTTCCAAAAACTCCTTTGAAAGCTAAATCAAAGATCAACAAGGCCCATAAACATTCTTCAAGGTACTTCTTCACCTCTTGGTAAATTTTGAAGTTAAAGGGGGATGTTTTTGCTGTGTTTTCCCTAAGAAGAAACAGTGATTTTGAAAGCACTTCATCATCTAAAAACACAGAGATAGACAGTGGTAAAGAGATAGAGTTTTTGTAAAAATTGAAGGATGTCTCCTTGTGTTGTGAAGAGGTCTCAAATTTTCTTAAAGAGGTGTCCTAACAGTGTTAACAAAGCACAAAACTTGTCTCCTAAAAAACAAGGAAAGACACAGTGATTAGGAGTTTGGGCATTTGGTCAAAATCAAAGAAGTTTTTGTTGCTGTGAGTGTCAAGGATTAAAACAGTGAAAGAAGGGAGGTTTGTTATCCCAATTTGAAAACCCTTTATTGTGCTATAAAAAATAGCTAAGACTGCCCACAGTTACTATAAAGGAGCAGAGTTAGTTTAAGAGGTCTTCAAATAAATGTAAAAGAAGTATCTTAATAGTATTTTGAAAAGGTTTTTGTTTGTTAAAACTCAGAGGGAAACTGTGGTTAGAAGATGAAGGCTTGGTCAATTTAAAGAGGCCCTTTTTGTGTTGTTAGATAGTAAACTTTGTGCAGCCCTCAGAGTCCAAAAAGTAGAGTTTGTTTTGAAAGGTCTTCAAGTCAGTTGAAATATATCTTGCTTACTTTTTAAAAGGGGCAGTGAATAGCAAAGGGGCAGTGCTTGAAGGGAGGATCTTTTGTGCCAAAACAAAAGAAATCCTTCTTCAACAAAGAACTTCAAACACATCTTTAAAAGACCTTTTGCTCAAACACAGTGATTAAAGTGATTTTGGTTCTCATTTGACAAATAATTGTTTTTTAGCATCAAAGAAGCACGGTGACTTACCAGGAAGACAAAGTGTAGTGTTGGGAAACCATTTCAAAGACCACTTGAAACAGCTTATCTTGGTCAGCCAACAAAGAGTATCCAAAGAAAAATTCCTCCCAGGAAGATAACAGAAGTGGACCTCACAAAAGGTATGAACCTTTTTCAACTGAGGAAGTAAATGCCCATCCTTCAGTACTTTTTAACTTTCATGAAGTTGGATGTTTAGAGTTTTGTCAAAGGGTTTAGGAGGTGAAAATTTATCTTCCCTTGACACACCTATTGGCTTCAAGACTACAAGGGAAACATGTTCAGCTAGCAGGCTTAGATTTCAAGCTTTCTCCCAGATCCATTTCCAGAGCTACCAAAATCCCATATGTCGGAGAAAAATGGTTTAAGCATAGCTACCTAGACTTAGATCAATACAAACCCTTTTTGAAGCCAGAGCATCAGGATGCATGCCCATCCATATTTCATTTTTCATATCTGGTGACGAGCTATGCTCCCCTCATGAAGATAATCATGAAATATTTCACATGCGAGGGAAGGTTTTCCAGGTCTATGCTTACCATGTCCGGCTACTCATGCAATTCACGATGACCCAATTGCTAAACCTCCCCTTTTTCCTCCATAGAAGTATTGAAAAAATGGCTTCCACTGTTCAAAAGAGACTTTCCTCTCAGCAGCCAACTTGTCTTTTCCATCATTCCCTTATCAATATTGTCATTCTTCATCAACTTGAGAAGAAGGGAATCTCTTGGGACACTTTCATTTCACATCCCGATTTCGCCACTGCTTCTTCATCCGATGCATCTCCTTCACCTTCCACTCATCCTCCTTCTCCTTCTTCTAGTAAACCAACTCCTAAGAAGCCAAAATCTCCCATGATTGATCAAGAAGAAGAGCATAGTGAGGAAGAACAACATAGTGAGGAAGAGCAGCATAATGATGAAGAGGAGCATAGTGAGGAAGAGTAGCATAATGATGAAGAACAACACAGTAAAGGAGAACAACATAATGATGAAGAGGAGCATAGTGAGGAAGAGCAGCATAATGAGGAAGAACAACACAGTAAGGGAGAACAACATAATGAGGAAGAAGAACACAGTGAGGAAAGGCAGCATAGTGATCAAGAACAAAACAGTGAAGAGGATCCAAGTCAAAGGGAGCAAAGTGAATAAAAACATTGTGATGAAAGGCAGCATAGTGATGAAGAAGAGCGCCATGAAAAAGAGAAAAAAAATGAAGAGGGAAATGATGAATAAATGGAATAGTTTGATGAGGATATTGGTAGCCTTCATAGCAGTAAAAATGATGAGGATGAAGCAAAAAATATTGACGATACAGGGCCTAAAAGTCATGAAGAAAGTAGGGAAAAGAGTGAAAAGGGCAGCCTTCAAAAAGACATGGAAGGTGACAGTCAAAACATTCATGAAGAAGGTCAAAACAGTGGAAAGGATGATGAGGGGAGTAGCAAGGGCAAAGAGAAAATAGAGCATGTGCTAGCTAGCTCTCCTAGGCAAGGGGCCATGCTTTCTTCTCCAAAGGAGACAAAGCCCCGAACATCAAGAAAGAGAGCGCCTCAAATTGTAACTCCAAATGTTACTAGAGCCCTTTGAAGCAAAGGGAAGTTTCCCAAGCAATCCATTGTTAAATTACCAAAGAGGAGGAAGACCAAGAAGGCCACCCAAAGCAAGAGAAAAGAGAAGGAAGAAAGTAGCCATGAGAAAGAGAGGGACTTTGAAATAATTCAGATAAACAGTGATGACAGCAACAATGAGGTCAGAATCCTAGAGTCTCTCTTGATAAATAGAGAAGAACAAATTCATAATCTAAGAGCAGATCTAGAGAGGTCTAAAAACCTCATTCACTTTCTGCAAACACAAAACAAGCAGATGAGTGTCCACATGGCGGTATATGAGACACGGGCTATCAAGTATCAAAAAGAGGCCTCCAAAGCTCAAATTAAGTTGGAAGAACTCATGGGCAAGTTCAATGATAGTGAAGAAGAAGATCAGCCAAGGAGAAAGAGGCCAAGGACCATGGGACTCAGAAGAGCTTTGGAGAAACAAAAAGAGGAAGAGGCTGCCATTTTCCAATCTTTTCCTCTTACTACCTTATTCACCAAAGAAATAGAAAACAATAGAGAGGCATGGCTTGAAAGGGTGAATGAAAACTTGGAGAAGGAGTTGGAAGATGCCAATAGAGATTTTGAGCTTCAAAGAAGGATGACCGGGTGCTATAAGAAGCTTAATCAATTCACCTGGCGGAAATTGAAAGCCACACAAGAAAAGCTCAAAGAGGCTCAAAAGAAGCACGCAGTACAAAAAATAAAGAAAGACACATCAAGGCTCCAAATTTTGGCCTCCGCTTCTCATCATGCTTCTGAAAACCCTTGAGGGTCATGCACACCAAAATTGGGCAAAATTCGACAAGTTTTGGTTTTTTGACATTTTTGGGCTTTTTGCTAAAAATCATGGGCATTTCCATTTATGTTTGAAATATCCTCAAAGGATGAAAATGGTATCATTGGATTCCATAATTTCAGGGGCATATACTCAGTGAATTTTAGATAAATTGAAGATGATTTGGTCCCCCAAAGTGGTGAAAAACAGTCACTTTTTCAACACTCTGCCCCGCATATCAGCAAAGGCTATTTTCTGGGTTTTTCCACACAGGTCAGTTTTTGACAAGCTTCTAGTGATCCGTTTATATATAAAAAAAAAATTCAGAAACTAGACATCCATATCTTTGTCACGAGCCATCACGGGCCTCGTTTCGACATCGGGAAGGCCTCCAAAAGTTTCCCACAAGACAGGGGGATTTTCTGCTGATATATTTCTTAAGTATTTTTGTGAAAAATGCACTTTTCTGAAGTGGCTTTTCCTAATGTGCGTTTAGCCTTTTTTGGCCATGGTTAGTTAGGAAAAGTCAATATAATTTCCTTTTTTAGCATTTTTAAGATATTTTTATAGATATTTTGTGCCTTGGGCTTTGCAAAGCTTCAAGGACAAAATCAGATATTTTTGATGGGCCAATGAGCTTGCTAGTTGCACTAGGAGGTTTTCCCTCATCTTGGCCTATATATTCCAAGAGAATTCATTGTAAATAAGACTGAACTTGATGTTATAGAGCAATATATGGTTATACAAGCTTCGAAGAAATAATTGTCTCATGCATTGGATAGTTTCTTGAATGTTTTGGATGATGAAAGAGGACTGCTGTTGGATTCCTTGACTTGGTAAAATGGTATAGTGTCCCTCTCTGTTATGCTTCTTAGTTTTCATTCATATTTCATGCTCTTGCTTGCTATACGACAGTAGAGAATAGATTTGAGACATGCCCTTGGAGGCACCTCAGATTTCCTGTTTCTTTATAGCTTCTATGTTTTCTTCCTTCTTAGTCATATCAAAGAATCCTTGATTACTCTTTGATCATTGAAGAAATTGTTTTCTTGTTTCATTTATGGTTTTATGCATGCTAAGTATGATTCACGGTATGCCCTGCTTACTCATGGCTAGTCATAGCTCCACCTCTGAAACCTTTCTTTGAATGTTTTATTGTCCTAGTTGAACCAAGGAGGTCTTGTACTGATCTTGCTATTTGCCTAAAACTATGCAATCTTACTTCAAAGTGCCCGATAGATTGAAATAGAATGTCTAGGCATTTCCTCATAGTGGTTTGAGTTATTTGTTTGTCTTAATTGTCTTTCCCCAAAGTCTGATAGAAATTTCCTAAAGTTAGAGACTCATATATCTCTATGTATTGCTTGAATGTTTATTTCTATGCATTTACCAGTTTGTAGTTACATTCATCATGATTAATGGTTAGCCCTACCATGTTTATGTCAGCTATTGAACTATTTATGTTTGAAAGCCTTTGTTCCTCACAAACTTAGTGTCCATCCCACTTCATTTTACCTTAATATCCATTTTACCTTTATCAAATTGACCCTTTAACATACCTTGTATCACCATTTGAAGCTTTCTTGACCTTTTCAACCCCATAGCCTAGTTGATCTGACAATATTTTTATCTATCTTAGTCTTTGATCAGTTCCTCCCTCACAAACCTAAAAGCAAAACCAAAAACTTACTTCACAACTAGCATAAAATTAGAAACATAAGAAGAAAAACACATAGATATCCCTTACACAAATAGAGAGAGCCCTCTCTGAGTCCAGGAAGGCCAGGTCCTTGGGCTCCAAAGATTGGTTTGATGTTACCCTGTCACTTGGCTTGCCAATCAGCCAAATCACGAGACCCTAACATAATGGCGATCATTGTGGGACTAATTGAGTACATAACAGTATAGAAAACTCTTGTCGATTCATTAATATTTCAAAATTTAAACAGGCAAGCAGTCCATAGAATCATTCAGAGTAAACACTTTTTGTTTCACCACCCTAGAAAAGTGATGAATCAGGTTTAGAATACTCTAATAAACCATAGGCTACACATAAAAACTCAGAAAACCCCAAAAACATCCCCATATTGGTCTTTCCTAGTTATTGGTGGTGGACCATAAGTACATCTCTATAAAAACAACTAAAATTCCACCTGGCGACTCCACTAGCCTCCAGTAGGCCTAAAAGCTCCATAAAAACCAAGAAGTTCATAAACCATACCTTTTTGTTGACTCATCATTTCCAAAGCTTGAAATTCATGGTGCAAACTCTGTGATCAGTGACAAACTAAGTATAACTTAGTGATTCAGAAAACTTCACCTAAACATAGGAGATAAACATAATAAACTTGCAAATAGAGCCATTAGCTTGTCCAAACAGTCTAGCAAACTGTTGAAACTAAGTGATAAGTCTTTCTTGCAAGTCTCACACCTCAAAGTTTGCTAAGAAAACTTTTTCCCGAAATCATCTTTGATTTTATTGGTGGTGGACAATAGATCTCAAAGAAATCCACCTAGCGACTCCACTAGATTTCAATTTTGTTTTGACCATTCTTCACATTAGCTAAACCCCTAGAGAGGCCATCCATCCAAAACAGTCACAAATACCATCCTCTCTAAATTCTATATTCAAAATCTGGCTTCACGAAGAATCAATACCAGATCTCATCCAGACCCAAATCCCCCTATCATAGTTGATAACCCAGAGAAGATTCTATGGCAAGCTTCCGAAATTGGCAACTTAGCTGCCGATAGGACCATCCGTAAAGAAAAATTAGTACGTGAACATCTCAAATCCTTGCAAGATTCCCCATTTGACTTAAAATCAACAAAAACCCTTTTTAGAAGCAAGTCACAAAGTAAAATCAACTTTGATGATCTTGAGCCCCTAGATTTGCAACAGAGTCCTAGTAGAGAAGCCTCACCTACTACACCTCCCGACTTTCAGCGTCTCCACCACTTTGGCTCCTACCATCCCAAATATGCTCAAAATCAGTTCACAAGTCCGAGTACATCCACCACACCCATCCAAACCACTACTGTTCAAATCACCTCAACTCATCCTACAAGCCCTCATATTGTAAATCAACCATTAGCTCTCGCCATGGCAGCTTGGTATGCACCTTTGGTGTTACCAAACCCTTTGGCACCTTTACAACATGACTACTAATCAAAAATCCTGCACTTTACCAGAGTTGAGGCTACTCACCCAACAACATGTAGATAGAATTAGAGATGCCTTTGAATATATGGAGATAGAAGACGAGACCATCAGAATGAGGATGTTCGCCCAAAGCCTGGGTGGAGAACCCAAAAAATGGTTTAAGAGCTTGACTCCAAACAGTATACACGATCTCCCAGAACTCTACCAAACCTTCATAAATAAGTGGGAAATCAGAAAAAAAACCCATTCAAATCCTGTCTGAGTATAACAATCTAAAAAGGGATAATGGGGAAAGTGTCCGAGACTACTGCACTAGGTTCAATAGTGTTTATAATGCCCTCCCGACTCACTTCAAACCTCCACTTGGCTCAGCCTTAGCAAAGTTTCCCGAAGGCTTTGACCCAGACATGACTTATCAACTAAGAGACAAGGACCCTGCAACCTTAGAAGAAATGAAAAAAGTGGCCATAAGTGCAGAAGCCAACTTAGCAGAAAAGAGAGCTAGGACTAGATCAGAAGAGAAAGTCACATACCGGGATGAGGTCGCCCATTTAGTCCCTTCCTTAGATCCTAGAATATATGACTTGGTTAGATCCATGGCAAAAATGTGGGAAAAGATAAGTGAAAACACACCTCTTAGGGACAACCAGCCAAACCCTCAAAACAGAAACCAAAACCAAAAATTTAGGAGAGAACATCCTCAAAACAAACCAAGGGAAATTGATCAACAAATCAGGCCACCCTCCAATGAAAACTATGTTGATGAGGAAGAGAGGGATATAGAACCCATTGATGAAAGTCATTTAAACCTAATAGGTTCTGATAACGAGAGTGAGGTTTACCTCATAGAAGAAGAACAAGCTTTCTTCTCCCCGAATCAAAACGAAACCAACTATGAGGACCCCGAAGATCCTGCTATAGGATTTCAGAACGCTATAATAGAAGCCCACAGTAAGTATGATCTTAGAAGTAGAAAAAACCAAGACAACTCCAAGAAAGGTAGCTCAGACACTTCTATTACTAAAAACCCTGATACCATCCTTAAAAGAGCAGTGGAAAGAAACAAAATCATGGTCAAGAAAACTGACCAAAACAAAGATAAAGCTATTCAGACAAACCTTGGCTCAGATTGTCCTAGTACCTCTACCAAGATTCCCGAGATGGCTGTTTTGAACAAAATCCCGAACCAAAGTCAGCAAATTAAGAACATAGAGAAAGTCATGGCTGAAAAAATTGAAGCAAACCTATCTAAACTACAAGCACCCTTCCGTTTTGAAGGAGAAATCGCCAAAACAAATATCACAATGCCTCTCACTGAACTTATCACCCAAAGATCTTACAAATCCCAAGTGTTGAAGGTCCTGAATATAGGAAATGATGCAAACACCCTAAATCTAGTTGATGACATCCCTGAAGTGTTGTTTGGTCCAAAAATAGAAGGGAAATTCCAAGAAGGAACCACTCTTCCCTTTTATATTAGTCTGAATATACATGACCAAATCCTACACAATGCCATGCTAGACTCTGGGGCCTCACATAATCTCATGCCAAAGGTTGTGATGGAAAGACTAGGCCTAGAAATAACAAAACCTGATAAATATTTATATTCATTTGATTCAAGTAGAGTCAAGTGTCTAGGCTTAATCAAAGATATTTGTTTCAGTTTGGCCCAAATACCTGCAAAACACCTGATCATGGACATAGTGGTAGCAAACATCCCTCCCAAGTACGGAATTATTTTATCCAGAACTTGGGGAGCCAAGCTTCAGCGAAATATTCAACTTGATATGTCCTACGCCACTATTCCTGTGTTTAACCAAACTAGAATACTCTATCGGGAATCACACATGAAATATATGGTCAACAACCAATAAAGGCCAGACAAAATCCCGATGTACTCCTGGCATTCTGATCTGAATTCCTTCATTTTACACACTGATGAAGACATTGAGGAACAGTTAGGAGAATTTGAAACAAACTTAGACCCACCACATCAGCTACCCTAGGTTCTCTATGATGAGCTAGACACTCAAAATTATCATGACCATGAGCAGTTATGTCTTGAGGAAAGAAAGTTTGTTCCTCTTGAAATAGAAATAGAGCAAGAAACACAAAAAATTATATACCATCAAGAAAACTGCCCAAACCATAGACAAACATCAGCAGTAACATCAGGAGACTTTTTCAGAACAGAGGCATTAGAAGACTTGCATATCACAAACCTCTTTGTAAATCAGGGGCAGGGAAGCTTAATTTTCTTACCATACCTTAAGGATTTACCATCTCATAACTCTACTTCTTCAAATGAAACCTTGACTGTAGCCACAACAGCTAAAAATCTAGAAAAAATTTCTGATAAACTTCTTATGAAAGGATATGATGACTGCAGTCCAAATATACGTGAGTTATTTGAACTAGCTAACATTCTGCCACTCCACCAAAGACTTAGAACTGCCGGAATTTGCAAGATTGTTCAAGATACTACTACATGTAGAGAAAACAGTGAGAAGCACTATGACACTGCCATCACTCTAAAAAACATCTTCGAAAAAAGAAAATACAAAATCCTTGACCAAACAATAATAATCAAAGACAAGGCAGCTGGACATAGGATCTGTTTCGATTTTAGAAACACAAATACACACCCTTGGGACAGAAATTATATCCATCTTGCCTAAGAACATGCTATACAAATGATAGGTGCTTCTAATTATGTGTCTTTACAAAATGATGTTTCAGGGTATCGCCAAATAATTTCTTTGCTCAAAGAATTTTTCAAGTATGTTGGAAGTAGTTCCATCGTCAGACCCAGAATTGTAAAAACACAAGACACCAAAAACATGCTCCTAAAAGCCATGTTTCCAGTTCAAAATTTTTGCATTCTGATGTACCTTGATGATGTCAACATATACTTCAAAAATGACAAAGAATATCTACATTATTTGAAAAAGATGTACAGCAAAAGAAGAAGTGGAGATCAAAGGTATAAAGAAGTACAGCGGGAAGATACGGGGTTGTTTAGAGATTCGTGCATGAATCCTTATGTTATGCTTGAAAGAGAAAATTTTCCAAATTTTTCTTTTCAAGAGTTGAGTCGACCAAGAGTGGTAGGAGATCCTTATGAAGATAGGATGCTCAAGTTTCACCATTTTCAAGATTTCTAGTTCCAGATTTTTAAATCATTGTATATATCATTGTTTGAAGAAATAAATAAAAAAACAGAAAACTCAAAAACAATAGAAAAGTAGAAAAAGAGGGCAGTTTGAAAAATAGAAAGAAAGCCCCATGTTCAAAAAATAGTCATTTTGAAAGCGCACTTGTCTAAATGCCGCTACTAGTGCTCAAAATGTCTTGTTCAGTTATCTAGCCTAATCATAACTGAACATGTTTTAAATTTATTTGCTGATAAGTTAGTGAGAGAAGAGATAGTCAATATTGTGTAAGCTTGACTTGTCAAAGAAAATAGATTAGGAAAAGATATTGGTTCCACATGCTCAAAACAGAACCAAACAGGAAAATAAGGATGAAAAACAAACTGTGTATCCTAGCCCTGATTTTCTAGTTTTTCAGTTCATGCAAAATAATATTTGTGTGCAGCTTGTCTTTCATGCCACAAGTACATGAAAAATCAGACTGGATAATCCCGATTTGGTCATTTTTCAATTTCATGTTTTAGATTAGAGAATAAAATCCTGTCAAACAGCTTAACCTCGACAGTTGATCCAGCATAGGTAGAGAAACAAAGGAGTTCATTAGCTTAATTTGAACTCTTGGTGGATACAAGTGTAGAATTATATAGTGTCATTTTTCAAAAATATTATGTCAAAGGGTTGCTAGTCTAAATGCACTCGAAAGGAGAGAAAATGTTAGGAAATGTAGCGGGGTAGGTTGAAATGACTTTGATGCTAATCATGCTGTCAATTTTCAGAAATAGCATCAAAGAAGAAAGAAATTTGCACCGATGGATAAAGGCACTGGTCTTCAAAAGGCCAGAGATCTGAAATTCTAGACACCTCCTGAAAAGGAGCTGCCCTCCCCAAATGGAGCCACTGTTAGTCATCATTATTTTTCATCTGTTGATGATGACTAGTTTTTAAAGCCAAGTTTTCTAGAAGCTGATCTCTAGTTTGTCAAATATGTCATCTAGAAAACACCCCTAAACAATTTTTGTCCTCCTACCTTTTCCAGTCAGCCTATGATGAGAACAAACCTAGTTGTCAGGTCCTATCTGGTTTCAATCATATCATCCTGTCCATGAGCTGTCTTGTGCTAAAATATATCTGCTGACATTTAGCCTCATCCCCAGGTCATTCATTAACCAACTGTTGATAAGAATGTCATCCACTCTACCTCTGGTCATATGTCATCTTAAGATCTAGTCATACCAAAGAGAATACTCAAAATCTGTCAAAGATCTCCCCTAAGTTAGGTAGTGGTGCTTTATGAAATCCTTCCTTAGCAAAAGCATCCTGAGCCAAAATCTTTTGTTCAATACCAGCCAACCCTGAATTGGCGCTTAGTCTGCAAAAAAAAAAGCTTGATACACCCATATGTCACGCCACTAAAAGGTTTTGATGTCTCAGAAGTACATGTTTCAAAAGCCAAACTGATATTATGTTGATCTACAGTGTTTCAGTGTCTCTTTCAAAAGCAGAAATGCACAAGTATTCCAGAAGACATCGTCAAACTGAACGTAAGAAAAAAACTGCTTCTCATGTTGTTTTGAGCCTAGGATAAGAATACTAGTCAGAGATCAAATTCAATAAGCCTCTGCAAACACAATCAAGAAAAGTTGGTAAGAAATGACTAGCCAGCAAATACTCTACAAATACAAGTCATGTGGCTCCTGGTTTAAAGATTCACAAGGATATTTTGACCACAGGATACATATCTCAGAACATGCCTGTTATAGCATATTGTCAAATTTTCACTTTATTACTTATCGTGATATACCAAGTAGAGATATGCATTACAAGGAAAGATGACACAGTTTGAGAAAAGGATGAAATGTCATGACTATGTTAACCTCCTCCAATCATGAGCATATGCTTGGGTGACTGTGTTAACCTCCTCCAAACATGAGCAGATGGTTGGGTGACTTGTTGTAAACCTCCTCCAGTATAAAGAGCAGATGGTCTGGAAATATTATGCTAACCTCCTTCATTTAAAAGCAGATGATTAGGAACATGATAAAGGCCTCCTTCATTTAACAAGCAGAGGGTCAGGAACAGAGGTATAGCCTCATTCAAAGAGCACAAGACTAACAGTGTTTCAAATGGCCTAAAGACTTGTTTACACCACTTCCTCCAAAGGATGAAACAACTGATACAACAGTAGTGTTTCAAGTAGTGTTTAAAGGAGTTCACTGTTTAAAAGACAAGGTTGAAAATCATTAGGAAGCAACTGAAGGTTCATGGTTTGAAGCCATTTGTGACATCATCAAAGTAGTGACACAAGGGTGTCAAAAGAAGTATTTTCTCTTTATCTATAAAGGCCTCGTTCGAAGAGTAACCAGAAGCTAGAATGTCTAAAACTTGGATCAGGCTCATCAAAATGACAGGAAGGGTATGAAAAAATGATTCAAATTCAAGGCAACATTCAAAGAAACAAGGCATACCACAGTCATAGGCAAGACCTCTTTATGTAGATATGAAAAAACTCTGCTGTTGTATATGATTGCATTGAGGGTCTTTAAAAGCCTTCTCCTTGATAAACAGATATAGGTCAAATCTTGGTGAGTGCAAATGATGTTTTTTCCATAGTCAAGAGAAAATGTTATAAGGTGCCTAACAATTCAACATTATTTGATATGGTTCCTGAAGCAATTTTCCTTTTTAAGGGACAGAACAGCCTCAGTCTTAAAAAATAGCCTCCTCGTATGCATACGAAGAGGACATTTAAGAAAAAAGGTCCCGATGGTATTTTAAAAAGTCATATATTACCAGGAACAATGATCTATGTTTGATATGACAAAAATCCTTTTCAAAAGGCATCCAAACCCTTGCAAATTAAATACAAAGGTTTTTGAGCTTATTTTAATTATAAAGGTGGAAATGACCATTTAAAGGGCCCATTATGCAAATGTAAAACCACGAAGTAATCATCCTTTGCTGCTCACTAAAGAAACAAAGCTTTTTTGGGAAATTTTTCAAGTTATCAGTGCTCAAGGTCTGTGTGGCACGCCTGTAGATGTGTGCGCTACGCCTGTGAGTGCCCATACAAAGAATTTGAAGGTAGGCGTGACGCTTGGCGCGCCTATGTATTCGGTCATCGGGCGCTCGAAAAAGACCCGATAGCCTCCATCTGCGCGGTGTTTTGTCCTGCAAACGTGCAGCTCACCCAAAAGGTTTCCAAAAACGCCTTTGAAAGCTAAATCAAGGATCAACAAGGCCCATAAACATTCTTCAAGGTACTTCTTCACCTCTTGGTAAATTTTGAAGTTAAAGCGGGGTGTTTTTGCTGTGTTTCCCCTAAAAAGAAAGAGTGATTTTGAAAGCACTTCATCATCTAAAAACACAGAGATAGACAATGGTAAAGAGATAGAGTTTTTGTCAAAATTGAAGGAGGTATCCTTGTCTTGTGAAGAGGTCTCGAATTTGCTTAAAGAGGTGTCCTAACAGTGTTAACAAAGCACAAACCTTGTCTTCTAAAAAACAAAGAAAGACATAATGATTAGGAGTTTGGGCATTTGGTCAAAATAAAAGAAGTTTTTGTTGTTGTGAGCGTCAAGGATTAAAACAGTGAAAGAAGGGAGGTTTGTTATCCCAATTTGAAAACTCTTTGTTGTGCTATAAAAAATAGCTAAGACTGCCCACAATTACTATAAAGGAGCAGAGTTAGTTTAAGAGGTCTTCAAATCAATGTAAAAGAAGTATCTTAACAATATTTTGCAAAGGTTTTTATTTATTAAAACTCAGAGGGAAAAAATGGTTAGAAGATGAAGGCTTGGTCAATTTAAAGAGGCCCTTTCTCTGTTGTTAGACAGTAAATTTTGTGTAGCCCTCAGAGTCTGTTTTGAAAGGTCTTCAAGTCAGTTGAAAGATATCTTGCTTACTTTTTAAAAGGGGCAGTGAATAGAAAAGGGGCAGTGCTTGAAGGGAGGATCTTTTGTGCCAAAACAAAATAAATCCTTCTTCAACAAAGAACCTCAAACACATCTTTTCAAGACCTTTTGCTCATACACAGTGATTAAAGTGATTTTGGTTCTCATTTGACAAATACTTGCTTTTTAGCATCAAAGAAGCACAGTGACTTACCAGGAAGACAAAGTGTAGTGTTGGGAAACCATTTCAAATATCACTTGAAACGGCTTGTCTTGGTCAGCCAGTAAAGAGTATCCAAAGAAAAATGACTCCCAGGAAAGATAGCAGAAGTGGCCCTCACAAAAGGTATGAACCTTTTTCAATTGAGGAAGTAAATTCCCATCCTTTAGTACTTTTTAACTTTCATGAAGTTGGATGTTTAGAGTTTTGTCAAAGGGTTCAGGAGGTGAAAATTTATCTTCCCTTGACACACCTATTGGCTTTAAGACTACAAGGGAAACATATTCAGTTAGCAGGCTTAGCTTTCAAGCTTTCTCCCAGATCCATTTCCAGAGCTACCAAAATCCCATATGTCAGAGAAAAATGGTTTAAGCAGAGCTACCTAGACTCAGATCAATACAAACCCTTTTTGAAGCCAGAGCATCAAGATGCATTCCCATCCATCTTTCCTTTTTCATATCTGTTGACCAGCTATGCTCCCCTCATGAAGATAATCATGAAATATTTCACATGCGAGGGAAGGTTTTCCTGGGTCTATGCTTACCATGTCTGGCTACTCATGCACCTCACGAGGACCCAATTGCTAAACCTCCCCTTTTTCCTCCATAGAAATATTGAAAAGATGGCTTCCACTGTTCAAAAGAGACCTTCCTCTCAGCAGCCAGCTTGTCTTTTCCATCATTCCCTTATCAAGATTGTGATTCTTCTTCAACTTGAGAAGAAGGGAATCTCTTGGGACACTTTCATTTCACATCCCGACTTCGCCACTGCTTCTTCATCCCATGCATCTCCTTCACCTTCCACTCTCCCTTCTTCTCCTTCTTCTAGTACACCCACTCCTAAGAAGCCAAAATCTCCCATGATTGATCAAGAAGAAGAGCATAGTGAGGAAGAACAACATAGTGAGGGAGAGCAGCATAATGATGAAGATGAGCATAGTGAAGAAGAACAACATAA
This sequence comes from Pinus albicaulis, assembly GCA_034641835.2. Taxonomy (NCBI): domain Eukaryota; kingdom Viridiplantae; phylum Streptophyta; class Pinopsida; order Pinales; family Pinaceae; genus Pinus; species Pinus albicaulis. The sequence continues at coordinate 779,417,047 of CM076582.1, forward strand.
TGAGGAAGAACAACACAGTAAGGGAGAACAACATAATTATGAAGAGGAGCATAGTGAGGAAGAGAAGCATAATGAGGAAGAACAAAAAAGTAAGGGAGAACAACATAATGAGGAAGAAGAACACAGTGAGGAAAGGCAACATAGTGATAAAGAACAAAACAGTGAAGATGATCCATGTCAAAGGGAGCAAAGTGAAGAAAAACACAGTGATGAAAGGCAGCACAGTGATGAAGAAGAGCGCCATGAAAAAGAGAAAAACAGTGAAGAGGGAAATGATGAAGAAATGGAATAGTTTGATGAGGATATTGGTAGCCTTCACAGTAGTAAAAATGATGAGGATGAAGCACAAAACATTGAAGATACAGGGCCTAAAAGTCCTGAAGAAAGCAGGGACAAGAGTGAAAAGGGAAGCCTTCATAAAGACATGCAAGGTGAAAGTCAAAGCATTCATGAAGAAGGTCAAAACAGTGGCAAGGATGTTGAGGGGAGTAGCAAGGGCAAAGAGCAAATAGAGCATGTGCAAGCTGCCTCTTCTAGGCAAGGGGCCATGCTTTCTTCTCCAAAGGTGACAAAGCCCCAAACATCATGAAAGAGAGTGCCTCAAATTGTAACTCCAAATGTTACTAGAGCCCTCCGAAGCAAAGGGAAGTTTCCCAAGCAATCCATTGTTAAATTTCCAAAGAGGAGGAAGACCAAGAAGGCCACCCAAAGCAAGGGAAAAGAGAAGGAAGAAAGTAGCCATGAGAAAGAGAGGGACTTTGACATAATTCAGATAAACAATGATGATAGCGACAATGAGGCCAGAATCCTAGAGTCTCTCTTGATAAATAGAGAAGAAAAAATTCATGATCTAAGAGCGGATCTAGAGAGGTCTAAAAATCTCATTCACTTTCTGCAAACTCAAAACAAGCAGATGAGTGTCCACATGGGGGTATATGAGACACGAGCTATCAAGTATCAAAAAGAGTCCTCCAAAGCTCAAATTAAGTTGGAAGAACTCATGGGTGAGTTAAATGATAGTGAAGAAGAAGATCAGCCAAGGAGAAAGAGGCCAAGGACCATGGGAATCAGAAGAGCTTTGGAGAAACAAAAAGAGGAAGAGGCTGCCCTTTTCCAATCTTTTCCTCTTACTACCTTATTCACCAAAGAAATAGAAAAAAATAGAGAGGCATGGCTTGAAAGGGTGAATGACCACTTGGAGAAGAAGTTGGAAAAGGCCAATAGATATTTGGACCTTCAAAGAAGGATGATCGGGCACTATAAGAAGCTTAATCAATTCACCCGACGGAAATTAAAAGCCACACAAGAAAAGCTCAAAGAGGCTCAAAAGACGCGCCCGGCACAAAAAATGAAGAAAGACACATCAAGACTCCAAATTTTGGCCTCCGCTTCTTAGCATGCTTCTGAAAACCCTTGAGGGTCATGCTCACCAAAATTGGGCAAAATTCGACAAGTTTTGGTTTTTTGACATTTTTGGGCTTTTTGCTAAAAATAATGGGCATTTCCATTTCTGTTTGAGACATCCTCAAAGGATGAAAATGGTATAATTGGATGCCATAATTTCAGGGGCATCTACTCAACGAATTTCAGATCAATTGAAGATGATTTGGTCCCCCAAAGTGGCGAAAAACAGTCACTTTTTCAACACTCTGCCCCTCATATCAGTAAAGGCTATTTTCTGGATTTTTCCACACAGGTCAGTTTTTGATAGGCTTTCATTGATAAGTTTGGATAAAACAAATCATTTTCAGAAAATAGACATCCATATATTTCCAACGAGCCATCACGGGCCTCGTTTTGACATCGGGAAGGCCTCCAAAAGTTGCCCACAAGACGAGATTTTCTGTTGATATATTTCTTAATTATTTTTGTGAAAAATGAACTTTTCTGAAGTGGATTTTCCTAATGTGTGTTTAGCCTTTTTTGGCCATGGTTAGTTAGGAAAAGTCAATATAATTTCCTTTTTTAGCATTTTTAAGATATTTTTATAGATATTTTGTGCCTTGGGCTTTGTAAAGCCTCAAGGACAAAATCAGATATTTTTGATGGGCCAATGAGCTTGCTAGTTGCACTAGGAGGTTTTCCCTCATCTTGGCCTATATATTCCAAGAGAATTCATTGTAAATATGGCTGAAATTGATGATATAGAGAAATATGTGGTTATACAAGCTTGGAAGAAATAATTGTCTCATGCATTGGATAGTTTCTTGAATGTTTTGGATGATGAAAGAGGACTGTTGTTGGATTCCTTAACTTGGTAAAATGGTATAGTGTCCCTCTCTGTTATGCTTCTTAGTTTTCATTCATATTTCATGCTCTTTCTTTCTATAAGACAGTAGAGAATATATTTGAGACATTCCCTTGGAGGCACCTCAGATTTCCTGTTTCTTTATAACTTATATGTTTTATTTCTTCTTAGTCATATCAAAGAATCCTTGATTGCTCTTTGATCACTAAAGAAATTGTTTGCTTGTTTCATTTATGGTTTTATGCATGCTAAGTATGATTCATGGTATGCCCTGCTTACTCATGGCTAGTCATAGCTCCACCTATGAAACCTTTCTTTGAATGTTTGATTGTCCTAGTTGAACCAAGGAGGTCTTGTACTGATCTTGCCCTTTGCCTAAAACTATGCAATCTTACTTCAAAGTTCCCAATAGGTTGAAATACTATGTCTAGGCGTTTCCTCATAGTGGTTTGAGTTATTTGTTTGTCTTAATTTTCTTTCCCCAAAGTCTGATAGCAATTTCCTAAAGTTAGAGAGTCATATATCTCTATGTATTGCTTGAATGTTTATTTATATGCATTTATCAGTTTGTAGTTACATTCATCATGATTAATGGTTAGCCCTATCATGTTTATGTCAGCTATTGAAATATTTATGTTTGAAAGCCTTTGTTCCTCACAAACTTAGTGTCCATCCCACTTCATTTTACCTTAAGATCCATTTTACCTTGATCAAATTGGCCCTTCAACATACCATGTATCACCATCTGAAGCTTTCTTGATCTTTTCGACCCCATAGCCCAGTTGATCTGACAATATTTTTATCTATCTTAGTCTTTGATCAGTTCCTCCCTCGCAAACCTAAAATCAAAACCAAAAACCTACTTCACAACTAACCTAAAATCAAAAACATAAGAAGCAAAACACATAGATATCCCTTATACAAATAGAGAGAGCCCTCTCTAGGTCTAGGAAGGCTAGGTCCTTGGGCTCCAAAGATTGGTTTGATGTTACCCTGTCACTTGGCTTGCCAATCAGCCAAATCATAGGAACCTAACATAATGGCGATCACGGTGGGACTAACTGAGTACATAACAGTCTAGAAAACTCTTGTAGATTCATTAGTCTTTCAAAATTGAAATGGGCAAGCAGTCCATAGAATCATTCAGAGTAAACTCTTTTTGTTTCACCACCCTAGAAAAGTGATAGATCAGGTTTAGAATACTCTAGTAAACCATAGGCTGCACATAAAAACTCAGAAAACCCCAAAAACATCCCCAGATTGGCCTTTCCTAGTTATTGGTGGTGGACCATAAGTAAATCTCTTTAAAAATAACCAAATTCCACCTGGCAACTCACCTAGCCTCTAGTAGGCCTAAAAGCTCCATAAAAACCAAAAAGTTCATAAACCATACCTTTCTGTTGACTCATCCTTTCCAAAACTTGAAATTCATGGTGCAAACTCTGTGATCAGTGACAAGCTAAGTATAACTTAGCGATTCAGAAAACTTCACCTAAACATAGGAGATAAAAATAATAAACTTGCAAATAGAACCATTAGCTTGTACAAACAGTCTAGCAAACTGTTGAAACTATGTGATAAGTCTTTCTTGCAAGTCTCACACCTCAAATTTTGCTAAGAAAACTTTTTCCCGAAAGCATCTTTGATTTTATTGGTGGTGGACAATAGATCTCAAAGAAATCCACCTGGCGACTCCACTAGCTTTCATTTTTGTTTTGACCATTCTTCACATTAGCTAAACCCCTAGAGAGGCCATCCATCCAAAACAGTCACAAATACCATCCTCTCTAAACTCTGTATTCAAAATTTGGCTTCACGAAGAATCAATACCAGATCTCATCCAGACCCAAATCCCCCTATCGTAGTTGATAACTCAGAGAAGATTTTGTGGCAAGCTTCCGAAACTGGCAACTTAGCTTCCGATAGGATCATCTGTAAATCAAGATCAGTACCTGAACATATCACATCCTTGCAGGATTCCCCATTTGACTTAAATTCAGGAAAAACCCTTTTAGAAGCAAGTCACAAAGTAAAATCAACTTTGACGATCTTGCGCCCTTAGATTTGCAACAGAGTCCTAGTAGAGAAGCCTCACCTACTACACCTCCCGACTTTCAGCTTCTCCACCACTTTGGCTCCTACCATCCCAAATCTGCTCAAAATCAGTTCACAGGTCCGAGTACATCCGCCACACCCATCCAAACCACTACTGTTCAAATCACCTCAGCTCATCCTACAAGTCCTCATATTGTAAATCAACCATTAGCTCCCGCCATGGCAGCTTGGTATGCACCTTTGGTGTTACCACACCCTTTGGCACCTTTACAACATGACTACCAATCCAAAATCTTACACTTTACCGGAGTTGAGGCTACTACCGCCCAACAACATGTAGATAGAATTAGCGATGCCTTTGAATATATGGAGATAGAATATGAGACCATACGAATGAGGATGTTCTCCCAAAGCCTGGGAGGAGAACCCAAAAAATGGTTTAAGAGCTTGACTCCAAACAGTATACACGATCTCCCAGAACTCTACCAAACCTTCATAAATAAGTGGGAAATCAGAAAAAACCCCATTCAAATCCCGTCTGAGTATAACAATCTAAAAAGGGATAATGGGGAAAGTGTCCGGGACTACTGCACTAGGTTCAACAGTGTTTATAACGCCATCCTGCCTCACTTCAAACCTCCACTTGGCTCAGCCTTAGCAAAGTTTCCCGAAGGCTTCGACCCAGACATGACTTATCAACTAAGAGACAAGGAACCTGCAACCTTAGAAGAAATGCAAAAAGTGGCCATAAGTGTAGAAGCAAACTTAGCAGAAAAGAGAGCTAGGACCAGATCAGAAAGGAAAGTCACATACCGGGATGAGGTCGCCCCTTCAGTCCCTTCCTTAGATCCTATAATAGATGACTTGGTTAGATCCATGGTGAAAATGTGGGAAAAGATAAGTGAAAAGACACCTCTTAGGGACAACCAGCTAAACCCTCAAAACAGAAACCAGAACCAAAAATTTAGGAGAGAACAGCCTCAAAACAAACCAAGGGAAACTGATCAACAAATCAAGCCACACTTCAATGAAAACTATGCTGATGAGGAAGAGAGGGATATAGAACCCATTGATGAAAGTCATTTAAACCTAATAGGTTCTGATAACGAGAGTGAGGTTTACCTCACAGAAGAAGAACATGCTTTCTTCTCCTTGAATCAAAACGAAACCAACTATGAGGACCCCGAAGATCCTGCTATAGGATTTCAGAACGCTATAATAGAAGCCCACAGGCAGTATGATCTTAGAATTAGAAAAAACCAAGACAACTCCAAGAAAGGTAGCTCAGACACTGCTATTACTAAAACCCCTGATACCATCCTTAAAAGAGCAGTGGATAGCAACAAAATCATGGTCAAGAAAACTGACCAAAACAAAGATAAAGCTATTCAGAAAAACCTTGGCTCAGATTTTCCTAGTACCTCTACCAAGATTCCCGAGATGGTTGTTTTGAACAAAATCCTGAGCCAAAGTCAGCAAATTAAGAACATAGAAAAATTCATGGCTGAAAAAATTGAAGCAAACCTATCTAAACTACAAGCACCCTTCAGTTTTGAAGGAGAAATCGCCAAAACAAAGATCACCATGCCTCTCACTGAACTTATCACCCAGAGTTCTTATAAATCCTAATTGCTAAAGGTCCTGAATATAGGAAATGATGAAAACACCCTAAATCTAGCTGATGACACCCCTGAAGTGTTGTTTGGTCCAAAAATAGAAGGGAAATTCCAAGAAGGAACCACTCTTCCCTTTTATATCAGTCTGAATATACATGACCAAATCCTACACAATGCCATGCTAGACTCTGGGGCCTCGCATAATCTCATGCCAAAGGTTGTGATGGAAAGACTAGGCCTAGAAATAACAAAACCTTATAAATATTTATATTCATTTGATTCAAGTAGAGTCAAGTGTCTAGGCTTAATCAAAGATCTTTGTTTCAGTTTGGCCCAAATACCTGTAAAACACCTGATCATGGACATAGTGGTAGCAGACATCACTCCCAAGTATGGAATGCTTTTATCCAGAACTCGGGGAACCAAGCTTCAACGAAATATTCAACTTGATATGTCCTACACCACTATTCCTGTGTTTAACCAAACTAGAATACTCTATCGGGAATCACACATGAAATATATGGTCAGCAGCCAAGAAAGGCTAGATAACATCCCGATGTACTCCTTACATACTGATCTGATTTCCTTCATTTTACACACTGATGAAGACATTGAGGAACAATTAGGAGAATTTGAAACGAACTTAGACCCACCACATCAGCTACCCCAGGTTCTCTATGATGAGCTAGACACTCAAAATTATCATGACCATGAGCAGTTATGTCTTGAGGAAAGAAAGTTCGTTCCTCTTGAAACAGAAATAGAGCAAGAAGCACAAAAAATTATATACCATCAAGAAAACTGCTCAAACCATAGACAAACATCAGCAGTAACATCATGAGACTTTTTCAGAACAGAGGCATTAGAAGACTTTCATATCACAAACCTCTTTGGAAATTAGGGGCAGGGAAGCTTAATGTTCTTACCATACCTTAAGGATTTACCATCTCATAACTCTACCTCTTCAAATGAAACCTTCACTGTAGCCACAACAACTAAAAATCCAGAAAAAATGTTTGATAAAATTCTTATGAAAGGATATGATGACTCTAGTCCAAATATACCTGAGTTATTTGAACTTGCTAACATTCTGCCACTCCACCAAAGACTTAGAACTACTAGAATTTGCAAGATTGTTCAAGATACTACTACATGTAGAGAAAACAGTGAGAAGCACTATGACATTGCCATCACTCCAAAAAACATCTTCGACAAAAGAAAATACAAAAATCTTGACCAAACAATAATAATCAAAGACAAGGCAGTTGGACATAGGATCTGTTTTGATTTTAGAAACACAAATACACACCCTTGGGACATAAATTATATCCTTCCTTCCCAAGACCATGCTATACAAATGATAGGTGCTTCTAATCATGTGTCTTTACAAAATGATGTTTCAGGGTATCACCAAATAATTCCTTTGCAAAGAGAAGAGCTCAAATAATTTTTCAAGTATGCTGGAAATAGTTCCATCTTCAAACCGAGAATTGCAAAACCACCAGACACTAAAAACATGCTCCTAAAATCCATGTTTCCAGTTCAAAATTTCTGCATTCTGATGTACCTTGATGATGTCATCATATACTTCAAAAATGACAAAGAATATTTGCATTATTTGAAAAAAATGTACAGAAAAAGAAGAAGTGGAGATCAAAGGTATAAAAATGTACAGCGGGAAGATACGGGGTTGTTTAGAGATTCATGCATGAATCCTTATGTTATGCTTGAAAGAAAATTTTTTCCAAATTTTTCTTTTAAAGAGCTGAGTCGACCAAGAGTGGTAGGAGATCCTTATGAAGATAGGATGCTCAAGTTTCACCATTTTCAGGATTTCTAGTTCCAAATTTTTCAATCATTGTATATATCATTGTTTGAAGAAATAAATTAAAAAATAGAAAACTCAAAAACAATAGAAAATTAGAAAAAGAGGGCAGTTTGAAAAATAGAAATAAAGCCCCATGTTCAAAAAATAGTCATTTTGAAAGCGCGCAAGTCTAAATGCCGCTACTAGTGCTCAAAATGTCTTGTTCAGTTATCTAGCCTAATCATAACTGAACATGTTTTAAATTTATTTGCTGATAAGTTAGTGAGGGAAGAGATAGTCAATATTGTGTAAGCTTGACTCGTGAAAGAAAATAGATTAGGAAAAGATATTGGTTCCACATGCTCAAAACAGAACCAAAGAGGAAAACAGGGATGAAAAACAAACTGTGTATCCTAGCCTTGATTTTCTAGTTTTCAGTTCATGCAAAATAATATTTGTGTGCAGCTTGTCTTTCATGCCACAAGTACATGACAAATCAGACTGGCTAATCCTGATTTGGTCATTTTTCAATTTCATGTTTTAGATTAGAGAATAAAATCCTGTCAAACAACTTAACCTTGACAGTCGATCCAGCATAGGTAGAGAAAAAAAGGAGTTCATCATCTTAATCTGAACTCCCGACGGATATAAGTGTAGAATTAGATAGTGTCATTTTTCAAAAATATTATGTCAAAGGGTTGCTAGTCCAAATGCACCCGAAAAGAGAAAAAATGTTAGGAAATGTAGCGGGGTAGGTAGAAATGACTTTGATGCTAATCATGTTGTCAATTTTCAGAAATAGCATCAAAGAAGAAAGAAATTTGCGTCAATGGATAAAGGCATTGGTCTTCAAAAGGCCAGAGATCTGAAATTCTGGACACCTCCTAAAAAGGAGCTGCCCTCCTCAAATGGAGCCACTGTTAGTCATCAGTATTTTTCACCTGTTGATAATGACTAGTTTTTAAAGCCAAGTTTTCTAGAAGCTGATCTCCAGTTTGTCAAATTTGTCATCTAGAAAACACCCCTAAAATTTTTTTGTCCTCTTGCCTTTTCCAGTCAGCCTATGATGAGAAAAAACATAGTTGTCAGGTCCTATCTGGTGTCAGTCATACCATCCTATCCACGAGTTGTCTTGTGCTAAAAGATATCTGCTGACATTTACCCTCATCCCTAGGTCATTCATTAACCAAATGTTGATAATAATGTCATCCAATCTACCTCTAGTCATATGTCATCTTAAGATCTAGTCATACCAAAGAGAATACTCAAAATATGTTGAAGATCTCCCCTAAGTTAGGTAGTGGCACTTTAGGAAATCCTTCCTTAGCAAAAGCATCCTGAGCCAAAATATTTTGTTCAATACCAGCCAACCCTGAATTGGCGCTTAGACTGAAAAAAACAAAGCTTGACACACCCATAGGTCGCGCCACTAAAAGGTCTTGATGTCTCAGCAGTACATGTTTCAAAAGCCAAACTGATATTATGTTGATCTACATTGTTTCAGTGTCTCTTTCAAAAGAAGAAATGCACAAGTATTCCATAAGACATCATCAAACTGAACATAAGAAGACATCTGCTCTCATGTTGTTTTGAGCCTGGGATAAGAATACTAGTTAGAGAGAAAATTCAATAAGCCTCTGCAAACAAAATCAATAAAGGTTGGTAAGAAATGACTAGCCAGCAAATATTCTGCAAATACAAGTCACGTGGCTACTAGTTTAAAGATTCACAAGGATATTCTGACCACAGGATACATATCTCAGAACTTGTCTTTTATAGCATGTTTTCAAATTTTCACTTTATTACTTATCGTGATATACCAAGCAGAGATATGTATTACAAGGAAAGATGACACAATTTGAGAAAGGGATGAAATGTCATGAATATGTTAACCTCCTCCAAGCATGAGTATATGGTTGGGTGATTGTGTTAACCTCCTCCAAACATGAGCAGATGGTTGGGTGACTTGTTGTAAACCTCCTCCAGTATAAAGAGCAGATGGTTTGGAAATATTATTCTAACCTCCTTCATTTAAAACCAGATGGTTAGGAACATGATAAAGGCCTCCTTAATTTAACAAGCAGAGGGTCGGGAATAGAGGTATAGCCTCATTCAAAGAGCACAAGACTAAAAGTGTTTCAAATGGCCTAAAGACTTGTTTACACCACTTCCTCCAAAGGATGAAACAACTGATACAACAGTAGTGTTTCAAGTAGTGTTTAAAGGAGTTCACTGTTTAAAAGACAAGGTTGAAAATCAGTAGGAAGCAACTGAAGGTTCATGGTTTGAAGCCATTTGTGACATCATCAAAGTAGTGATACAAGGGTGTCAAAAGAAGTGTTTTCTCTTTATCTATAAAGGCCTCCTTCAAAGAGTAACTAGAGGCTAGAATGTCCAAAAATTGGAACAGGCTCATCAAAATGACAGGAAGGGTATGACAAAATGATTCAAATTCAAGACAGCATTCAAAGAAACAAGGCATACCACAACCATAGACAAGACCTCTTTATGTACGTATGAACAAACTCTGTTGTTGTATATGATTGCATTGAGGGTCTTTAAAAGCCTTCTCCTTGATAAACATATATAGGTCAAATCTTGGTGAGTGCAAATGAGGTTTTTTCCATAGTCAAGAAAAAATGTTATACGGTGCCTAACAGTTCAGTAGTCTTTGATATGGTTCCTGAAGCAATTTTCCTTTTTAAGGGACATAACAGCCTCAGTCTTCAACAATAGCCTCCTCATATGCATACGAAGAGGATAGTTAAGAAAAAAGGTCCCGATGGTATTTTAAAAAGTCATATATTACCAGGAACAATGATTTATGTTTGATATGAAAAAAATCCTTTTCAAAAGGCATCCAAACCCTTATAAAGTAAATACAAAGGTTTTTGAGCTTATTTGAATTATAAAGGCGGAAATGACTGTTTAAAGGGCCCATTATGCAAATGTCAAACCACAAAGCAATCATCCTTAGCTGCTCACTGAAGAAACAAAGATTTTTCGGGAAATTTTTCAAGTTATCAGTGCTCAAGGTCTGCGCAGCGCGCCTGTAGATGTGCATGGCATGCCTATGAGCGCCCATACAAAGCATTTGAACGTAGGCGCGGTGCGCGGCGCGCCTGTGTCTTCGGTCACCGGGCACCCGAAAAAGACCCGACAGCCTCCATCTGCGCGACGTTTTCTCCTGCAAACGTGCCGCTCACCCAAAAGGTTTCCAAAAATGCCTTTGAAAGCTAAATCAAGGATCAACAAGGCCCATAAACATTCTTCAAGGTACTTCTTCACCTCTTGGTAAATTTTGAAGTTAAAGGGGGGTGTTTTTGCTGTGTTTTCCCTAAGAAGAAACAGTGATTTTGAAAGCACTTCATCATCTAAAAACCCAGAGATAGACAGTGGTAAAGAGATAGATTTTTTTTCAAAATTGAAGGAGGTCTCCTTGTGTTGTAAAGAGGTCTCAAATTTTCTTAAAGAGGTGTCCTAACAGTGTTAACAAAGCACAAAACTTGTCTCCTAATAAACAAAGAAATACACAATGATTAGGAGTTTGGGCATTTGGTAAAAATCAAAGAAGCTTTTTTTGTTGTGAGTCTCAAGGATTAAAACAGTGAAATAATGGAGGTTTTTTATCCCAATTTAAAAACTCTTTGTTGCGCTATAAAAAATAGCTAAGACTGTCCACGTTATTATAAAGGAGCATAGTTAGTTTCAAAGGTCTTCAAATCAATGTAAAAGAAGTATCTTAATAGTATTTTGAAAAGGTTTTTGTTTGTTAAAACTCAGAGGGAAATAGTGGTTAGAAGATGAAGGCTTGGTCAATTTAAAGAGGCCCTTTCTGTGTTGTTAGATAGTAAAATTTGTGTAGCCCTCAGAGTCCAAAAAGTAGAGTCTGTTTTGAAAGGTCTTCAAGTCAGTTGAAAGATATCTTGCTTAATTTTTAAAAGGGGCAGTGCTTGAAGGGAGGATATTTTGTGCCAAAACAAAAGAAATCCTTATTCAACAAAGAACCTCAAACACATATTTTCAAGACCTTTTTCTCAAACACAGTGATTAAAGTGATTTTGGTTCTCTGTTAGGTCCCTATATTACTAGTATAGTCCCTTATTGTTATTACCACATGGACTCCTATATATAGAAAGGAGGTTTTGTAAATTGTATCATCCAAGAATTGTTCATTTATGTAATGTATTGGAGGTTTCCCCCTCGAATTGGCTTATTTATAAGGCGTTGATATCTCTTTTCTTCTATTTTTGGAGCTGGTTACTCAACATTTGGTATCAGAGCTTTGGATTCTAGGGTTTCGCTGCTCCAAACAGGTCATTGTGGAATTTTCGCTATAACTTTTTTTCTACGAATTTTCAGAAGCTAAAATTTTTAGGGTGCGAAGCCAAAATCCTGAGGAAGATTTCCTAAAAATTTCAGATCTTGGTTCACAACATTTTCGGAGATATCATCTGTGGAAGTTAGGTTGTTTTTCAGGCTCCTAAACAGGTCATCGTGGCATTTTCGCTATAAATTTTTTTCTACGAAGGTTCAAAATCTGAAATTCATATGGTGCGAAGCTGAAATCCTGAGGAAATTCATCAAAAAATTTCAAATCTTGGTTCACAATATTTTTGGAGATATGATCTGTGGAAGGTAGTGATTTTTCAGGCTCCTGAATTTCATCTAAAATAGGTGATCGTGGGAAAAGTTCAATAACTCTATCTCTGGGCATCGGATTGGAGTGCCGTAAAAAGTGATTGCAAGTACACAGACTGTGGTTTCGTGGCTATCAATTTCAGAGACAAAGGACCAGACAGTGACACATGGAAAGTTGTACAAGTTCGCTCTACTGAACCAGTCTAGAATTAGGTCATTGTGGGAGATTGGACACAACTTTGTCTTGGAGAATCCAAATCATGTCAGACCTGTGGCATTCGAAAGATAATTCAGAGGGTTACGGTGATACTAAAATTCAAATATTGAAGTACTGCAATCATAGATATTATCCAATTTAAATATCGAGCTCCTCTAAAGCAAGAAAAAGGTGTGTAAATTTTTTTTCTTTCCAAATTGCATAAGTCTTCTTTGAAGAATAAATTTGAATTGATTCCAAGGGAATATTGTAGAATATATAGCAGTATTGGGTTCTAAAATATGCCCCGTAAAAATAATTCAACACCCATTAAGCCTTCAGAAGGCTCTACTATGACTCATGAAGATGAAGAATTGCAACATGATCTATCAAAATTACAAGAGCAAGTGCAACAAATTTCACTCTCGCAAAGAACAACAAAAAATGAAATGGAAGTTTTGAAGAAAGGCGTGGAAGTGAAGATGGACGGTTTGAAGAAAGGCATGGAAGCTAAGATGGATGGCATGGAAGCTGGCATGGAAGCTAAGATGGATGACATGAAAGACAACATGGAAAACATGAAGAATGATCTCAAAGAAGACATCGAAGGTTTGACAAAGTTGATACAAGAAATGTTTCCTAATGGTGAAAAGATAGTAGAAGAACCTCATGATGAGAACAAAATAAATGTTAATCGTGATTTCATAAACTCTAATGTTGACGGGAAGAACCACCATATTCCAAAAATGGATATGAGGAAGTTTGATGGAAAGGATCCTGTAACATGGATACTACAGATGGAGCAATATTTTGATCTCCATAACGTGAAAACACACAAAAGGTACGCATTGCAACTTTACATTTAGAACAAAATACATTTGTATGGTATCGATGGCTTTGCTCCCGTAAAAAAATTGTCACTTGGTCAATTTTTACGGAGGAAATGATAGCACATTATGAGGATACAAAGAGAAACACCTTCTTTAGCCAGTTGATAAATCTCAAACAAAAGGGTTTAGTGGGGCAGCACATTGAGGACTTCCAAAAATTGAATATAAGGGTAACTGATATTCCAGAGGAACATAGGATTGATCTCTTCATAGGTACTCTAAAGGATAACATCCAACATGAAGTTCGTGTTTTGGGACCTGATTCATTGGAGAAGGCATTCGGGTTGGCAAGAAAAGTTGAATGTAAAATTATGGCGACAAGGAAGCCTACCACTCAATTCTATAAAGAAGGAAGTGTTGCTACGCCTAGATTTCCACAACCTACAAGGTTGACACCACAACAATTGGAAGAAAAAGAGCAAAAGGGCTTTGCTATAGTTGTGATAGCAAATACACTAAAGGTCATAAGTGTGCTGAGAAGAAATTATTTTACATAGATTGTGAAGAGGAAGAAGAAAATGAACAAGAAGAGGATATACACCGGGAACCAGCCCCAGAAGAGGAAGAAATGAATCCGACCATATCGTGTAATGCACTGGCAGGAATTACCACTCCTCAAACTCTCAAGATAAAAGGACAAATCAAGAAGAAAAAAGTAATAGTGTTGATTGATTCAGGTAGCACCCATAATTTTATTCATTGTAAGGTAGCCAAGGAATTAAATTGTTTCCTATACCCAGCACCAGAATGTCAGGTGATGGTTGCAAATGGAGGAACTATAAATTGCTCTGGAAAATGCCATAATATCAAGCTAACCATGGGGGAATATGTATTGACTAGTCCAATGCTTGCCATTCCTATGGGAGGTGCTGATGTTGTACTGGGAGTACAATGGTTACAATCTTTGGGGATGGTAGCTTTTAATTTTCAAGAACTTTTCTTGAAATTTTTTTCAGAAGGAAAGGAAGTCGAATTACGGGGTATTGAAGGGAAGCCGGGAAGGATAATAAGCTCTAATGTCATAACAAAGCTTCTAAAGAAAGAACAACGAGGCGTAATTGCACAATTATGCTCACTAGAAGTTCCGACATCAAAATCATCTATTTCTGCAGATCTCCAACAAGTCTTGGACAATCATTCCAAGATGTTTGAAACTCCCAAAGGACTCCCACCTATTCGTGATCATGATCATGCTATTCATTTGATTGCAGGAAGTGTTCCTCCAAACATCAGGCCTTATAGATATCCTTACTTCCAAAAGAGCGAAATTGAATGTATGATTGCAGAAATGTTAGAGGCGGGTATAATTCAACCTGGTCAAAGTTCTTTCTCTGCTCCTGTAGTATTGGTACACAAGAAGGATGGATCATGGCGCATGTGTCCGGATTATAGGGAGCTCAATAAGCTCACCATTAAAGATAAATTTCCCATTCTGTGATTGATGAATTATTGGATGAATTACATGGAGCAATTTATTTTACCAAGTTGGATCTTCGTTCAGGATATCATCAAATTAGAATGAAGACTGAAGATATTCCTAAAACAACATTTCGAACTCATGAGGGTCATTATGAATTTTTGGTCATGCCTTTTGGACTTACCAATGCACCTTCTACATTTCAAGGGTTGATGAATTCCATTTTCAAACCCTTCCTTAGAAAATTTGTGCTCGTATTTTTTGATGATATACTAATCTATAGCAGGTCTTGGAAGGATCATGTTGAACATGTTGACAGGGTGCTCAAACTATTGCAGGAGAAACAATTATATGCAAAAACATCCAAATGTTTCTTTGGAGTACAAGAGGTGGAATATCTGGGTCATATTGTATCTCATGAGGGTGTTAAGGTAGAGCCTAACAAAATTAAAGCCATTAAGGAATGGAAAGTCCCCACAACCATAAAGCAGTTGCGAGGATTTCTCGGGTTAACAGGGTATTATCGCAAGTTTGTTAAGAATTATGGGAGAATAGCAGCACCTCTAACAACATTATTGAAGAAAGATGCATTTCATGGACTCCTGAAGCAACTAAGGCCTTTGAACATCTTAAAGAGGCAATGTGCCTAGCACCGGTCTTAGCTACGCCAGACTTCACAAAAACCTTTATTGTGGAATGTGATGCCTCGAGAAATGGAATTGGTGCAGTTTTAATGCAGGAAGGAAGACCCATTGCTTTTGAAAGTCGTCCAATCAAAGGAAAGTATTTACAGAAACCTATTTATGAGAAGGAAATGTTAGCAATATTGCATGCAATAAAGAAATGGAGAACTTACCTAATGGGAAGACACTTCAAGGTAAAAACTGATCATGATAGTCTTAAACACTTTTTGGAACAAAGACTATCTTCAGAAGAGCAGCAAAAATGGGTCACAAATATGTTGGGTTATGACTTTGAAATAATCTACAAAAAAGGAAAGCTTAATGTTATTGCAGATGCACTCTCAAGAAAGAATGAAGAGGTGGAAGCATTGCTTTGTGCCATTTCTATTATCCAACCAGATTGGATAACCGAAGCAAGAGATGAATGGAAGAAGTACAAAGATGTATGGACACTCATTCAAAAGTTGCAGCAAGATCCTAGTACATCTGATACATTTATTAGGAAAAATGATTCCTTATGGTACAAAGATCGCTTATATCTTTGTAAGAATTCCCAACTAAAACAAAATATTCTTCTGGAATTGCACACTTCTCCTTTAGGAGGACACTCAGGATTTTTAAAAACTTACCACGGGGTGAAGAAAGAATTTTTTTGGGATGGCCTTAAATCTGATATTCGAAAGTTTGTGGCGGAATGTTTGGTTTGCCAACAGAATAAAGTGGAAACAATTAAGACCCCAGGACTTCTACAACCTTTATCCATTCCAGGTCAACGTTGGGAGGAGATTTCAATGGATTTTATCACGGGTTTACCTAAGTCCGAAGGAAAGAGTGTCATCATGGTGGTAGTTGATAGACTTACCAAGTATGCAAACTTTTGTGCATTATCTCATCCATTTAAAGCAAGTACAGTTGCTACTACATTTATGGACAGAATTCAAAAGCTACATGGAAGCCCAAGGGTTATTGTGAGCGATAGAGATCCCATTTTTACTTGAAATTTTTGGACGGAGTTATTTTCTTGTTTGGGTACTCAATTAGCTCATAGCTCATCTTATCATCCTCAATCTGATGGTCAAACTGAGATAGTAAATAAATGTTTGGAAGGATATCTTCGTTGCTTTGTATCTAATAAACAAACACAATGGGTCAAGTGGTTACCTCTCGCTGAATGGTGGTATAACACTTCCTTCCATACTGCAGCAAAAATGACCCCATTTATGGCACTTTATGGATATCATCCACCATCCATCACATCATATTTAAGGGAAAATTCGAAGGTTCAAGCGGTGGAAGATCACATCGAGCATCAGCAAGAAGTTCTCCAACTCTTAAAGGATAACCTGAATTTGGCACAAAATCGAATGAAACAACAGGCAGATCAACATCGCAGCGAGAGAAGTTTTGATGTAGGAGATTGGGTATTTTTACGGCTACAACCATACAAACAATTGTCCCTCAAGCAAGCTAAGAAGGATAATAAATTATCACCAAAGTACTATGGTCCTTACAAGGTGTTGCAAAAGATTGGTACTATGGCATACAAATTGGAGCTTCCTGCTTCTTCGCGAGTGCATCCGGTTTTCCATGTTTCATGCTTAAAGAAGGTTATAGGTGAAAATCTTCCAGTTCAAACAATATTGCCAGAACTTGATGAGGAAGGAAAAATCATATTGGAACCTGAAGCGGTCATGGAAACAAGAACTCGACAGCTATGGAATCGATCAATTTTAGAGTATCTCATCAAGTGGAAGAACTTACCCACTGAAGATTCTACATGGGAGGATGAGAATTTTATACAGAAGCACCCGGAGCTACTCAAGCGTTGAGGAAAACACTTTTTTGAAGGAGAGGGGCATGTTAGGTCCCTATGTCACTAGTATAGTCCCTTATTATTGTTAATGTAACCCCCTTATTGTTATTATTGTACCCTTGTAACCCCCATTTTGTTATTATTGTGCCCTTAAATTATTATTGTTAGGTCGGCTAGGGTTACATTGTGGCCCACTAGGATTACATTATGGCCACATGGACTCCTATATATAGAAAGGAGGTTTTGTAAATTGTATCATCCAAAAATTTTTCATTTATGTAATGTATTGGAGGTTGCCCCCTCGAAGTGGCTTATTTCTAAGGCGTTGATATCTCTTTTCTTCTATTTTTGGAGCTGGTTACTCAACATTCTCATTTGAAAAATACTTGCTTTTTAGCATCAAAGAAACACAGTGACTTACCAGGAAGACAAAGTGTAGTGTTGGGAAACCATTTCAAGATTACCAGAAACAACTTGTCTTGGTGAGCCCAGACAAAGAGTATCAAGAAGTAAATGCCTCCCGAGCCAAGATCTTGAGAAGTGGCCCTCACAAAAGGTATGAACCTTTTCATGAGGAAGTAAATGCCATCCTTCAGTTCTGCCCTTTGCTCATGAAGTTTGGAGGTTTAGAGATTTGTCAAAGGGTTCGAGGAGGTGAAAGTTATCTTCCCTTGACACACCTCATTAAACCCCAGAGACTAGAAACACATTCGGCTGGCGGTACTCATATTTCAAGCATTCTCACAGTTCCATTTCTGAGC
Organism: Pinus albicaulis; assembly: GCA_034641835.2. NCBI lineage: Eukaryota > Viridiplantae > Streptophyta > Pinopsida > Pinales > Pinaceae > Pinus > Pinus albicaulis. The sequence continues at coordinate 779,435,174 of CM076582.1, forward strand.
TACCAAACTCCCATATGTCGGAGAAAAATGGTTTAAGCGGGAGCTACCTAGACTCGAGATCAATACAAACCATTTTTTGAAGCAGGCATCAGGATGCATGCCCATCCATCTTTCCTTTTTCATATTTGTTGACCAGCTATGCTCCCCTCATGAAGATAATCATGAAATATTTCACATGCGAGGGAAGGTTTTCCCGGGTCTATGCTTACAATGTCCAGCTACTCATGCACTTCACGAGGACCCAATTTCTAAACCTCCCCTTTTTACTCCATAGAAGTATGGAAATGATGGCTTCCACTGTTCAAAAGAGACCTTCCTCTCAGCATCCAACTTGTCTTTTCCATCATTCCCTTATCAATATTGTCATTCTTCATCAACTTGAGAAGAAGTGAATCTCTTGGGACACTTTAATTTCACATCCCGACTTCTCCACTGCTTCTTCATCTCATGCATCTCCTTCATCTTACACTCATCCTCCTTCTCCTTCTTCTAGTAAACCCACTCCTAAGAAGCCAAAATCTCCCATGATTGATCAAGAAGAAGAGAATAGTGAGGAAGAGCAGCATAATGATGAAGAGGAGCATAGTGAGGAAGAGCAGCATAATGAGGAATAACAACACAGTAAGGGAGAACAACATAATGATGAAGAGGAGCATAGTGAAGAAGAGCAGCATAATAAGGAAGAACAACACAGTAAGGGAGAAAAAGATAATGAGGAAGAAGAACACAGTGAGGAAAGGCAACATAGTGATAAAGAAGAAAACAGTGAAGAGGATCCAAGTCAAAGGGAGCAAAGTGAAGAAAAACACAGTGATGAAAGACAACACAATGATGAAGAAGAGCACCATGAAAAGAGAAAAATAATGAAGAGGGAAATGATGAAGAAATGGAACAGTTTGATGAGGATATTGGTAATCTTCACAGCAGTAAAAATGATGAGGATGAAGCACAAAACATTGAAGATACAAGGCCTAAAAGTCCTGAAGAAAGCAGGGACAAGAGTGAAAAGGGCAACCTTCAAAAAGACATGCAAGGTGACAGTCAAAGCATTCATGAAGAAGGTCAAAACAATGGCAAGGATGATGAGGGGAGTAGAAAGGGCAAAGAGAAAATAGAGCATGTGCTAGCTGCCTCTCCCAGGAAAGGGGCCATGCTTTCTTCTCCAAAGGTGACAAAGCCCCGAACATCAAGAAAGAGAGTGCCTCAAATTGTAACTCCAAATGTTACTAGAGCCCTCCGAAGAAAAGGGAAGTTTCCCAAGCAATCCATTGTTAAATTACCAAAGAGGAGGAAGACCAAGAAGGCCACCCAAAGCAAGGGAAAAGAGAAGAAAGAAAGTAACCATGAGAAAGAGAGGGACTTTGACATAATTCAGATAAACAATGATGATAGCGACAATGAGGCCAGAATCCTAGAGTCTCTCTTGATAAACAGAGAAGAACAAATTCATGATCTAAGAGTGGATATAGAGAGGTCTAAAAACCTCATTCACTTTCTGCAAACACAAAACAAGCAGATGAGTGTCCACATGGTGGTATATGAGACACGGGCTATCAAGTATCAAAAAGAGGCCTCCAAAGCTCAAATTAAGTTGGAAGAACTCATGGGCGAGTTCAATGATAGTGAAGAAGAAGATCAGCCAAGGAGAAAGAGGCCAAGGACCATGGGACTCAGAAGAGCTTTGGATAAACAAAAAGAGGAAGAGGCTACCCTTTTCCAATCTTTTCCTCTTACTACCTTATTCACCCAAGAAATAGAAAAAAATAGAGAGGCATGGCTTGAAAGGGTGAATGACCACTTGGATAAGAAGTTGGAAAAGGCCAATAGATATTTGGACCTTGAAGGAAGGATGACCGGGCACTATAAGAAGCTTAATCAATTCGCCCGGCGGAAATTGAAAGCCACAGTGCAAGAAAAGTTCAAAGAGGCTCAAAAGAGGTGCCCGACACCAAAAACGAAGAAAGACACATCAAGGCTCCAAATTTTGGCCTCCGCTTCTCAGCATTCTCCTTAAAACCCTTGAGGGTCATGCTCACCAAAATTGGGCAAAATTCGACAAGTTTTGGTTTTTTGACATTTTTGGGCTTTTTACTAAAAATCACGGGCATCGCCATTTCTGTTTGAGATATCCTCAAAGGATAAAAATGGTATCATTGGATGCCATAATTTTATGGGCATCTACTCAGCGAATTTCAGATCAATTGAAGATGATTTGGTCCCACAAAGTGGCGAAAAACAGTCACTTTTTCAACACTCTGCCCCGCATATTAGCAAAGGCTATTTTCTGGGTTTTTCGACACAAGTCAGTTTTTAATAGTCTTCCAGTGATTATTTTGTATTAAAAAAAAACATTTTCAGAAACTAGACATCCAGATCTTTCCAACGAGCCATCACGAGCCTCGTTTCGACATCAGAAAGGCCTCCAAATTTCTTAAGTATTTTTGTGAAAAAAGGCACTTTTCTGAAGTGGCTTTTCCTAATGTGCGTTTAGCCTTTTTTGGCCATGGTTAGTTAGGAAAAGTCAATATAATTTCCTTTTTTAGCATTTTAAAGATATTTTTATAGATATTTTGTGCCTTGGGCCTTGCAAAGCCTCAAGGACAAAATCAAATATTTTTGATGGGCCAATGTGCTTGCTAGTTGCACTAGGAGGTTTTCCCTCATCTTGGCCTATATATTCCAAGAGACTTCATTGTAAATAAGGCTGAACTTGATGATATAGAGCAATATATTGTTATACAAGCTTGGAAGAAATACCCTTCTCATGCATTGGATAGTTTGTTGAATGTTTTGAATGATGAAAGAGGACTGCTGTTAGATTCCTTGACTTGGTAAAATGGTATTGTGTCCCTCTTTGTTATGCTTCTTAGTTTTCATTCATATTTCATGCTTTTGCTTGCTATAAGACAATAGAGAATAGATTTGAGACATGCTCTTGGAGGCACCTCAGATTTCTTGTTTCTTTATAGCTTCTATGTTTTCTTCCTTCTTAGTCATATCAGAGAATCCTTTATTGCTCTTTGATCACTGAAGAAATTGTTTGCTTGTTTCATTTATGGTTTCATGCATGCTAAGTATGATTCACGGTATGCCCTGCTTACTCATGGCTAGTCATAGATCCACCTCTGAAACCTTTCTTTGAATTTTTGATTGTCCCAGTTGAACCAACAAGGTCTTGTACTGATCTTGCCCTTTGCCTAAAACTATGCAATCTTACTTCAAAGTGCCCGATAGCTTGAAATAGTATGTCTAGGCATTTCCTCATAGTGGTTTGAGTTATTTGTTTGTCTTAATTTTCTTTCCCCAAAGTCTGATAGCAATTTCCTAAAGTTAGAGAGTCACATATCTCTATGTATTGCTTGAATGTTTATTTCTATGCATTTATCAGTTTGTAGTTACATTCATCATGATTAATGGTTAGCCCTACCATGTTTATGTCAGTTATTGAACTATTTATGTTTGAAAGCCTTTGTTCCTCGCAAAATTAGTGTCCATCCCACTTCATTTTACCTTAAGATCCATTTTACCTTGATCAAATTGGCCCTTCAACATACCTTGTATCACCATCTGAAGCTTTCTTGACCTTTTTGACCCCATGGCCCAGTTGATCTGACAATATTTTTACCTATCTTAGTCTTTGATCAGTTCCTCCCTCACAAACCTAAAAGAAAAACCAAAAACCTACTTCACAACTAGCTTAAAATCATAAACATAAGAAGCAAAACACATAGATATCCCTTACACAAATAGAGAGAGCCCTCTCTGAGTCCAGGAAGGCTAGGTCCTTGGGCTCCAAAGATTGGTTTGATGTTACCCTGTCACTTGGCTTTCCAATCAGCCAAATCACGGGACCCTAACACTGTCTAAAGAACAAGTTTGATGCTTCTTGCCCACTGATGGTATTTTTATATGACACCAAAACACCCATATTGCTAAACTTGTCAACTACCATGAACAAGTAGTCATGTCCCTTCCTAGTTTGTGATAAACCTCCCACAAATTCCATGGAGATAATTTCCCAAGGAATAGTAGGTACAAGTAAGGGATGATATATACATTTTTTTCCTATTGCTAAGCTTTTTGGTACAACAAAGCATGCATCCCCTTATGAACCTAGCTACCTGCTCTTGCATCTTGGGCCAATACACATATCTCTGCAACTTAGCCATGATCTTCCCTACACCAAAGTGCCTTGAAATTTTGGAGGTGTGAGCCTCTATAACGAACTCTAATCGATCGCCTTTAGAAACACATAGTTTATCCAACCTATAGTGTAACATGTCCTCGAGGTGGTATTCAACGGTGCTATCACCATCGTGCACATGACTCTAACTCTGCAACTGTTGATAAACATACTGGAAGTCCTCATCCTCGGAATACACCTATTTGTATACATCATGGGTGAATGGATCCATGTGTATAAGAGTCCCCAAAGTTGTAATATTTGATGTGGGTGGCCTTGAAATAATGTCACCCAACCTGTTTGTGCTTCCATTCCTATACTTGATCACCAAATGAAACTATTGTAAAAACTTCATCCACTTGTAATGCCTAGTCTATTGTAGCTTACTCTGGGCCTGCAAGTACTGTAATGACTAGTGATCTATGTGGGTTATTGTCTCCTTTCTCATTAGATAGTGCTTCCACTTCTTCATATCTTGCACCATGGCATAAATCTCCTTGTCATAGGCAGGGTAGTTAAGGAATTCCCCATGAAATACTTCAGAATGGTCAAGATAGCTCCCATAGCATACCCACATGCATATGTCTCCACTTCAAAGGATCACTGCAAATTTGGTAATTGTAGAACTAGTGCTTGAATAATATTCTTCTTTAGCTCCTAGAAATCCTTCTGTTTACATTTTCCCCACTGAAAATGCTTTCCACTTGTTGTTATGGCATGGAGAGGTGTTTCTACCACTGAAAACGAGGCTATGAATTTCCTCATGTACTATGCTACCCCAACGAATCTCCCGACCTCATAAACATTAGTAGGCACAGGTCATTTCATGATGCCCTCCATATTTTAAGGATCTATATTTATCTCCCCTCCACTGATCACATACCCCAGATACACCAAATATTGTTGCAAAAATTCACACTTCTTGATATTTTCTAGCAACTGGTGCTTCTTCAATGTTTCCAACACCTGTTTCAAATGTGAAATGTGCTCCTTCAAGGTAGCATTACATACCACTATACATACAAATGGACAATAAAATATGAATCTATAAAAAGGCACAATACATCATTCATGAATATCATAAACATAGTTGACGCATTACATAGACCAAATGGCATGACTAACCACTCATACAAACCTTTACTAGTTTCGAAGGCAGTCTTCCAGGTGTCTTCCTCTTTGAATCAAACCTAGTGATATCTAGATTTCAAGTCCAGCTTGATGAACTATTTTTCTTGCTGTAATTGATCCAAAAATCATACATCTTGGGCAGGGGTATCTTTTCTTGAGCATAATTTTGTTCAAGGCCCTATAATCTATACACATCTGTCAATTCCCATCCTTATTTGGCACAATGATGCTAGGTGAACCACATGGTGATGTAGTTGGTCGAATGACACCCTGTTCCAGCAAATGTTGAAAATGTTTTCTCACCTCATTTGCTTCTATAAAATACTCATGTACAACCCAATATTTGGCAATGGGGAGTCTAAAAATAGCTGGATCTCATGATCTACTTCTCTCTTAGGTGGAAACACTTTAGACTCTTAAAACACATCCTTGTATGTCTGTAAAAACTCCTCCAATTGTTGTTTTTGTTTCTTAGTACACCCCTCTGGGGATGCCTTGTCTCTTATCGAGTCCTCTGTAGACAGAATTTCTCTTAAAAAAAATAAAACATACTTCTTGCTGGAATTGATCAGTTTATTGGTATGGTTGGAACTTACTAGTGAAATTTTCGACTCGTATCTGTGCTTGTTGATGATGAATGGTTTTCCATCCTTGAGGAAACGATATTGATTGTATCTCCTAATGAACCTTTCAACATGCATGTACATGTATGTACTCCTAAATATGAATCCACATACATCAAGGGGAACCACATCTAGATCTACTTCATTAAAAAAATAAGTACTGATAACAAATCTAATTTTACACTGTTTTGATACCTTCAACTATGCATGGTTATGTACCAATCCCAATGGATATGGGTTTGGATGATCACGAAATTTAAGACCCAAATTCTTGACAAACTCTACTGCAATGAGATTCGCCTACGATCTCGAGTCAAATAGATCATCAATATTTTTCTTCTTGACCTGTATCTTTATATGGGAGAGTTTGGTCATTTCTTTCTCTTCTTGTTGCTAAAGGCTACTAAGATTCACCTCATTTTGTACTGCGATACAAACAATATTCTCATCCACATCCAATCTTCTTTCAACTTGATTTCTCGAATCAGTGGCCATGAGATTCTTCTTCTTGTTCTTTGGGTTTAGCTCTGGATGCAACTTCCAACATTTTCCCTCTATATGGCCATCGATGTTGCAATGGTTGGAGTGGTTGCTAGGATCTTTGCACTAGCTTATTGTGGCTATTGTCTTCTTATCTTTTCCCCATTGTTGTTTCTTCTTACCCTCCTTAGAAGAGTCTTGTTTCTCCTTCTACTTCGATCCACTTGATTGCACTCTCTTCAAGCCTAGTTTCTCCAGGTATTATGCCTATACACAAGCCTCTTCCACTGATTTTGGCTTAAAAAACATCACTTTCTCACACAAATGGCAGTGTAGACCCCCCAAATAATTGAAGAGTACATTTGAGTTTTTTGGAGAGATATTCAAAATTATATCCATCTTCCTGAATTCCATGGTGTAATCTTGCACGCTTTGGCCTAGCTTTTGCCTAAAGTAATGCCACTGGATCCATTGGTCCTCTAATACACAATGGGTTAGAAATGTGAATTAATGAGGGTTTTGAAATCTTCTCACTTAGTCACTGAAGTTACTCCAATGTTAGGGTTTCTATGTGGCTCTCCCACCAAGTCACTTCATGGATCTCCAATTTCAGTCGTGCAAACGATATTTTTTGTCCTTCTTCAATTTAATGGATGCTGAAAGAGAATTCCAGTTGCTGCAACAAATGGTTCAACTTAAAAGCGTTGATCTCTCCATGGTACGACTTGATATCGAATTTCACTTCCATTTTAAATAGGGACTGTGATTGGTTCACGACACTCGAACTGGGTTGATCTTTTTCAAGCTCTTTCTTTTACTTGTTCTTTGTTTCTCCTTGATCTTCTAATCCCCATTATTATTTTTCCTCTACATTCAAACCCCCATCTTCTGCAAGTACTCCCTCCTTGCTATTCAAGGCTGCCATGAAGAGGTTTATATTGCAGTTGATATATGTGACTTATTATTCCATCCACGTAAACCTCACCTTTGCAAAATCATGAGGTTCGTTTAGATATTTGTCACCCATGATTATGGTTTTATGATTTTTGGCCCTGTTGATATAGATCCATGCAATCTCCACAAAATACCCAAATAAACATTCTTTGATACCAAATTATCCGTAAAAAACCATGTATATTCTTTTAAACACATGCATGGCGAACAAGAAAGTAAACACACAAGGATAAAGATAAGCGTGAGTTATGTTATTATTCACCATAGATGTACATTTATAATATATTGGTGTGACCCTTGGATTCCCATTCCAAGTGGTCTCTTGGACTCCATTTGTCCGTTCGCCTTCCACACCTACCTGTTGAGGATTAGGTGTCCAACATATTCCACTGGAAAGTTCTTCATAAGAAATCTGATAATAATATATTAAAATATTGAAATTTTACACTATTACAATTCTATTAAAACTATAGCTTTGTAGATTTAACTGTTATTAGTGCATGCATGTGAATGGATTTTTTTTTAAAAGGTAGTTAACGAAAAATAATCTCACACAAACACATAATACATAAGATATGCTCTCTAAGAATCCCTTTCGCGATAAAACCCTAGCTGGAATGTGAGGCTGCTTCACGCTCTTTATCTGTTTGGAAATATGGCTGTGGGTACAAAGAAGTAATGTGTCCCATGGGCTACTACAATGCACAGATCATCTCTGCGTTCTCTACTTACTATCTCTCCTGGTTATATTTTCTCATCTATAAAGCAAAATTCTCTCGAAAGAATGGGATGCCTCTTCTTCCCAGTGGACCAGTTATAACACAACCCGATAGCCTACTAGTGGTTAATTTTGACTACATCAAATCTTAACTAAAGTAGAATATTCTAGAATATTTTACATCATAATAATGTGGTTAGCCCCTTTTCCATGAATAATGGGGGCTAATGCAACAACCTCCTAAGCTATATGTGTGAAAACATGAAGGTTTACTTCTGAGTGGCATAAGTTTGGCATATAGACTCTGATGGAATCACTTCTTATGTCGTTGGAAATATATTTGTGTGTAGAATAGAATGAATTTTTTTGAAATTATAGTGGGAAATTGTTACCACCCAAAAACACTGTTTTATGCCTGAAAACTCTCTTGGAAGGTTTCAAACCCCGTTTTTCCAAACTGGGTCCTGCTAGTAAAAAGGAATCCGTGAGCTGATTTCTCCACTCCAAATGCATCGATATGGATGAAAAACAATATAATGATCCAATACAGATTATTCCACTATATTATTGAATAGGGACCACTACGGTAGCCAATATTGATTAAATATAACAGAACCTTATTAAAAAAGGTCCACTAGGTCATTAGAAGTTTGATATGATTAAAGTTATATTAATAATTAAAAATAAAGATGGATTACTCTTTATGAATAGTATGGAATTCTATTGATATTAGAGTTTTACTCATTGGGTGGTTGTCCCCTTGAAGAGGCAAGTGAACAAGAATGGATTACTTCCATAACAGGATCAATTGTAAGGTGTTTCCCTACCTTAATGGTTTGATAATAATAAAGAGTGGAACATTTCTATACTATCAATGGATACTTTGTCTATGATTTTATTTCAAATATAAGGCACATAAAAAGTAGTGTCAGAGCCCTTTCCTTAGCGAAAGTGCCGCAATTATTTTCCTTTCACAATTTGTTTTTCCAAGAATAAAAAGGATAACCACAACATTTAAATAAATTTATGTAGATTCTGGAATAAAGTTGTAGAAGTTTCATATCTGAATTCATCACATAAATACACCCATTTAAAAAAAAATATTGTCAATAATAGTTCCAGAGGTCGATATATTATTGATTTAAAATTAGCTATTTCCATCGATTTTTCTTGACGATTGCATCAAATACATAGATAAAATTTTTTAATGGTGGCCTATGCTTTCCATTAGACTAACACCATTGGATAGTGGAATTTTAACCATTTGATTTGATGCATTATATGTTGTACTTAAATCAATATTGAGTATTCTACATCCATTGCAAGTTTCACCCTTTAACCTTAATCAATGTGGATGTGTTAGGGTCATTAAAAATCCTTCTCTAGGATAGGAAAAGACTCAAAGGGATGTAAGAAATGATAAATAAATTTTAAGAGATCAATAATCTTGGGCCCACATACATTGGCATTAAGGAGGAATATAATCAAGAATGATATTTTTGGTACCAACCTAGATCCATCTTAAATCTGGATCTAGAGAGGGAAGAGAAAGATTTGATCCCTCTAAGAGCTTGGTAGATCTGGATTTAAGATGGATATAGGATGGTAAATATTAAATTTTGATTAATAAAATACAAATAACTAAATTTATTTATTAGTTTAAAGAAATTTATTACAACTTTAGTTTTTTTTTTTTTTTTAATAAGATGGTAAAACTTATTATAACTCATTTGTTAATGGGTAAAAATAATTGTTATTTTTATTGTTCCCAGTAATGTAAAGTAACTCATCACTATGAAAACTACATCAATTAAAATAATTCACAAAAAGTATAATTTCACTCTTAAAGGGTAAACTTGGCTACTTATTTCCAAAAAACATAGAATCTTATCAAATTAAAAATAATTTGAAATATTTCTATAAAATTAAAATATAACTCTTAATTATTAATAGTTATAATAAAACCAATATCCCCTTTTATCATTAAAATGACCAAGTCACCCCTCTCATTTTAAAAATTAAAATAAATCTGGAAAACACAAACATCTATTTATATTTATATTTTAAAAGTGATTTAGTACAACTTTAATATTTTTTTTTTAAAGAATGTGGTAAAACCTAGCATAAATCATTTATTAATAGGTAAAAATAGTTATAATTTCTTATTAATATGACAATGTAAATTAACTCATCACTATTATCACATTAGTTAAAATAATTTATTAATAATTTATAAAAACAAATTTTCACTTCTAAAATTTTATCTTATTTACTTATTTCCAAAGAATATGAACACTTAACCAATTAAAAATAATTTGAAATATTTTTATAAAATCAAAAAAATATTTTTTAATTAATAATAACTATAACAAAACTAATATCCCCTTTCATTGTTAAAACTACTTCATTAACCCTCTCATTTTATCAACTAAAATACATCTCAAAATGATTGTTGAACTTTTAATTTTCTCAGTCTAAATAAATATCCAAAAATAAAATTAGAATAAAAAAGTTATTATCAATCCTAATAAATCAACCAAGTCTACCAGAAATACAATGAAAAATTAGCCAAATATAAATAATAATGGAAATACAAGAAAGGGAAAATCTTAAAAGTGTTGCACACGACCCTTTGCAGCAAATGATTGACCTTGAGTGTAAACAATGGGGTGTTTGCTAATATTGAATTCCAAAGGCTTTGACTGGTAGATCTTCAACCGTTTAAAATGCCTTTTATGCTTATGTCTTTTATACGTATGGTGTACTATTAAATAAAATTTTTACAACTAAGTAATTTAAATGTTAAATTAGACCAATTTTTCATTAAAAAAAAAAATGTTGAAATTAATGGTAAATTAGACCAATTTTTCATTAAAAAAAAAATGTTGAAATTAATGAATTTCACAAAATTAAGCATAAATCAAGTGAAAAAATGAAGATATCTGGAGTTTTTACTTTTTATTGTTTTTATTGATTATTTTTGGGCTTGGATGTTTAACCATGGAACATGAGTGGAGAAAAACCATTATAACTATGACTTTGATTCTCATTATTGTTAGGATTCAATGTTTAACCATAAACATTTACGGTGAATGACTATTATAATGTGTAGGATACACCATATAGATACCAATCAAAGCCCCAATCAAATCCTTCTATTTGGAGAAACAAAAATTCATGCTTTTAGACATCATACATTAGAGAAGAATATCATGGTAAAAATTATGGGTCAAGAATACTATGGTAAAACCCATGGGTGAATACAATGAATCAAAAAGCGATTTTTATTTATTTTAACATATAGTTATTTTTATTACAACCCAGTGTGGGAGAGTTATTGTCACGTAACATTACATAAGTAAAAAAAAATGTACCTTTTAGTATGAAGAAGAAATGTAATTTCTTCACTACTTAATATGGAGATGAGTAAAAAAAATTAATTTATTTTTTACTAAGAAATGTAATTTTTTCAATACTTAATATGGAGATGACAAGAAAGAGTATTAGTGATATTACATGATGTGTAACTCATTATATATTTAGTTTACATGTGATCTTTAAAACAAAAATATATTAATAAAAAAATAACTTTTTAATTTAAAAAACATATTAATTTAAAATAATTTTTTATTTTTATTTTTATTTTTTCACTTTCCATAACTAGTGAGATGTGTAATTTATTTTATTTCTAATATGGAGTTGACATATAAGACTTTAAAAATACCAATAATAAAGAAAATATTAACGTAGATTATAAATAAAATATTTCAATACCCATGTTGAGTAAAAGTGTTTAACATATACAAAGAGAAAGAAAGATGGAGATAATTTTTATAGTTTCTTTCTAATTCATTATATGAGAAATATTTGTAATTCTTTCAATGCTTAAGATGGATTTGACATGTTCCATTTTCATAAACATCAATATACAAGTCTTACATCCAAATCCATCTATCACATATGAAACAAACAACTTCTACCAAGATAAAGAATTGTTTTTACTTGATCCCTTAATTTTCATTAAACCTTATGTGCAATCAAAACAAATGGTAAATATTTAAATCTATTCCAGCAATCAATATAGTAGTTTAGTTAAATTCTAAAGTACATACACATGTGTAACTCTAAGCGCACATCTCAATGTTCAATTATATATAACATACTTAGCTAAGGTTCTTCTGTTCATATATATATATAGTTCGATACATATCGTGTGTTCTACATATTTCATATTAAAACATTATATTAAAAATGGTGACCATGATTGATCGAATTGTATTTCGTCATTACTTTGATTAGATTGAATTGGGTTCAGTATCGGATTTATATGTGTTCAACTATGCATTGATCTTTGTCGAATTCATATCTCTATCAGAGATTTATGTGTATGATTCGTTATAGTATCAATATAGATTGCTGGTACAAATTTTCGTTTGAATGTTCATTTAATTCGATCATCAACCATCTCGTTAACTGTGTGGCTCTTCCACCTATCCGTTCCTCTGCTTACTCGACGTCTCACTCTGTCACTTGGAATCCTATCTATTGTTGATCTTGTCCTTGGATGATCGACAGTGCTCATGAGAGGTAGGGTTGGTTAGGGTAACCACCCACCCCAACCCCCACTCTCTAGTTCATTCACTCGACCATTTGTTTCTATGATGCTAGATTTGCAAATTCGATCCTTCATTGTGACTGCAGTCGGGTATTTTTCTCCGAAAAGCTTTTCTTTCCAGCATGGCTATGCTGCATTCACAGTGCTGTTTCCTTGAGGTAATATTGCTATGAGTCTATTGGAGTTTTACTTATTGTTTTGGTTTATTGTTAATCTGTTGTTCATGCATAAGGGGACTATGTTATTGGTTCATGCCATAAGGATTACCCGCGACTGTGCACATAGGTGATTCTTCTCTCCTTCAAGGATTTGACAGTTTATCACCAATTTTATCTCAACATAGGTTTCAATTTAAGGGTTATAAGTTCATCCTATTGACTTATGTGGACTCACACAACATTCCAATAATGAACTATCATGCAAAGAGGTCCAAAACTTCGCCTTCGGGTCTGTGGAAGCAAAGGTCTGAGGCACCATGGCCTATTCGACCCAAGCAGGTAATGTTGCATACACTTTGTTTATATTCCTTTTTATTGCTTCTGTTTTAGTTTGGGTGACTTCTTTGGTTATACTGTTCATACCACAGAGGGTAGTAACACCCATCTCTAGGTATTGCAGGTTTCGCATGTTCATTCCATGTCATCCTGCGAGCGATCTTGTGTACTTTGATACCCTCCCAAGTGTGTATTTCTGCTCGACCGTTGATATATTTATATTGGTTGTGGTTCGTATAAGGGTTATAAACCTGACCACACCTCCCATCTGATGCAGGGCCTTGGGTATACTAGCGCTGAGCTTTTATGCATAGTTGTGTTCTAGCTTTCAGGGTTTCCCATACTTATGGGGATTTTTCGAGGTTCGGCCTTATTATACAGTTATGTGTAAACTTCATTTTAATTTTCTTGTATTTAAGTGGAACATAGTAGGAATTTTTCCATAAGACATGATTGTCGGGATGTCGAGTGTAATTTTTTTTTTATGTTAAGTCATTTTAACAAAAAAAACCCTATTTTCAATTTGATGCCGAGACTCTGTTCCTTATAAATTTTGGAAGAGTTTATGGTTTAATAATTTTCATGCATTGTACAGTAATTCCAGTTTTTCGAATATGAGTTTCTCATGCATATGCTCATTATCACTTTTAACTTGTTCTTCTCAAGTATCTCTGCTATCTTATGATATTGTAGAGAATTTATTTGAGACAATAAAATATAATTCTTATGTGTTTTCCAGGTTATCTATTTGCATTCTATTTGTTATTGCATGCTTTCACTATAACGATTTTATCATTTTAAGTCTGCTTTTGAATTTCTCTGCACAGGCATGTTAATTTTAGTTCTTTTGGTTAGCTTACTATAGAGATTGGTAACCCATGTCATGGGTACAGGGGACATAGGCCCCGGACCTATTCCACGGGTCCAGGAACTAAACCGTTGGCCCTTAATCTCTGAACTACCAGAATTCTTAACTCTGTTTGGAAACCCTTCTGAGTTCATAATTCCTATTAGTAGTATTTTCTATTTACAATGTATATAATTCTTGTGTTTTTGATAAATATAGCCAGTATTCTCCAATACTTTAATTGAACAACACTTTAATTTTTCAGACAATCAAACATGTTTTTGCCTATGGATATGGTTACATAATTTGTGGATTAAATTCCTACTAATTTGTTTCTAATTATAACCTAGCATAAGTCCATTCCTAAAACATTCTTCTAACATAACTTGTAGGTTTCCATTCAAAGCTTTTTACTACAAAAAATACATTTTACTTCTATTATTACTTCCATACCTGGATAAAAAAACACTTGAATTTCTTTCTTAAAGAAAACTTTCAGTAACCTGATGGTCCTCCCAACCTTGAGCGAGGCAATCACGTCATACGCTCCCCCCGTGCTCCTCACCAAGGCCTTAGGTAATTCTATGAGATAGTGGAAGTAGTTAGACCTCAAGATCTGAATCTAGTCTGTACTTCTCTTAGATTTTTACTGAGATCCATTAGTTCCCTTACCAACTCTAGATGACTCCTTGCAATAGTTTGCTTCTTAACCCCAAACATTTTCTCTGCACATAACCCCTTTCCAATCTTAGTATTTCCTTTTTATCATTTTTGGGAGGTAATTGTCAGAATTGTCTCTACCCATTTACCGTGGTTCTTGGAATCATTTACCAATTAGTTACTTTCTTTTTACTCAGACAATTTATTAATTAACTTAAAAAAAATATATATTTATATTCAAGTCTTGTTAACAAATATTGTTATTTGTTACATATTTTGAATGTGTCATTACAAGTCTATTAGCCATGATGTAAAGTAAAATAGGATGTTACATCTTCCCCCGCTAAGATGAACACCGTCCTCGGTGTTATTTGATCAACAAGAATAATTTTGGATATGCTTACTGAATAATATGCTCATCTTCCCAGGTAGCCTAATCTAGGCCAAAGTGATTCCATTACACTTTAACTTGGGGGATGACTCACCTCTAGAGTGTTATTTATCTCCGATCTAGAATATGCTTTGGTTCTACCAGGAACTCACCGTCTGGTTCTACATGCAGACAACAATTATCATAATTAATTCAAATCATAAAGATGTTTTTGTTACAAACGTAATATGCTCTTGACTTACATGTATACCTTGCCAATCTATCACATGTTTAGGATCATGTATGTATCGCTTTAGCAGTGATACACATAATACATTATGTACCAATATATGACTGGGTAGAGCCAATCGATATGCCATCGGTCCTATCCTTTCCAAGATCTCAAATGGTCCGCAATATCTGGGAGCCAATTTGGCACAAGAATTCCACCTCAAGGTGCTCTTTTTTGGTTTAATTCTTACATATACATGATCCCCTACCACAAAATCATGGAAGGTTATTTTC
Organism: Pinus albicaulis; assembly: GCA_034641835.2. Classification (NCBI taxonomy): domain Eukaryota; kingdom Viridiplantae; phylum Streptophyta; class Pinopsida; order Pinales; family Pinaceae; genus Pinus; species Pinus albicaulis. The sequence goes on from CM076582.1 coordinate 779,450,774, forward strand.
CAATCTGCATAAAATTTTTGTCAGTCTTGGGCTGCTTTCAAGTTTCTCCTAATCTTCTTTACCTCACGCTCCATTTCCTCTAGCATGTCTGGTCCAAGCATCATCTTGGTTTCTGGACTTCTCCAATTTATAAGAGTCTGGCATTGTCTTCCGTACAATGATTCAAATGAGCTCATCTTGATGGATTCTTGATATCCGTTGTTATAGGCAAACTCAACCAAATGCAGATACTCTTCCCATTTCGTAGGTTGCTACATCACGTACATGTGCAATATATCTTCTAAAACTCGATTCACCCTCTTTGTTTGCCTATATGTTTGAGGATGGTAAAAAATACTAAATTGTATTTGTGTCCCCAAGCCAGTGAATAATGTCTTCCAGAATGTTGATGTAAATTTTACATCTTGTTTTGAGATGAAAATCCAGTGAATACCATGTAGTCTAAAAATTTCCTTCATGAAGATATGAGCAATTTGTATAGTCTTGTAAGTTGACTGTATGGGAATGAAATGAGCCACCTCGCTGAGTTTATCTACTACCACCATAATTGATTCGTTGTGTTTTTTGTTCCTGAGTAGTTTGGTGATGAAATCAAGGGAAATGACTTCCCATTTCCATTCCGATACTGGAATAGGTTGCAGAAATCCTGTGGAATGCTGGTGTTCAACCTTGATTTGCTGGTAACCCAAGCACTTGGTCAAATATTTTGCAATGTATTTTTGCATCCTAAGCCAGGAATAATCCTTCTGAATTGCAGTTAACATTTTCTGATATCCTGGGTGTCCTGCATAGGAACTTCTGTGATACTCGTCCAAAATTAGTCCCTTCAGATTCTTTTGATTAGGAATATATATCCTCTTTCGATATAATAGGAGATGCTTATCATTGAGATCATATTCTGCTTGTTTTCCTTGCTTTTCAGCTTATTTTTCTTGCTTCCACAGGAACTAATACTCTCAGTATTTTCTTGTTGCTTCCGCAATTTGTTCTTGAGATTTGAATTTGATCTGGTTAAAGTAGAGCTCATAGATGCCATGTAGTTTCCTTCTTAAGGCATCGGCCACTCGGTTCTCTTTACCTTTTACGTGTTGAATATCGAAATCAAATTCACTTAGAAATGCGTTCCATCTTTCTTGGCGAACATTTATATCAGTTTGTTTAAAGTAGCTAGTTAAACTGCTATGATCAGTTCTCAACATGAGCCTTTTCCATAGAAAATAATGCCTCCATATTCATAAGGCATGCACCTCCGCAGTTAGTTCCAAATCATAGGTGGAATACCTTTGCTCGTGATCCTTCAGCTTTTTGGATTCATATGTTATGACTTTCCCCTCTTGGGTCAAAACTGCTCCTACTACTTGCTTGCATGCATCAGTGCATACTTAAAATTCCTTACTTGGATCTGCTACTTTTAGAACAGGGGCAGTAGTCAACAAATCCTTCAATAATTCAGAACTATTCTGGCATTCCTGAGTCCACTTAAAGAATTGTCCTCTCCATTGTAAATACGTAATATGAAAGGATATTTTAGAGAATCCATTAATTATTCATCAGTAATGGCCAACTAAACCAATAAATGAACGTATTTCTACTACATTCTTCCAGGCTTTCCATTCCATGATTTCCTTTATCTTTTCAGGGTCCATAGAAATCCCTTCAGCTGAAATCACATGTCCCAAATATTGGATATTCTCATTGAAAAAGTCATATTTACTAAACTTAGCATAAAGTTGATGTTCCCATAAAATTTTCAGCACTATGCGCAGATTTTCCTTGTGCTCTTCCATATTCTTAGAATATATTAGTATATCATTGATAAAAATTAAAATAAACTTATCCAAAAATGGGTGGAAAATTCCATGCATCGAGCTCATAAAATTTGCTAGTGAATTGGTTAATTCGAATGGTATCACCACAAACTCGTAATGTCTGTACCGAGTATAGAAAGTTGTTTTGGATATATCTTCATCCTTAATTTGTATTTGGTGGTACCCTGACCTTAAATCAATCTTAGAAAACACCATAGCCCCATTTACTTGATCAAACAAGTCATCTATGCATGGCAATGGATACTTTTTCTTGAGAGTCAACTTATTAAGTTTTCGATAATCCATGCACATTCGCATGGTACCATCTTTTTTCTTTACAAACAACGCTAGTGCTCCCCAAGGGGACACACTTGACCGAATTTATCCTTTGTCCATTAATTCTTGCAACTGAATTTTTAACTTTTTTAATTAAGGTACACTCATTCTATATGGAGCTCGGGACACAGGTGATTCCCCAAGTATTAATTCTATCGTAAAATCTATGTCTCGTTTTGGTGGAAATCCTGGAATTTCTTTAGGGAACACATCTCGAAATTCCCGCACAATAGGAATATTTTCCAGCATGAGGGTCGTGTCCTTGGAGTTGTAAAACCATACTTGGATTTCATGTTACTGGCACCCCTTCCTAATGAATTTACTCAGTTGAGATGTAGTAATGGGTCGTAATTGAAGTGGCTTCTTAATTCCTTGCAATTCTTGACATGTACCATCCTTCAATTTAAAACAAATTAATTTATTCTTACAGTCCATCAATGACCAATGTCTCTCCAACCAATCCATTCCCAATAGAATATCATAGGATCCTAGAGGTGTTATGAGTTGGTTTCTAATAACCAATTCATAGTTTGATACTTTGGCATTGACTCACCTTCTTGCCCCTGTAGCCAGCTGTACTAGCCATGGATTTTTAAATTCCTGATTCTGTAATTTACAGATTTCAACTATATGGGGATGTATATAGCTCAAACTGGTCCCAGGATCAACTAAAATAGAAATAGATTTGGTTTTTAGCTTACCTTCAAATTCTATCGTGGTTGGCTCAAAATATGCTTGTCAGTACTCTAGAGCAACATTTATTTTGGGTATGTTTCACACTACATCTGCCACGATAGATGCCTCTTGTAGGTTTGCTACCACCTCATTTCTCCCTCGATGGGGACAATTTTTGAAATAATGTGCCTCCCCACACCCCCATCACTGTAATGGAGGTTTATAGGACTGTCCAATGTCAGGCCTACTAGAGACTTCAGTATGCCGCTCCTCACCTGCCCATTTGGTATTTTTTTGACTTCTCCCATTCTGTTTATTCTTGAAATTCTTTGCAGCATTCTTGTAATTTCAAGATCTATTATTTTTAAAATTGGAAGATCCTTTCTTCCCTTTCCTAGGTGGCAAAATTTTCCTAGTTTCTCCCTTAGCCTTGGATTGCTGATAGCACATCCGTGTTTTCCTTATCACTTCGTCCATTGTTTTTGGGTTTACAAACTCAATCCTCTCTTTCATGTGTATCGGCAAGTTTCTCAAAAATCGAAGCACCTTTGCCTTTTCATCGCGAAAATAAGGTACATAACTTAACAACGAGGTAAATTTTGTAATAAATTCATCCATGGACATTTTCCCCAATTTCAGATGATGAAATTCTCGTGATTTTTCATCATAGAATCATTTAGTTAGATACTTATCTTTGAAATACTGTTGAAACTCATCCCAAGTTACGTTTTGATCTTCAATTCCACGCAAGTTATTCACTCCTTCCCACCACAATGTAGCCTTCTCCCATAGTTGGTAGATGAATAAGCGAGCTTTAAGTTTGCTATTATACTCATAAACTTGAAAGTACTTGTTCATATTTATTATCCAAGCTTTTTCCATTTCTTTAGCCTCTCCATCAAAGGTAGGAGGCTTGATATTCTAGAATTCCCCCTATAATTCCTCCTTCTGTTCCTTCAGCTCTTGTTGTTCTGAAATATTTCCAGATTCAGCTTCATTATAGGTTCTACTTTTATTACTTAGTTGTGTACGACTTCCTTCGGGATTATCATGCATTTGTTGCTGCTGTCCTTCTCCATGAGTGTCTCTCTCAGGACTGGGCTCTGCAGTGGGATGGTTTTGTTTATCTGAAAGGCTCTTTAGTATCCTTTCTTTCTCCCTCATTAACCTTTCATTAGCACTCCGAACTGTGATAATATCTATCTGGAGTTGCTGTACAATATCAAGAAAACTATTTTTCTATTTTTTTTCTTTCTTTCAGCATTCTACTAGTTTGTTGGTGCTGGTCTACGGTGAATTGTACCCACATCTCTAGGTTGAATTCAGTGTTGGTTAGAGGATGGATTTCCCCTATGTTCCTGGGTTTCTACTGACTAGATCCTCTCCTCATGGTAGCTTTTTGATAACTTTTCCTATACTGTGCATATTTTTAAACAATACACAAAATGAAAACACCCACGTTATTGTGTTGGCCCATCCGGCCCCAGTGTGTAACCACGATTTAATACCACTTGTCACATGCAACAATAAAATTCTACCAAGATATTTTTTTTACTTGATACCTTAATTTTCATTAAACCTTATGTGCAATCAAAACACATGGTAAATATTTGAATCTATTCCAACAATCAATATAGTAGTTTAGTTAAATTCTAAAGTACATACACATGTGTAACTCTAAGTGCACATCTCAATGTTCAATCATATATAAAATACTTAGCTAAGGTTCTTTTGTTCATATAAATATATAGTTCGATACATATCATGTTCTCCACATATTTAATATTAAAACATTATATTAATATTCAATAGATATCCAAATTGAAGTAAATGAAACAAGAGTTAATTACACATTAGGTTATTTAATCGATAGAAAACATTTAAAATTTCAAAGGCCAATGATCATCAAACCCAGCTGAAGCATATGAAGGTAACTAGCACTTAAATCTCATTAATTATATATCAAAAAACACTATGAAATTTCAATGCTAAATAAACACAACATCAAATAATTTATGGATTAAACGAGATTCTAAAAATAATGTGAATCCAATAAAAAATTTAATTTTATCCTATAGTCAAACTTAATATATTTAAAAATTTAAATCATGTCAACTATAAGAATTTTGCCACAGTTAAATGTTTTGGTTGTGGCCTATAATTTTACTTCATTAACAATAGCTCCAAAAAAAATACATTCAAAATATAAATGGACCTTAAATTTATATACAAAAGAGAAAAAAATATATATATATATTTTTTTGTTTTAACAATTTCTAATGTTAGAAGTTAATAAAATTCTTTATTTTGTTTCATGTACAAATAAATAAATAATTATAAGTTAATTTTACATTTTTTTTTTTTTTTTAATTTTAAATGTCAAAAGTTAATAAAATTTAAAATTAAACTAAGGCCAAATAAACACAAAAATAAAATCAAAATCGACCTTAGAAAAACAAAAGGGAATCAAAGCTAAAAGTTGATGTTTTATTTGTTTGATATGTGCATTGTGTAATGTTTAGGTTAGAGCATATGCAGGTCGAAAGGAAACTGTCGGTAAGAAGAAAGTAGTGGATGCGGTAGGAAATGAGATGCAGAGCAGGCAAGGAAGATGTGTGACAGAGGACAAGACAACATATTGAAGGATGAAAATGTGTGTAAAGGAGTGGCGTTATGGAAGGCTGCGGATACAAAAGGAAAAGTGTAGTAGAAAGAAAAATCAAGGGTAGGCGTAAGAAGGGAATGGTGAAGGAAAGGTTGCATGAGGCTAACGAGAGGACGCCGACGAGAGCAGGGACAGATGACCACGAAATGGAGGAGAAAGACGCTAACGAGGGGAGAGGAGACACCGTTTAGAAAAGCGTAGAGGGAAGTGGCAGTGATGGGAAGGAAGCCGATAGCAAAAAAAAACACAACAAATGAATGAAGCTCGGGCAACAACATGGAGGCGAATGGAAGTAGAGAGAAGAAATGGGAAAATTGAAAGAAAAGGCACCTAGATGAAAATAACCCATAGAAAAAGAGGAGCAACGGATGAGGGCAGTGAGCAACGGGAGAAAACAGGCACAACTAGTGCATAAAAAAATTCGAAATTTTCCTTCTGTCCAGCAATTAATTTTAAATAGAGACTCGGATTTGAAAAAATTACCTTGAATATTTATGCAAAATCCTGATCTATATCATGGCTTGTCCTCCAGGGCCTAGATCTCTCTCAAATCAAAAAATAATTCTCTGAAAACCCTCAAATGTCACCTATAAACAACCTGAAACCAAAACCCGGAAACCCTTCAGATATACAAAATTCTAAAATTGAAACCTCGAGTTAGAAATTAGAAAACTAAAAAAAAATCTAAATCACTATTAAAAATATAGATATATACAATATATTTACAAATATATGCACAAGAGTTGTATATCTGTTAGATCTGAGGAGTGCAAGTCTGACTTTGCTCCCAGATCTAAAGATATAAGGTTGATCTTACTAGCCAAATATAACTTTAAATTCAATAAAAGTCAAGATAAAACTTTATTTAGGCACAAGCCCTAGAAAAACACTGCAAAAATAGAACTTAAGATAAGCATGGGGAATTAGATTCATAAGGCTCTTCAGATCTTGTTTCCTTGGGAGTCAGCTGGTCTAACTGAGGACTTCCCCAAATGCCCAATTCTAAATCCGAAAAATTTCTTCACACTTTACTTTAAACTGTTAAATCAATAGAGAAATAAGATAAAAATGAAATTTTCAAGAGTTAGAGATACCTTCTAACTCAATCCAATTAAAATTCTTACCTTAAATCCAGTAACCTAAGTAAGATACATGTGCAATAGATTACTCTACAAGAGCCATTAATCAACAATTCGTTAAAATAATTACTCACAGAATATGAAGAACAAGTTTACCATAAAATGCCGAAGAGGAACATAACCATAAAATAAAACCCCAAAGACTTCATTTTTATTATTCCATAAAGTATTACAGGAGAGCTTCAAGAGCTAGTACATGATTAAGAGATCGGATGAAAAATCAAACCGACATTGATCTCTAATTTATAGGTAAAACCTCCAACGACTAGTTCGCTTGATCCCCATCAAGGTAATCTCAATCGTTAAAAATGATTTGATTATATTTTAATCTCATCTATCAAAATATTATTTTTTGAGGAATTTCGAAATTTTCATTTAATTCGTTTTTAATTAACTCAAAAATAATAATTTTGAGTTAATTACCTCAAAAATTTGACTTTCATTTAAATACCAATGCCCAAGGGTCCAAAATTTCTCAAAATTTCCAATATTCCCTTGGCCCGATACCTTTAAAAAGTTATTTTATAGACCCACGAATTTTGCCTTTGAATAATTTAATTTTACCTAGGACATAAAATTAATTAAATTTCTGGCTTAGGATTTTTTATTTAATTTGGACAGAAAATTTAATTAATTGACTCAGGAGGGAATGAACTATTTTTCCAACCCTCTTTACATAATATTAATACATTAAACCCATGAAGGGACACCTGTTCGTAATAGACCCTCAATAATATACCCAATTCTGTGACTCAAAAGATGATCTAGTAGACACATCAATCTGTAATAAAATGATCTAGCTAATTAGTTAGGATCATTCCCAGATTACTTCTGCAAAGAATCAATAAAAATAATATGACTCACTTAATATATTTACGACAAAATCCACCCTAGCTTTGGGGTGAAGCTGGAGGGGAAAAACTATGCCGATCATTTGTGTCTAGAGACATAGATGAATCAGTGAGACGAAAAACCTCCTAGGATAGAAATCGTCGCCAAAATACTAGGCTTACCTAGGTTGTTACATACATGATGGTCTTACTGATATCATTTACATTATAGATATGCATAACAGGTTTACACCTCTTACAAAACTATCGACTGAATGATGAAATATGAATGGCACGAACACTCGAACATGATAGATCCCATTTGCGAAAAAATCCCTTTTGCGAAAAAACGGTGTACTGCTATGGGGTCATTGACAAAGAGTGGTCAACACTTTGTTTGACAAATATTCGTAACATGTATAACTATGAGTTCAAAATAACTGAAAACACTTAAATTTTTCACTTTTAGGCTTCTAGCTAGTTCTAAACCTAGAATGAAATCTTCATATTCTACAACATTATTAGTGACATCAAAATCCATATTGCAGGATTGGGTTATGTTCTCTTTCTCTGGTTAAATTAAAACAACACCATCTCCAACTCCATCTTTAGTACAATATCCATCAAATTAAAGTTTCCAAATATCAACTTGAACAAATTTAGAAGTTTCAACCACATATTCAATTTTAAGTTGGGAATTTTGTGAAATATTTGAAGATAATTGGAAACAACAAAAATATTGGTCAACATCATAAATGGGATGATTTCTAGCCTGGTCTACTTTACAAATAGTATGTATAAATCTGAATTCTTTATACAACCTAAGATTTTCTCCTCCATATATAGGAATTGTATCAAAATACATATCCATTTGAAGAATCCCTCCTATTTTGGTACAACAAGATCTTCAAAGAAGAATTCCAAACTTGGGAGGAATATCAGTGACTACAATATCTAGGACTACTCTTTTCACTAGTATTTGGGCTAGGGTTACCACTAAGTCCTTTATAAGTCCTAAACATGGTACTGTTTTAGAATCAAAAGTGTATAGTTCATGATAAGATGTAGTGATTTAAGATTTAATTGATCCATAATAACCTTAGGAATAAGGTTATGTGAAGCTCCAGAATCTAATATACAATTATATTGCAATAAATCATGGGCTTTCAAAGTTACATAAAATGGTGGTATTGTTTCATCTATCATATCAGAAATTGGACCAAAGACTACTGATAGTTTTGCATCTTGAAGGCTTATAACATCCCCTTCGATATCTACACTTGATTTTTGGGTCCATTTTATGACTTGATTCTTATATCTAGTATTCTTTGAAATTTTAGATAATGTAATGGGAATTTTAACTCTTTCTAACTCTCTTTTAAAATTAAAAGCCGTAAAAAAAAATCTATCAATTTGAGCAGTATAATTTGGTTGATTTAAAGGTTGAATATTAGTAGTTTGAGTTTCAGCAGTTTTCACTTGTGGTTCAATTATGATAGGTTCTTTAGGAGGCCTTCCAGGACCCGCCCTTGGTATTAAATCATACCTTCTGTCAATTTCAACAATTAAAAATTCAAAGAAGGCTTCATATTTAGAGACTTGAGATTTTTCTTTATCCTCTTGAGACATTTGATTTTGAGGGATAGGGACAATAGCAGTCTGAACAAATGTAATGTCTAGGTTGTTAATATCTTATGTAATTGACAGAGTGAAAGTAGAAATTATGAAATATTGTTTAGGTGTATCTTAGTGAAAGTAGAAATCATTTTACTTTTGAAGAAGTTGCATTTGGGATAGTGAAATTGAAATCGTTTCACTTTTTAGAATTTGCATTTTTTTTAAAGTGAAAAGTGAAAGCTAGTTATGGGGAATTTTGTTCGTTGCAATATTTTTTGATGCATCATTCTTTGAAATCTCTTCCCTTACTAGTCTAGCTTTCATTGAAATCAAAAGAATTCTTTTTCTCATTTAGTTGCATCTTAGGAATTCAACTGACATCACTTTGAGCCCAAAATCATAGAAACTTAACCTCAAATAAACATTAAAATAGACCTCAATTAACCTAAGGATAATTTGGGATTAAAAAAATTATATAGGGCTTGGCTACAGACGTTTTCCTGCGTAATTAAGTGTAGCAGTTGTCGCTAACAACTTGTGTTGCATTCCTGAGGTTATATCCCCTCCCACGTATGGATGTATATAGGACTATGCTCCACGTATGATAATTATAACGGTACACTCTCAATGAACGAATACACATTAGAGAATGCTACTATAGAATGAGCTCCCATGTACCATTGCGTATATTTTTGGAGACCCCACTAGGTTGCAAACCTGCCATAGGTAACCAAGTTGGATGCCTTATAAACGTGATACACCGAACTCAACATTCAGGGATATTGGTTGTAGTACGTCAAGTCCTTGGTTCACCAAGGTGTATATCATAGTTCATGGATACATGGTAATACCTTTTTCCTAGATTACCCTTTTTGATTTATTTTTTTTAATTCGAAAATTTATTTTCCACGAAAAAATCCTACTTGTGAAGTCTCCTTTTCCTCATTATGGCTTGTTAATTGAAAATTTTAATTTCTCAAAAAATAATTCACCTATCTGTTGGGTGTGGAGCTTGATTATCTTGTTTACTTTGTATCACAGCATTGGACCCCTGTACCTTAAAAGAGGCGGCAACATCACCCGCAATTAATCGCTGCCGTGGGTGGTCCAGGGGGGGCGGCAACGCTTTTCGGAGCCCCCCTTGGCGGGGTTTTTCGGGGGCAGCGCCCCCGAAGCCAAAAACAAATGTAAAATTTCCTTGTAAAAGTATAGTAATTTCTAGTCAATTTGGGCCGTTCATTAGGCAAATGATCTGACGGTAGAAGTTATGTTTAGATTAGGATTTTTTTCCCTAGAAGGCAACCCCTCGCTTTTATGAGGGCATTGTATTGTGGCTGTGCATTGTGTGTGTATTATCGAAGCGAGAAACAGAGAGGGAAACTGTGAGAGAGAACAGAGGATATTACAACGGATCTACTGTAGGTTTTGCCTCTTCATTTTCTGCTGGATAATAGAAAGGAAGGACTGTCTGTTCGGGGTGGACGTAGCCTAAACTGGGTGAACCATGTATATTTGTGTCTCTCTGGTTTTATGTGTTTTGTGTGCTTTTATTTTCCGCATATTTTATGTGTTGCATTGCTCCATAAAATATAATTTTCTAACAATTGGTATCAAAGCCGAAGCTATATTTGGCTGATAAAATCGCAGGAAAGAAGGGTTCCTGGTTCGAGTGGGAGCAATGGCGGACGATGGTAAGTTTAGGGTCGAGAAATTTAATAGCCAAAACTTTCCGCTGTGGAAGATGCATATGGAAGATTGTCTGTATCAGAAAGATCTATACCTACCATTGAGTAGAAAAACAAAGAAGCCGACGGCCATGACAAACGCGGAATGGAACATTCTTGATAAAAAGGCACTCGGAACAGTACGGTTGTGCCTTGTAGCGTCAGTTGCCTTCAATATTTCGAAGGAAACAACAACAGAGGGTTTTATGCAGACGTTGGCAAAACTATATGAAAAACCCTCGGCCTCAAACAAGGTATTTCTTATGAAACGACTATTTAATATGAAGATGTCTGAAGGTGGATCTGTTGCAGACCATTTAAATGAATTTAATATAGTTACCAGTCAGTTAAGTTCTGGAGGGGTAAACTTTGATGATGAAGTTAGAGCTCTGTTATTCTTGTGCTCATTGCCAAAGAGTTGGAATGGTTTAGTAATGGCCATTAGTAACTCTATCTCTGGATCTAGTACTTCAAATTCTGATGATATTGTTGGTGCTATCCTTAGCGAGGAAATGCGATGGAAAAGCTCCGGTGAGACATCAGGTAATGCTTTGAGTGCAGAGTCTAGGGGAAGAAGAATGGAAAGAGGAAAGAGCTCGGGATATCACAGTAAATCAAGGAAAGGCAGATTCAAGTCCAGATCGGGGATAGTGTGCTGTAATTGTGGAAAGAAAGGACACCTAAAGAAAGAATGTAGATCTCGGAAGGGAAAAGAAGGAGACACACAGCAAGAAAATAATCATGAAGCAAATGTGACAGGTGATGTGTTACAAGATTCTTTGATTCTTTTTTTTGAAAATGTTATTGATTCTTGGGTTGTAGATTCAGGGGCTTCATTCCATGCCACACCTGATAAGAAATATTTTCATGACTATGTTCAAGGAGATATTGGACAAGTTCGTTTGGGTGATGATAAACCCTGTAAAATTGTTGGAATGGGTAAAGTTCTTGTAAAACAACAGAATGGAAACCAATGGCTACTAAAGGAGGTAAGGCATGTTCCAGATCTGAAGAAAAATCTGATTTCAACAGGGCAATTAGGCGGTGAAGGTTGTGTGACAACTTTCACGGATAAAACTTGGAAGGTCACCAAAGGAGCCCTGGTAATAGCAAAAGGCGAAAAGGTTGGTACATTGTATTTATGCAATGGTATTTCTAACTCTGTTAATGCTTTAACTTCCAAAGGAGCAGATGCAGCATTATGGCATCATAAGCTCGGACACATGAGTGAGAAGGGAATGAAGATTCTTCACTCAAGAAATTTGTTGCCAGGTTTGAAGAATGTTGATTTGGATTTCTGTGAGAATTGCATTTATGGAAAACAGAAGAGAGTCAGATTTCTCAAAGTTGGGAAAGAAAAGAAGAGCGAAAAATTAGAGCTTGTGCATAGAGATGTATGGGGACCTGCTCAGGTATCATCGCTTGGTGGCTCTCGTTATTATGTTACTTTTATTGATGATGCAACTAGAAAAACTTGGATTTATTGTATTCAGAATAAATCTGATGTATTTGATACTTTCAAGAAATGGAAAGATTTGGTTGAGATTGAGACAGGAAAGAAGTTGAAGTGTCTCAGATCAGACAATGGAGGTGAATATTGCAGCAAAGAGTTTGATAGGTACTGTTCAGAGCATGGAATTCGTAGAGAGAAGACGGTTCCAAGAACACCACAAGAAAATGGTGTGTCAGAAAGGATGAACAGAACAATCATGGAGCGTGCAAGGTGCATGAGATTGCATGCAGGATTGCCTTTACAATTTTGGGCAAATGCTGTAGATACTGTTGTTTATCTAATAAACAAAGGGCCTTCAAGTTCCTTGGATGGTGATATTCCAGAGGAAGCATGGAAGGGTAAAAAGGTAAACTACTCTTTTTTAAAGCCTTTTGGTTGTGAGGCCTTTGTCCATATTAATAAAGAAAACAGAACAAAGCTTGAGGCAAAATCAAGAAATGTACCTTTATTGGATATGGTGCTAATGATTTTGGTTATCGCTTATATGATTATGAAAATCACAAAATCATTTGGAGCAGAGATGTAATATTCAATGAAAAGGTCTTGTATAAGAATCAGTTGCAGGGAAAGAAACAGGAAAAAGAAAGAAAGGAATACATGGTTCTTGATGAGATAACTGAAAAGGTAAAGGTGCCTGAAAATAATAATAATCAACAACCACAGTAGCAACAACCACCACAACAGCAACAGGCACCTCAAACACCTGAAAGTGGTGTTAGAAGATCTACTAGGATAAGTAGACCCCCTGAACGATACTCTCCTTCATTATATTATTTATTGCTGACTGATTCTGGTGAACCCGAATGTTATGAAGAAGCAATGCAGGTTGAAAGCAAGAAGAAGTGGGAGCTAGCCATGGAAGAAGAGATGGACTCCTTAATGCATAACCAGACTTGGGACTTAGTCAGGTTGCCTGCAGGTAAAACTGCATTGCAGAATAAATGGGTTTACAAGCTGGAGGAAGAAGCTGGAGGAAAACAGAGGTACAAAGCTAGACTTGTGGTGAAGGGGTTTGCACAGAAGAAAGGTATTGATTTTGATGAAATATTTTCTCTTGTTGTTAAGATGAATTCAATCAGAACTATCTTAATTCTTGTAGCAGCGGAAGATTTACATCTTGAATAGTTAGATGTAAAGACAAAATTTCTCCATGGAGATTTGGAGGAAGAGATATACATGCAACAACCAAAAGGATATGAGGTAAAAGGGAAAGAAAAATTGGTGTGTAGGTTAAAGAAGAGCTTGTATGGTTTAAAACAGGCTCCAAGGCAGTGGTATCTAAAATTTGACAAGTTTATGTCTGAACAAGGTTATACTAGATGTCACTCTGATCATTGTGTTTATCTAAAAAGGAAAAATGATGGCAGCTATATTATATTGTTATTGTATGTAGATGACATGCTTGTTGCAGGGTCTAACATGCAGGAAATAAATGTGCTCAAAGGAAAATTGGCAAATTCATTTGCAATGAAGGATTTGGGAGCTACAAAACAAATCCTTGGTATGAGGATAACTAGAGACAGGAAAAATCGTAAATTAACACTGTCTCAGAATGAGTACATAGAAAAGGTGTTGAAAAGATTTAATATGCACAATGAAAAACCAGTTAGTACACCTTTTTCTAGCCATTTCAAACTTAGCAAGGATATGTGCCCCAAGACCCAAGAAGAAATGGATTATATGTCTAAAGTTCCATATGCATCAAAAATTGGAAGCTTAATGTATGAAATGGTCTGCACAAGGCCTGATATTGCACATGCAGTGGGAGTTGTAAGAAGGTACATGAATAATCCAGGAAAAGAACATTGGATGGTAGTAAAATGGATTCTCAGATATTTGAGAGGTAACACAAATCAAGAATTATGCTTTGGTGGTTCAAACATTGCTCTACAAGGATATGTTGATGCAGATATGGCAGGTGATAGAGATAACAGGAGGAGCACTACAGGATATGTATTTACCGTAGGTGGAACAGCTATCAGTTGGGTTTCAAAAATCCAAAGTGTTGTTGCACTTTCAACAACAGAAGCTGAGTATGTTGCTGCTACAGAGGCTAGTAAAGAAATGATTTGGTTACAAAGGTTTATGGATGAATTGGGTAAGAAGCATGATATGGGCACGCTATACAGTGATAGTCAAAGTGCCATTCATCTTGTAAAGAACTCAACATTTAATTCCAGGACTAAACACATACATCTCAAGTACCATTTCATACGGTCAGTATTAGAAGATGGAGAGTTGAAGCTGGAAAAGATACACACTAGCCAGAATCCTGTAGATATGCTAACAAAAGTTGTAACCAGGGAGAAACTGAAAATGTGCTCAGTTTCAATTGGTTTTCAAGGATGACGATGAAGATGAGGAATAGCCAGGTCCAAAGAGGAGTCATTGTCCAGCAAATGAAGAAGCGGTGGAGTTGCTACAATTAGTCTCCAAGTGGGATATTGTTGGGTGTGGAGCTTGATTATCTTGTTTACTTTGTATCACAGCATTGGACCCCTGTACCTTAAAAGGGGCGGCAACGCCGCCCGCAATTAATCGCTGTCGTGGGGGGTATAGGGGGGGGCGACAACGCTTTTTGGAGCCCCCCCCTGGCGGGGGTTTTCCGGGGCAACACCCCTGAAGCCAAAAACAGATGTAAAATTACCTTGTAAAAGTATAGTAATTTCTAGTCAATCTGGGCTGTTCATTAGGCAAATGATCTGACTGTAGAAGTTATGTTTAGATTAGGGTTTTTTGCCCTAGAAGGCAACCCCTCGCTTTTATGAGGGCATTGTATTGCGGCTGTGCATTGTGTGTGTATTATCGGAGCGAGAAACAAAGAGGGAGACTGTGAGAGAGAACAGAGGATATTACAGTGGATCTGCTGTAGGTTTTGTCTCTTCATTTTCTGCTGGATAATAGAAAGGAAGGACTGGCTGTTTAGCGTGGATGTAGCCCAAACTGGGTGAACCACATATATCTGTGTCTCTTTGGTTTTATGTGTTTTGTGTGCTTTTATTTTCCGCATATTTTATGTGTTGAATTGCTCCATAATATATAATTTTCTAACACTATCCTTTTTTGACATTATTCAAAGGTCTTCATGGTTGAATGTCTGAATTCACCTCACTCATCCCCGAAATGAACTCAATGGCCCTAGGCTGAGATTCTGTGTTTTCCACCTGTGCCTTATTGGGTGTGGAGCCTAATTATCTTGTTTATTTTGTATCACAGCGTTGGACCCCTGTATCTTAATGGGGTGGCAACACCGCTCATAATTAAATGTTGACTGGGGGTCCAGGGGGGCGGCTGTGACTTTATGGAGCCCCCCTTGGCAGGGAGTTTTCAGGGGCAGCGCCCCCAAAGCTAAAAACAGATGTAAAATTTCCTTGTAAAAGTATATTAATTTCAGGTCAATCTAGGCCGTTCATTAGGCAGATGATCTGACGGTATAAGTTATGTTTAGTTTACGGTTTTTTTCCCTAGAAGGAAACCCCTCGCTTTTATGAGGGTATTGTATTGCGGCTATGTATTGTGTGTGTATTCTGAGAGTGAGAAATAGATAGGGAGACTATAAGAGATAAAAGAGGATATTACAACAGATCTGCAGTAGGTTGTGTCTCTTCATTTTTCTGGATAATAGAAAGGAAGGACTGGTTGTTCAGGGTGGACGTATCCCAAACTGGGTGAACCACGTATATCTGTCTCTCTGATTTTATGTGTTTTGTGTTCTTGTGTTTTCCACATATTTTATGTGTTGCATTGCTCTGTAATATATAATTTTCTAACAACTGGTATCAGAGTCGAAGGTCTATTTGGCTGATAAACTCGTAGGAAAGAAGGGTTCCTGGTTCGAGTGGGAGCAATGGTGGAAGATGGTAAGCTTAGGGTCAAGAAATTTAGTGGCCAAAACTTCCCGTTGTGGAAGATATAGATGGAATATTATCTGTATCAGAAATATCTGTACCTACCATTGAGCGGAAAAACAAAGAAGCCAACGGCTATAACAGACACAGAATGGGAGATTCTCAATAGAAAGGCACTCTAAACAGTACGGTTGTGCCTCGCGGCGTTGGTAGCCTTCAATATTTTGAAGCAAACAACAACAGAGGGTTTGATTAAGGCGTTGGAAAAATTATATGAAAAAACCTCAGCCTCAAACAAGGTATTTCTTATGAAAGGTTTATTTAATATGAAGATGTCGAAAGGTGGATCTGTTGCGGACCATTTAAATGATTATAATACAGTTACCAGTCAGTTAATTTCTCTAGGGATAAAATTTGATGATGAAGTTAGGGCTCTTTTATTTCTGTGCTCATTGCCAAAAATATGGAATGGTTTAGTTATGGCCATTAGTAACTCTGTCTCTGGATCTAGTACTTTAAAGTTTGATGATGTTGTTGGTGCTATCCTTAGCGAGGAAATGTGACGGAAAAGCTTTGGTGATACATCGGGTAATGCTTTGAGTGCAGAGTTTAGGGGAAGAAAAATGGAAATAAGAAAGAGTTTTGGATATCGTAGTAAATCAAGGAAAGGTAGATCCAAGTCCAGATCGGGGATTGTGTGCTGGAAATGTAGAAAGAAAGGACACCTAAAGAAAGACTATAGATCTCGGAAGGGAAAAGAAGGAGATGCACAACAAGAAAACAATCATGAAGCAAATGTGACAAGTGATGTGTTACAATATGCTTTGATTCTTTCTTTCGAAAATGTTATTGATTGTTGGGTGGTAGATTCAAGGACCCCATTCCATGCCACACCTATGTTCAAGGAGATTTTGGACAAGTTTTTTTCGGTGATGCTAAACCCTATAAAATTGTTGGAATGGGTAAAGTTCTTGTAAAACAACAGAATCGAAACCAATGGCTATTAAAGGAGGTAAGGCATGTTCCAGATCTGAATAAAAATATGATTTCAACAGGGCAGTTAGGCGGTGAAGGTTGTGTGACAACTTTCACAGATAAAACTTGGAAGGTCACCAAAGGAGCCCTGGTAATAGAAAAAGGTGAAAAGGTTGGTAGATTGTATTTATGCAATGGTATTTCTAACTCTGTTAATGCTTTAACCTCCAAAAGTGCAGATGCAGCATTATGGCATCATAGGCTCGGACACATGAGTGAGAAGGGGATGAATATTCTTCACTTAAGAAATTTTTTCTCGGGTTTGAAGAATGTTGATTTGGATTTATATGAGAATTTCATTTATGGAAAACAGAAGAGAGTCAGATTTCTCAGAGTTGGGAAAGAAAAGAAGAGCGAAAAATTAGAGCTTGTGCATACATATGTATGGGGACCTGCTCAGGTATCATCTCTCGATGGCTCTCGTTATTATGTTACTTTTATTAATGATGCAACTAGAAAGACTTGTATTTATTATATTCAAAATAAATCTAATGTATTTGATACTTTCAAGAAATGGAAAGCTTTGGTTGAGATTAAGACAGGAAAGAAGTCGAAGTGTCTCAGATTGGACAATGGAGGTAAATATTGCAGCAAAGAGTTTGATAGGTACTATTCAGAGCATGGAATTTGCAGAGAGAAGACAGTTCCAAGAACACCACAAGAAAATGGTGTGTTAGAAAGGATGAACAGAAAAATCATGGAGCATGCAAGGTGCATGAGATTGCATGCAGGATTACCTTTACAATTTTGGGTAAATGTTGTAGATATTGTTGTTTATCTAATAAACAAAGGGCCTTCAAGTTCCTTGGATGGTGGTATTCCAAAGGAGGCATGGATAGGTAAAAAGGTAAACTACTCTTTTTTAAAGCCTTTTGGTTGTGAGGCCTTTGTCCATATTAATAAAGAAAATAGAACAAAGCTTGAGGAAAAATCAAAGAAATGTACCTTTATTGGATATGGCGTTAATGATTTTTGTTATCGCTTATATGATTATGAAAATCACAAAACCATTAGGAGCTGAGATGTAATATTCAATGAAAAGGTATTGTATAATAATCAGTTGCAGGGAAATAAACAGGAAAAAGAAAACAAAGAAGACATAGTTCTTGATGAGATCACTGAAAAAGTAAAGGTGCCTAAAAATAATACTAATCAACAACCACAACAACAGAAACCACCACAACAACAACAGGCACCTCAAACACCTGAAAGTGGTGTTAGAAGATCTACCAAGATAAGTAGGCCCTCTGAACAATACTTTCCTTCATTATATTATTTATTGTTGACTGATTTTGGTGAACCCGAATGTTATGAAGAAGCAATGCAGGTTGAAAGAAGGAAGAAGTGGGAGCTAGCCATGGAAGAAGAGATGGACTCCTTAATGCATAAATAGACTTGGGACTTAGTCAGGTTGCCTACAAGTAAAACTAAGTTGCATAATAAATGGGTTTACAGGCTGAAGGAAGAAGATGGAGGAGAACAAAGGTACAATTCTAGACTTGTGGTGATGGGGTTTTCACAGAAGAAAGGTATTTATTTTGATGAAATAGTTTCTCCTATTGTTAAGATGACTTCAATCAAAACTATTTTAAGTCTCCTAGCAGTGGAATATTTTCATCTTGAACGGTTAGATGTAAAGACGACATTTCTCCATGGAGATCTGGAGGAAGAGATCTATATGGAGAAACCATAAGGATATGAGGTCAAAGGGAAAGAAAAATTAGTATGCAGGTTAAAGAAGAGCTTGTATGGCTTAAAACAGGCTCCAAGGCAGTGGTATCTAAAATTTGATAGGTTTATGTATGAACAAGATTATACTAGATGTCACTTTAATCATTGTGTTTATCTGAAAAATAAAAATGATGGCAGCTACATTATATTGTTATTGTATGTAGATGACATGCTTGTTGCAGGGTCTAACATGCAGGAAATAAATGTTCTCAAAATAAAATTGGAAAATTCATTTGCAATGAAGGATTTGGGAGCTGCAAAAAAAATCCTTGGTATGAGAATAACTAGAGACAGGAAAAATCACAAATTAATAGTCTCAGAATGAGTACATACAAAAGGTGTTGAAAATATTTAATATGCAGAATGCAAAACCAGTTAGTACACCTTTTGCTAGCCATTTCAAACTTGGTAAGGAGATGTGCCCCAAGACCCAAGAAAAAATGGACTATATGTCTAAAGTTCCATATGCATCAGCAGTTGGTAGCTTAATGTATGCAATGGTCTGCATAAGGTCTAATATTGCATATGCAGTGGGAGTTGTAAGCAGGTACATGAACAATCCAGGAAAAGAACATTGGATGGCAGTGAAATGGATTCTCAGATATTTGAGAGGAACCATAAATCAAGCATTATGCTTTGGTGGTTGAAACATTGCTCTACATGGATATGTTGATGCAGATATGGCAGGTGACAGAGACAACAGGAGGAGCACTACAGGATATGTATTTACTGTAGGTGGAACAACTGTCAGTTAGGTTTCAAAAATCCAAAGTGTTGTTTCACTTTTAACAACAGAAGCAGAGTATGTTGCTGCTACAGAGGCTAGTAAAGAAATGATTTGGTTATAAAGGTTTATGGATGAATTGGGTAAGAAGCATGATATGGTCACGCTATACAGTGATATTCAAAGTTCCATTCATCTTGAAAAGAACTCAAAATTTCATTCCAAGACTAAACACATACATCTCAGGTACCATTTCATACGGTTAGTATTAGAAAATGGACAGTTGAAGCTGGAAAAGATACACACTAGCCAGAATCCTACAGATATGCTAACAAAAGTGTTAACCAGGGAGAAACTGAGATTATGCTCAGTTTCAATTGGTCTTCAAGGATGACGATGAAGATGAGAAATAGCCAAGTCCAAAGAGGAGTCATTGTCTAGCAAATGATGGAGCGGTGGAGTTGCTACAATCAGTCTCCATGTGGGAGATTGTTGGGTGTGGAGCTTGATTATCTTGTTTATTTTGTATCACAGCGTTGGACCCCTGTATCTTACCGCCTGTAATTAAACGCTACCTGGGGGGTCCATGGGGGGGGGGGGGGGGTTGCGCCCCTGAAGCTAAAAAAAAATGTAAAATTGCCTTATAAAAGTATAGTAATTTCTAGTCAATCTGGGCCATTCATTAGGCGGATGATCTGATGGTAGAAGTTATGTTTATTTTAGGGCTTTTTTCCCTAGAAGGAAACCCCTCACTTTTATGAGGGTATTGTATTGCGGCTCTGTATTGTGTGTGTGTTCTCAGAGCGAGAAACAGATAGGGAGACTGTGAGGGAGAACAGAGGATATTACAGTGGCTCTATTGTACATTGTGTCTCTTTGTTTTGCTAGATAATAGAAAGGAAGGACTGGCTGTTTGGGGTGGATGAAACCCAAACTAGGGGAACCACGTATATCTGTGTCTCTCTAGTTTTATGTGTTTTGTGTGCTTTTGTTTTCCGCATATTTTATGTGTTTCATTGCTCTGTAATATATAATTTTCTAACATGCATCTTAAAGCTCAAGGTTTTGAACTTGGAATTGTCCCAAGCATCCAACCGCTCTCTTCACAACCACCGCCTGATGATTGGCTTTCGCCATCTGAGGATCTTGAGCAGGAAATTCTTGAACTCGTTGCACAGGTTATGGCCTTTCCTCCTAATCCACTCTATGACCCATTCTTGATATCTCCTGAGCATCCATATAGTCATTTAGATGATCCCAACGTTCCTTTTCACGCTTATCCCATCGTACCTCCAACTATTGATCAACAGTTGTTTCCACCACGCATGGCATCAAATGCATACGATCTTATGTTTGTGATCACCCATTAAATTAATCCTCTGGAAACTTCTGTGACCCTCACCTCAGAAGGAGACATTGAATCCATGTTCCCTCCTGAAGGTTTCCTTGTGTTTACACTCCTCATGATGTAGGAAGTGGAACGAATGTGTAGAAATTATACCAATGGATTCAATCTGATCATGTAATGTATTAAAACAAGATAGAGAATCCTTCTACAATGTTTTTGGAATATAAAACATGATCTCTCAATCACATGCAAGTAAGAGAAAGAAGCAAATCAATCGCAGAACCCAATATTTTGCTGGGTAAAGAAACTGATCAAAACCCCTCTATCGCTATTTTTTAATAAGCCAAGGAATCATGAAACAATACAATGCATTCTTGCTCACAATAATCTCCTGAACTCTACCAATCGTCTCACACTGATCTAGGAAAAATTGGAAAAACACATAGCCAATTCATTGCCTTCTTCCAGCCTGCCTTGCTCACACAATTCTTAAGAAAATAAATCCCTATTAAATAGGAATTCCAACCTTCCTTGATTACACAATCCATCATGGGATTCCCGTGGCTTTATTACTGCACCCGGGTAATTTTATAATAATAAAACTGATAGTTATCTTCCCTTTAACCTTTGTCTCAACTGGGTCTTCATCAGAATTGACATGCATGTAGCTAATAATAGTGAATCATCAGTTATCTGATTGATCAGTACCTGTGAATTAAATCTAATTTAATTCACCGGACCTCTCACTAGCTCATCACATAGTTAGAACTAATTAAATTTATTTTAACTCAATTAATTTGAGTTATCTGATTACACTCACACCACACTAGTGCATTAACTGCAACTACACCCCCAAAATAAAACGATCACTCTACATGCCTCAAATTTGACCCTCAACTCAAAATTATTGAGCTAACTTGGTCTTTCTGACTTAGTTAACTTATACAAGTTTTTATGAGATAAGATTACAATTTATTGTCCAATTTATTGATTTTCAACACTCCCTCTCAACAAGAAAGGGATTATCAGCTACCCCATTCCTGCCTCTTTGGTATACGAATTTGCTCTTCGCTAGTGCCTTCGTCAAGACGTAGGCACCCTGATCCTCCATGGGAATGTACTATAACAACATAATGCACCTCTGAACATGATCTCTGAGATGGTCGTGCCTATTGTCCTCTAAGATAATTGGGGTCAAATAATTGTGCCAGAGCATCTATAATATTTTGTTTGTTTTAAGTTGAGGTTTTTGGATCACCAATGTATAAAGAAATTTGCATATAATTGTGCTTAACTTTAGAACATATTAATCAATAAGGAAAGTGTGATTACTTTACTTCAAAAAATTATTTGAGATTTCAGGTGTGAAAGGAGAAAATGTAATAAATTATGACTAATTAAATATTCAAATTGACTGTTTTAATAATCATAAGTGTGAAATACTATCAAACAATGTTTAACAACTTAACAAAACATATTTAATATTATGAATATGTTGATAATTAACTGATGTAGAGGGACTTACATAAACAGACAGTTTAATAAGTCATTCTCTAATATAGATAATAACCTCAGGGGATTTAAGATAGACTGAAATACAACTTGTTCTTACCTAGTTATCTTCAATAACATTAAGCATATGCAGAAAACAATATGTAATGAAAACTTGAAAACCTAGAAGAGAAAAAACTGATTGAAACAAATCTAGAATCCTTTTATTATTGTCGATGATCAAAGCTTGTACACTTCTTATTACAAAATTCTCATGTAAGGGTGTAACCCTTAATAACTTGAATTGAGAGTTATTTATACTAGTTTGTATTACAATAATAGTATCAAATAATAGTAAAACAAAAATGTTGAATGATCTTTCACTATTTTTTAGGAAACATTTGATGATTTGGCCTCAAAAATGTTGTTTTGTTGTCATACTATTGGAATCAGAAATTACTCAATTTTTTCACATAGTTTATTCCCTCTTTCCTCACTTGAAATCTCCATATTTACCACCTTTTTGAATACTTCATCCACCTCTGTATACCTTTCGAAAGTTGGCTTGTTGAAAACCACATGTTTGATTTGATGTTTTGTGATCACATCAAGCTCCAAGGCTTCCAGAAAGGCCTTGCATGTTATATGTCCTTTAATCCCTACAAACTTGGCCTTGTCTATTGCAATGGTATACAATTTTTTGCAGTATTCCTCCAAATTAACCAACTTGTAATTTGGAGCTACCAATCCAGGTAGTCCCTTCAGGTTCAACACATTGAATTTTGAATGAAACCTCTGGACAATAATGTCCAAGGTCTGACATTTTTTCTCCAACAGATTAAGCAAATTCTTCTTCTGTAGAACCTTTTTTTATCTCTAAGATGGTGTTTATTCTGTTTGCAATATTTATCTATTCTAATTCTTCTCTTCTCTTTGAATTGAGCACCTTTATCATATCTGAGGCTTCTGCAGGTTTATTCTTAAGTGTTGCTTTTTCATTTTTCCTTTTTAGTCTTATGTTTTTCTATATTCTTAAACATTTCTAGAAACTTCTCATTTTCCTATTTTTGTGTGGTTAATTCCTGTGCTATCCTTGCTGGATCACCTGTTGTTGATGTAGACTCAATGAATGTTGATGATGAACTAGGTTATGTATCTGCAACTGCTATTGGGATTGTTGTGACTAGAATCATAGAAAGATGGGTTGACTCTTTCTCCTTAAGAAGTTCTTCAATCTGCTCCTCCATTTTAAAATCTAGATATCTTTATCAATGATTAACTTGAGCATTTCTTCTCTATTCTACTCACTTTCTTCAATCCCCTTGGTCTATGGGTCTTCTATAGAAGGCATCTTTAATAGTTTTCATAGAGCTGCAATGTCTGCATTTTTCTTTTTAATTATTTCTTCTACAACCTTAAAATCCTTTGTATCCTATCCAATTTTGACTACAATGTCTTCTAGAGACTTTAGTTTGTTGTCCTTAGCTAGAGAAGGAAATTTCTCAATTTTAAGTTGAGATTTTATATTATATAAAGAATTCCTAAGCTTAGACATAGACACGGATATAGTTGTCATGGTGGAAAACAACATCTCACTAGACTATTTGTGCATATCTATTTGATCTATTGGATGAATTTTATTAGTATCAAATGAAAATATGGTCTTCTTGTAGTTTGATGGAGATTTTGGAAATGGAACTTGGGCTTGTAAGAAATCCATTTGCATCCTACCTTTATCACTGTCAAAATCAGAGAGAATTATATGTTGAGAAGTGGAGGTATGCTTCAAAAATTGACTGTAGACATTTGACTTTAATGTCTCATTCTTCTGCTTTATCTATAGGAACTTTTAAAAGATATTCTGATCATCAAGTGAGTTGGTTCCAGTAATCTGAATGATCTCTAGAGGCTCTTGAGAAGGTGAAGATGTGGGAGGAGTATTAGGAACACTTGTTCCTACTGATGTGGACACCTCTGCATCTCCAAGGTCAGTTATTTATGGCTATTTTTTATTTTCTTTTGTAGAGACCATCAAGTTAGTCTTTGGCTTCTTCTGTTGAATTATGAATTATTTAATAAACTCCATAGTAGATGAAACTTATTCTCTTGCCCTTTTCTGTTGTTTAATCTGAGCAACTGGAGTCTGTACAGTAGAGGTAGACAAAAAAAATTCTTCTGCTTGTTGAAGTGTATTATCTGCCCATTGCTCCTGATTCATAAATTTCTCTATTTATGGCCTTGGAGTATGATTTTAAGGAGTTTTTTTTAATTCAACCCTTAGAATTGAAATGATACCAAAGGGGTCATATGACTAGGTTAAGCTGCGCCAAAAATTCATGTTTTTTAAGAGTGTATCTTCCTCAATACCAGCTTATTTGGTGTTGCAGATAAATGAGCCAATTTTAGATTTGGTCTTAAATTGTGACTTTATCTTCCCTGATACAAAATGAAGATCATCCATGTTGATCATTTTCCTAATATATTCCAAGGAGAAAATTATCATTGGAACATACTTTGGCAGCTTATATGGTGCAAGTTCACAACCATCTATCCTTATTTCGGTGTAATTTTGGTATAAATACCAGTCACCAGTATTAAATTTCTCACTTAGATGTAAAATACTTTTTATATCTTCACCAATTCTAGGCTCTGTCTCATTGTTGAGAAGTTGTTCCACTGGATGTTTGAATGTGTCAATGAATTCTGAGAAGATAATTTTGTTGAAACGGCTTTGACCATCTTTGACCAGTGGATGATCGATTGATTGATCCCTTTTTCATCTTGTTTGATGAGTCTAATCGGCAGTGAGTCTCCATGATAAAATAGAAAAATGTGAACAAGTACAAAAGTGTTCTTGAACATCCCTTGTGTAGTTAAATTCATAAACTAATCTTGCATATTATCAGCCAAAATTTGACTGTAATTATACATGAAAGCAGGTCGTTTATCCTTAGAAAAGTTAGAAAAGAATACAAGAATGGATTCATCAACAGTTTTATCATCTAGATAACCAAAGAGATAGGACAATAGGGAAATTATGTGTCTAGAGGCTTCAGGGAACTTTGAATATAGATAGGGTGGATTTCTCTTGGGAAATTCAACATCTTTTGGTAGGAATGTCTAAAAAATATGAGCTCTTTGGGGAAAGGTTAGCTTATGGTACAATTCCATAAGGTTGCTTGTGAAAATAGGCACAAGGAATATGATTTGGGAATTAGAAGCATGTTTTTAATGGTTTCAACAGTAATGGAAATCAAAATGTCACCATTCTGAGCCACTGTTGCTCTTTTAACAGAATCATATCTGGTTTGGCACAAGATAACCAGGTCTGGAAAGTCATAGATTTTGGGAAAACATAAGAGCGGCAGAAGGGATTCCCATAGTTTTATATGATCTTTCTTGTCAAGGTAATGTTTCTTCAACCACAGGTGTAGTTCATGAAACTCGAACTCGCACTCTGTGTCATCAATTTTGTAGTATGAGTCTACAAGTGGAATATGGTCGAGGTTAACCGAGGTAGTAGTGGAAGGGTTTTCCTCTTAAGCAGGTTTCCTACTTTTTCCTTTGGGGGCCATGCTGACAGAAAAAGGAAAAGAAAGGGGAACATGGTGACAGAGGGAAAGACTATTAATCTGGTACAACAGTAATAACAACTGCTTGATGAGAGTTCACGATGGAAACTATATACCTGCAACAAACAGTAAACCAATTAAGAAAAAGAGATAATCTGGCAGAACCAGGTTTATTTATAACTGAAAATGGTATGGTAACCATTTGATTTAGTGAACGTAGTAGTTAACGACATGGGAGCGACGTGATGAAATGACCAATCAATGATCTAGGAGCGGGATAAGAATATACCAATGGGGCATAACGGTTGGGACATAATGGAAACGAGCAGATGAGGTGGTGGAATATGGTTGGACGTTGGACAACGATCAAAGCACAGGAGTCATTTAGCCGTTGGCGGGAGAAAAAAACATAAATGAGGGATAGGTGGATTTTGGGGGAGTTGGGGGGGTAGTGAATGGTTTGTGGTTTCATGCGGGGGGGATGCGAAGTGGTGTGGGGGCAACATGTACGGAGGGCCCGCCCACCATTAATACTTCTTTTCGGACACCCCCCCCCCCCCCCCACATTAACAGGAAATGGACGAGGGGGGTGTGAAAATCTTCCCCATCGTTGATCTGGGAGGGGAAAATATCTATCGTCGGAAGATGTGAAATATTTATTACAAATGACAAATAATTTTTGTCTTTTTCAGCCATATAATAGAATCATGCAATAGATTTAAAATAATGATTTAATGTTTTAATCAAATTAATCACAAAT
Organism: Pinus albicaulis; assembly: GCA_034641835.2. Lineage (NCBI taxonomy): Eukaryota > Viridiplantae > Streptophyta > Pinopsida > Pinales > Pinaceae > Pinus > Pinus albicaulis. The sequence goes on from CM076582.1 coordinate 779,477,590, forward strand.
TAATAATAATTAACATTTTTGTGGCACATTTAAACAGGCAGCCTTTGAAAATTTATTTTTTTAAAAGCTAATGCATCCATTTTTATTTTTCTTTCCTAACATTTTTTTTTTTATTTTTCTCTTTTTCTATTCATATCCTAGCTTAACATTTTTATTTTTATTTTTTCTAATGCTTTAACTTATCAAAACCAAATAATGCTACAACATTGGCTCCAACTGGGGACTAATTCCTCCTGTAGGATGCAGAGAACAAGCAGATCCAAGTGCCTTCTCCTCAGGCTAATGGGATCTTTCCTGTGAAAACAAATTAGACCTGAAAAATTTAAACAAACCGGTAATATACAATGATTATTTTGAATCTTCTTCAGTATCTTCAATACTAGATATAATACTTCAAAAATATTTCATTGATAGGCAATGAAGAAATTGTCCTTCCAAATTCTGTAAAATGAAGGTATTGTTACCCTTTACTTCAACAATGCTGAAAGGTCCAAACCCAAGGTTATCAAATTTCCCATGTTTACCTCTGCCCTTCCTCCTAGCATCCCATCACAAAACTAGATCTCCTTCCCTGAAGTCTCTTTCCCTTTCCTTCCTATAAAAATGAATTTTCATCTTATTCTGATATTTCCTTAACTTGTATTGAATTTCATCTCTGTTTTCATTTAATTCAATAATCTAATTTATCCTTCTAGAGAAATCGTCAGGTTCTTCACTAGCTTCTTCTAAAAATTTAAGAACAAGGAAAGCTAAATTGGTAGGAAATATGGTCTCTTTACCATAGACCAGCTAAAATGGAGATTTACCTATTGACCTCTTGGGAGATATTTTTCTAGCCCAAACTGCATAGATAAGGTGATTGTCTCAATTCTTCTTATTGTCTTCTAGAGTCTTTTTAACTACCTTGACCAAGCCCTTGTTTGATGACTCTACAAGACCATTTCCTTGTGGATAGTGAGTAGAATGATGTAGTAAAATTTGATACTTCTAACATAACTCAATTATTTTTACACTACTAAATGTTGTTGTATTATCATTTTTCTATCTGTTGAGGAAATCAAAATCTGGACAGAATGTTTTCTTCAATGAATTTAATCACTACAGTATCTATAGCATTTCTGACTTAAATGGCCTCCACCCATGTGGTGGAGTAGTCTGTAGCAGTTAAAATCCATTTTTGATGATTACTTGAGGTTGGGCGAATCTCTCCTATTAAATCTAGTCCCCATTGTAAGAATGGTGTTGAAACTATCACTGGAACTAGTGGAAGGGTTGCAAGCTTTTGCTTTCCAGCAAACATCTAACATGGAATGCAAATTATAACCTTTTCTCCTACTTGTGAAAACAAATTAGGCTAATATAATCCTACCCTTAGTATTTTTTATGTTGTGGCTCTCTAGGCATAGTGTTCTCCACATATCCCTGCATGAAATTTCTCAATGATTCCTTCAGTTTCAGTTTCTGTTAAACAAAGTAACAAAATGTTCAGAGGATATTTGCAATACAAGTTAGCATTTATTATACAATACTTCACAAATTTCAATTTAAGTGTCTTGCATTTATTTCTTGAAATTTGACTAGGACACTCAAACTTGAGTAGAAAATGTACAATATCTGCATACCAATTTGATAGTAAAAAATTTTAATCAATATGAACAAGGACTTTTTGAATTGAAGTCAAAGGTTCTTGCACATTCTTCCCTTCAGAATCCTAGGAAGGTTCTTATGGATTCTCCCCTCCTGCATTTAAGGAAGGTTCTTGTGTATTCTCCCCATGAGAGTTGGAAGAAGGTTCTTGTGTATTATTCTCCGAGACTTCAAAAACTGAATTTATTCATAGGACCTTGCAATTGGATTTAGCTAACAATTTGGAGAAACCTTTGCCTTTTACTAGCTTAGTGGTTTTGATACTCAGATCAAACTCGAGGATTTGGGTGATCCATCTTCCTCTTCTCCCATCAGTGTCTGGGTGGGTAAGAACAGTTTTTACAGCGCTGTTAGGAACATAGGAAGTAATGGTTGAGTGAAGGAAATACATTCTGAAATATTTTAAGGATTGGACTAGAGAATAGGCTTGCTTTTCAATAATTTCATACTTGAGTTATGCATATCTCATGAATTTACTAAAAATTTATATGGGTTAATCATCATCATCTTAATTTTTCTGTAAAAGGACAATAGCTAAAGTGGTTTCAGAGACAAAGGAAACTATACTAAATGGATCACAATAATTGGGGCTAGCTAAACTTGGTGCTTCATAGATGGCCCTTTTAATCTGATCAAAAGCATATCTATCAAGAATATTCCATTTAACTTCATGATTCTTTTTAACCATATCAGTTATACCTTTAACTATTTCAACATAGTTAGGAATGAATCTCCTAAAGAAGTTAATTTTTCCAAGAAAAAGCTTGGATCTCTTTATTATTCCTTGACAATGAATGTGATTGAATTGTTGATACTCTTTTAGGATCAATCACCACTCCTTCCTTTGAAATGATGTGACCAAGGAACTTTCTTTATTTGATAGCAAACAAATACTTCTTAGGGTTGAGATATAACCTGAGTTTTCTACACTTGTCAACAAAATTTATCAAGTGTTTTAAATGTTTCTGATATGAGTTAGAAAAAACAGTGAGATCATCAAGATATATACCAAAAACCTTATTTGTCTTACCCACAAAATTTATGTCCATAACTCTTTGAAATGTTTCTCCAAAATTTGATAACCCAAAGGGAATTTTGGCATACATTAATGTGCCCCATGGAGTGGTAAAGGCGATCATCTCTATATCCTCTCGATTCACCATTATCTGGTTATACCCAGAAAAACCATCAAGCATGGAAAGTCTATTAGCACCTGAAAACATTTGGAGCAACTGGTCCATATTAGGTAATGGATAGTTGTCTTTTAGCGATAATTTTTTTAGGTTTCTGAACTCTACACAAAGTCTTATTTCCCCATTCTTCTTCCTAACAGGAACTAAATTAGCTACCCAGACTATGTATCTTAAGGGAACAATTATTTGGGCATCAAGTAGCTTCTCAAGTTCCTTCTCTATGGTAGGAAGAAAAACTGGATTAATTCTTCTTAGTTTTTGTTTGTAAGGTTTTTCTTCAGGTTTCAGTGGAATTTTATGCTCTATGAGAGATGTGTCATAAGTTTTCAATTCAGCATAAGACCAAGAAAAAACATCTTTATAATTCTTAAGAAGTTTCAGATATTTAGTTTTAACTTCAGAAGGTAGGGATGCACAAATTTTAATGTTCTCAATTTCTTCATATGTTCCAATGTTAGACTCTTCGATATCATCCTCTGGTGAAATTGACAATGGATGTCTAGGTACATAATTTTGATCAAAAAGATTTTCTAAATGGACAAGGCCTATAGGAATGAAACTTTTTGACAGTTGGATACTATTATGATCAGCCACTTTTGAATTTAAATCATAATTTTCATTTTCTTTTGCAATTTCATTCATATCTGATTGATCTTCTTCAATTTGTAAAAAAACAATTCATCAATGACTTGAAGAAGAGATTGAAGCTATTCATTATCTTCAAATATTTGCCAATATTTCAAATTATCTGGAATGGATGGCCTATATTTGACATGGATTTGGTATTGTACTTGCATTTGGTCTAGTATTTTGAAAGATTTTACAAAAATAGCTAAGGATTTTGCATGAATATTTTCATTTTTAGGAATGGCAGTGACATTGAATGCATGAAAGAAATTTTCAGCTGAATCCCAAACTTCATTTCTATAATACCTAAGCCCAGGATGCTTTGTGTTGTCACATAGAATTTCTAGGCGCTGCGAAAACGACTCAGATCGGAGGTTGTCACCCTAATCCCCAATCTCTTTGTTTAAGTTGTCTCCATATATAATACTAAGGGGGTTAGACCCTATGGAAATGGAATGAAGGAGAACTGGTTGGGAACCAACGAGTTCAGAAGACAAAATTAAATGACCAAGTAAAATATCTAGCAAGATTAAATGATTTGATTAAATTTGAATGATCGATACAAGTGCCTTATGGAGTTAGCTATATTGTTAAGAATTTAGGACCAAGTACTTGATGCTAAACTGTTGCTATGAAATGCTAACTTAGAATGAAAAATGCAAGGAAAATTATTTGAAGAAAGAGTGAGATGAAGCAAGCTTTGAGGATGAGAGGTGATGTTAAAAGCCTAAAGCACTTAGATTATAAAGAATCTAATCTAACCACTAAGTACTTAAGCGATAGTGCCAATTATGAAGATGCCAGAAATTACTCAATTTGAAAGATATACAATTTTTCACAGATCCACAATAGAGCTCTGAAAAAGATATCGATCACATTTACTTGAAAGATTTCCTAAACATTAATATTAAATAAATATCCACATTCAAGTAAATGAAACAAGAGTTTATTACACATTAGGTGAGTTTAATCGATAGAAAACATTTAAAAATTCAGATGCCAATGATTATCAAACCTAGTTGAAGCATATGAAGATAAATAGCACTTAAATCTCAGTAACTATTCATCAAGAAACACTATGAAATTTCAATGCTAAATAAACACTTCGTCAAACAATTTATGGATTAAACGATATTCTAAAAATAATGTGAATCCAATAAAAAATTTAATTTTATCCCATAGTCAAACTTAAGATATTTAAAAAATTTAATCATGTCAAATATAATAATTTCGCCACAGTTAAATGTTTTTGTTGAGGCCTATAATTTTACCACATTAACAATAGCTCCAAAAAACTTAATTTCAAAATATAAATGGCCCTTAAATTTATACACAAAAGAGAAAAAAAAAAATTTAAAAATTTTCTAACAATTTCTAATGTTAGAAGTTAATAAAATGCTTTATTTTGTTTCATGTACAAATAAATAAATAATTAGAAGTTAAAGTTGTTCATTTTTTTAATTTAAAAAAAAAATGTCAAAAGTAAATAAAATTTTAAATTAAATTAAGGCTAAATAAACACAAAAATAAAATCAAAATCGACCTTAGAAAAACAAAAGGGAATCAAAGCTAAAATTTCATGTTTTATTTTTTTGACATGTGCATTGTGTTATGTTTAGGTTAAAGCATTTGTAGGTCAAAAGGAAACCGTTGGCAAGGAGAAAGCAACGAGAAAGTAGTGGATATATCAGGAAATGAGACACAAAGCAGGAAAGGCATGAACTACTTTACGGAGGATAAGATAGTGGATTGAAGGATGAAACTGCGTGTGAAGGAGAAAAATGATGGAAGGTTGTGGATAGCAAAGGAAAAGGGTAGCGTAAAGAAAAATTGAAGGAAAGCGTGAGAAGGGAACGATGAAGGAAAGGCTACGTGAGGCTTAGGAGAGGACACCGATGAGAGTAGGGAAAAAACCCCACGAAACGGAGGAGAAAGACACTGATGAGGGGAGAGGATACACAGATTAGAAAAATGTAGAGGGAAGTGGCAGTGACAAGGAGGAAGCTGGCAGCAAATAAAAAACGTAGCAAAGGAATGAAGCTCAGGTAGTAGCGTGGAGGTGAATGGAAGCGAAGAGAAGTGATGGGAAAATCAAGGGAAAAGGTAGCTCAATGAAAAAACCGCAGAGAAAAAAGAGAGCAGTGGATGAGGGCGATGAGCAAGAGGAAAAAACAGGCACAACTGGTGCATAAAAAATTTCAAAAATTTCCTTCTATCCAGCAATTACATTTACACAGACGCTCAGATTTGAAAAATTTAACTTGAATATCTATGTAAAATATTGATCTTGAGATTAGATATTTCCCTCCAGGGACTAAATCTATCTCAGATCGAAAAAAATTCTCTGAAAACCCTTAAATGCACCTTCCCAAAACTAGAAACCAAAACCCAAAAACCCCAGCAGATATACAAAAATATAAAATTGAAACCCCGAGTTAGAAATTAAAAAACTAAAAAAAAAAATCTAAATCACTATAAAAAAATACAGATCTATGCACAAGAGTTGTAGATCTATTAGATCTAAGGAGTGTAAATCTGACTTCGCTCCCAGATCTAAAGATCTAAGGCTCTTACTAGTTAGATCTAACTCTAAATTCAATAAATGTTAAGATAAAATTGTATTTAGGCACAAGCCCTAGAAAAACCCTTTAAAAATAGAATTTAATATAAGCTTGGGGAATTATATCTGGAGGGCTCTTCAAATCTTATTTCCTTGGGAGTTGGCTGGTCTAGCCGAGGACTTCCCCAAACACTCAATTCTAAATCCGAAATATTTCTGTACTCTTAAAGTTAAACTATTAAATCAATAGAGAAATACGATAAAAATAAAATTTTCAAGAGCCAAAGATACCTGCTAACTCAATCCAACTAAAATTCTTACCCTAAATCCAGTAACCTAAGCAAGATACCTGTGCAATAGATTACTCTACAAGAGGCATTAATCAATAATTCGTTAAAATAATTACTAGCAGAATATGAAGAACAAGTTTATCATAAAACGCCAAAGAGTAACACGCCCATAAAATAAAACTCCAAAGACTTCCTTTGTATTATTCCAGAAATTATTACAAGAGAGCTTCAAGAGCTAGTACACGATCAAGATCAGATGAAAAATCAGACTGACACTAACCCCTAATTTATAGGTAAAACCTCCAATGGCTAGTTCGCTTGATCACCGTAAAAGTAATATCGACCATCAAAAATGATTTTATTATCTTTTAATCCCATCCATCGAAAATATTATTTTCTAAGGAATTTCGAAATTTTCATTTAATTCAATTTTAATTAACTCAAAAATAATAATTTTGAGTTAACTGCCTCAAAAAATTGACTTTGACTTAACTACCAAGGCCCAAGGGTCCAAAATTTCTCAAATTTTCCAATATTCTCTTGGCTTGGGACCTCTAAAAATTTATTTTTTAGAGACCCAAGAAATTTTCCTTTGAAGAATTTAATTTTAGCTAGGACATAAAGTTAATTAAATTTATGGCTTAGGATTTTTTATTTAATTTGGCCAAAAAAATTAATTAATTGACCTAGGAGAGGATTAATTATTTTTCCAACCCTCTTTACATAATATTAATACATTAAACCCATGGGGGGAACACCTGTTCGTAATAGACCCTCAATAATCTACCCAATTCTACGACTCAAAATATGATCTAGTAGACCCAGTAATTTGTAATAAAATGATCTAACCAATTAGTTAGGATCATTCTCAGATTACTTTTACAAAGACTCGATAAAAAACACTAGGAATCACTTAATATCTTGATGAAAAAATCAACCTTAGCTTTGGGGTGAGGCTGGAGGGGAAAAAATATGTCGATCATTTGTGTCTAGAGACATAGATGAATCAGTGAGATGAAAAACCTCCTACAATAGAGATCGTCACCAAAATACTAGGCTTACCTATGTTGTTACACACATGATGGTCTTACTAAGATCATTTAAATTATAGATATGCAGAATGGGTTTACATATTTTACAAAAATTGTTGACTGAATGATGAAATATGAATGACATGAACACTCAAACAAGATAGATCCATTTTGCGAAAAAAGGGGTGTACTGCTATGGGGTCATTGGCAAAGAGTGGTCAAGATCTGGTTCTACTTGGGGACACGTTGCTTCAACAGAGGAATGTGAGAATCTAGAATCTGTGTCCAAGAAATTAAAAAATTATATAAGTAGCATCCATTCAAAATTCATCATATAACATTAAACACCTGAATAGAAACTCTTCATTTATTGACTATTCTAGGGACATGAAATGTACATCTACTCTAACTACAAAAAGAAATGTTGAAAGGACAAAGTGTAAGGCTAGAGATACAATAAAAAGGATGCCCTGTGGCATCAGATGTGTTCAATATAGTGCATACTGATCATTTTCCTGCTTTCAGGCAATTCTATGGGTTTTTTTTCGGATGTGCCATGTGCAATATTGCATACGGTAGGACTTTGTATTATTCGAAAATCGAGCTGCTCACGGTCATCAGATGAATCAAACTGCTTCTTTATTATTTTTGTTTTTCTCTTCAGGCTTTTCTTCATGGTAGATTTTATTTTTAATGATGTGGAACATTGTTCTTGTGAACTTTCAGATGAAGTATTCAAGATATGTGTGACATGCCTCTCTTCATTCCTCATCTGCTCTGCCAAGGGTGATGGATTAACTTCACATGTATTAACTTGATTCCCCTCGGTTTTCCTTTTATTCGGGTCGCCATCAATCAACCACTTTTCAATGGAAGAAATGGTCTCCTCATAATAGGATGGAGCTTGCTTCAATAAATTGGGAGGCCTATGATCTGTTGACATTTCTGAGTTGGGTTGGACATTCTGTATATGTGATCTTTCCATTTTTTCCAACTTATTCTGAATAACAATATTTTTATTTGAATGAATCTCTTCAACAGTCAACGACTTGTGTTGAAGAGACATCTGACCGATTTCCATGTTTTTTATCGCTTTATCATTATTCGCTTTCATGGCCATGAAGAAAATTTGCATATAGTTCATCTCTTTCTCATGATTTTCTTCCATGGTGATCAAATGATTATGCATGGTGTCCATTTGATTAGAGTGATTAAATTCCATGATCGTAATTCATCAATATTTTTTTCTTCTAAGGCCAATAACCTTCTCTACATAGAGCCAATTTCCCTAGAGTGGTCCACTATTAATTTTTCTTGATTAAGTTCCATATTATTAATGAATTGAGCCTGGTTTGCCTCCATATTATTGATTACCTAAGCTTGATTCAGTTGCATATATTTAAACGTCTAATTTAATTACTAGATGAAATGATTTTCAACTTCTATAGTTTCATTTACTTCAAATGATTATTTTACCTTTTATTTATCTCCATATTTATTCTTAAAGGCCTCAATGAGTGATTGGAAAGAATCAAGTGTTTCTGGGGAAGTCAGTGAACCAATCCAAAGCATCACCAGCTAAGGTGAGAATGAAAATCTGCATCTTCACATCTTCATTATTAGAATATGGGCGACACTTTCTTATACAGAGGTTGAAATTTTGAATGTGAGCCTCAACCTTAAAAGCATTATTATTACTAAAAGGGGGCACCTCATCGATAGTCTCACCGACTGAAGACGGGAAATCACGTGGAGCATGCTGAAAGTTAGTAAAATCAAAAGGATAAAAAAATCATCCATGATGACTTGCTTAAAGGCTGAAATGGATGTTAGAGAGAGAGAGAGAGATCATTTTTCAAGAAAATCAAGAGATCCACAAAAAGCAAGCTTCTAGCAGAAATTCTTGTAAGAAATGAAAGAATTGGATTCACCACTTGAACATGAATCTAATTCTAAAACTGGAAAAATAGTCTAGAGAAGCAGATGGATATCAGGGAGGGATTCTTGTCTAGGAGTAAAAAGGAAACCAACCGAAATTTCAAGGTGCTAAAGGTGCAAATAGAGAATATGAAAGGATTAGTGAGATAACGAAAGATATGATGATGAAAAGATGAAGAGATGAAATGACGCTAGAAAATTTTATGCGATGTGATGGACTAATGAATGGCGATAAATATTAAAATATTAGAAAATGTTGTTGAGACCAAGGACATAAAAACTCTATCCCCGGCAACAGTGCCAAAAAATGTTGTTGCACAGAATGTCTAGGCACCGCAACAACAGTTCAAATCGGTGGTTGTCACCCTGATCCCCACTATCTCTATTTAAGCTATCTCCTTATAGCATATTAAGGGGGGTAGACCCTATGGAAATTGAATGAAGGAGAACAAGTTGGGAACCAACTAGTTCAGGAGACACAATTAAACGATCAAGTAAAAGATCTAGCAAGATAAAAATATTTGATTAAATTTGAATGATTGATACCAGTGCCTTATGGAGTCATTTATCTTGTTAAGAATTTAGGAACAAGTACTTGATGAGAAACTGTTGCTATGCAATGCTAACTTAGAATTCCAAATGCAAGGAAAATGATTTGAAGAAGGAGCGAGATGAAGCAAGCTTCGAAGATGAAAGGTGATGTTAAAAGCCTAAATCACTTAGATTATAAATAATCTAATATAACCACTAAGTACTTAAGAGAGAGTGCCAATTATGAAGATGCTAGAAATTACTCAATTTGAAAGATATACAATTTGTCACAGATCCACAATAGAGGTCTGAAAAATATATCGATCACATTTACTTGAAATATTTCCTAAACATTAATATTCAATAGATATCCAAATTGAAGTAAATGAAACAAGAGTTAATTACACATTAGGTTATTTAATCGATAGAAAACATTTAAAATTTCAAAGGCCAATGATCATCAAACCCAACTGAAGCATATGAAGGTAACTAGCACTTAAATCTCATTAATTATATATCAAAAAACACTATGAAATTTCAATGCTAAATAAACACAACATCAAATAATTTATGGATTAAACGATATTCTAAAAATAATGTGAATCCAATAAAAAATTTAATGTTATCCTATAGTCAAACTTAATATATTTAAAAATTTAAATCATGTCAACTATAAGAATTTTGCCACAGTTAAATGTTTTGGTTGTGGCCTATAATTTTACTGCATTAACAATAGCTCCAAAAAAAATAAATTCAAAATATAAACGGACCTTAAATTTATATACAAAAGAGAAATATATATATATATATATATATATATATATATATATATATATATATATATATATATATATATATATATATATATTTGTTTTAACAATTTCTAATGTTAGAAGTTAATAAAGTTCTTTATTTTGTTTCATGTACAAATAAATAAATAATTATAAGTTAATGTTATATTTTTTTTTAAATTTTAAATGTCAAAAGTTAATAAAATTTAAAATTAAACTAAGGCCAAATAAACACAAAAATAAAATCAAAATCGACCTTAGAAAAACAAAAGGGAATCAAAGCTAAAAGTTGATGTTTTATTTGTTTGATATGTGCATTGTGTAATGTTTAGGTTAGAGCATATGCAGGTCGAAAGGAAACTGTCAGTAAGAAGAAAGTAGCGAGAAAGTAGTGGATGCGGTAGGAAATGAGATGCAGAGTAGGCAAGGCAGATGTGTGACGGAGGACAAGACAACATATTGAAGGATGAAAATGTGTGTAAAGGAGTGGCGTTATGGAAGGCTGCGGATACAAAAGGAAAAGTGCAGTAGAAAGAAAAATCAAGGGTAGGTGTAAGAAGGGAATGGTGAAGGAAAGGTTGCATGAGGCTAAGGAGAGGACTCCGACGGGAGCAGGGACAGACAACCACGAAATGGAGGAGAAAGACGCCAACGAGGGGAGAGGAGACACAGTTTAGAAAAGCGTAGAGGGAAGTGGCAGTGATGGGAAGGAAGCCGATAGCAAAAAAAAACACAACAAATGAATGAAGCTCAGGCAACAACATGGAGGTGAATGGAAGTAGAGAGAAGCAATGGGAAAATTGAAAGAAAAGGCACCTAGATGAAAAAAACCCATAGAAAAAGAGGAGCAACGGATGAGGGCAGTGAGAAACGGGAGAAAACAGGCACAACTAGTGCATAAAACAATTCGAAATTTTCCTTCTGTCCAGCAATTAATTTTAAATAGAGACTCGGATTTGAAAAAATTACCTTGAATATTTATGCAAAATCCTGATCTATATCATGGCTTGTGCTCTCGGGCCTAGATCTCTCTCAAATCAAAAAATAATTCTCTGAAAACCCTCAAATGTCACCTATAAACAACCTGAAACCAACACCCAGAAACCCCTGCAGATATACAAAATTATAAAATTGAAACCTCGAGTTAGAAATTAGAAAACTAAAAAAAAATCTAAATCACTATTAAAAATATAGATATATACAATATATTTACAGATATATGCACAAGAGTTGTAGATCTGTTAGATCTGAGGAGTGCAAGTCTGACTTTGCTCCCAGATCTAAAGATCTAAGGTTGATCTTACTAGCCAAATATAACTTTAAATTCAATAAAAGTCAAGATAAAACTTTATTTAGGCACAAGCCCTAGAAAAACACTGCAAAAATAGAACTTAAGATAAGCATGGGGAATTAGATTCATAAGGCTCTTCAGATCTTGTTTCCTTGGGAGTCAGCTGGTCTAACTGAGGACTTCCCCAAATGCCCAATTCTAAATCCGAAAAATTTCTTCACACTTTACTTTAAACTGTTAAATCAATAGAGAAATAAGATAAAAATGAAATTTTCAAGAGTTAGACATACCTTCTAACTCAATCCAATTAAGATTCTTACCTTAAATCCAGTAACCTAAGTAAGATACATGTGCAATAGATTACTCTACAAGAGCCATAAAATGTCGAAGAGGAACATAACCATAAAATAAAACCCCAAAGACTTCATTTTTATTATTCCATAAAGTATTACAGGAGAGCTTCAAGAGCTAGTACATGATTGAGAGATCGGATGAAAAATCAAACCGACATTGATCTCTAATTTATAGGTAAAACCTCCAACGACTAGTTCGCTTGATCCCCATCAAGGTAATCTCAATCGTTAAAAATTATTTGATTATATTTTAATCTCATCTATCAAAACATTATTTTTTGAGGAATTTCGAAATTTTCATTTAATTCGTTTTTAATTAACTCAAAAATAATAATTTTGAGTTAATTACCTCAAAAATTTGACTTTCATTTAAATACCAATGCCCAAGGGTCCAAAATTTCTCAAAATTTCCAATATTCCCTTGGCCCTATACCTTTAAAAAGTTATTTTATAGACCCACGAATTTTGCCATTGAATAATTTAATTTTACCTAGGACATAAAATTAATTAAATTTCTGGCTTAGGATTTTTTATTTAATTTGGACAGAAAATTTAATTAATTGACTCAGGAGGGAATTAACTATTTTTCCAACCCTCTTTACATAATATTAATACATTAAACCCATGAGGGGACACCTGTTCGTAATAGATCCTCAATAATATACCCAATTATGTGACTCAAAATATGATCTAGTAGACACATCAATCTGTAATAAAATGATCTAGCCAATTAGTTAGGATCATTCCCAGATTACTTCTGCAAAGAATCAATAAAAATAATATGACTCACTTAATATATTTACGACAAAATCCACCCTAGCTTTGGGGTGAAGATGGAGGGGAAAAACTATGCCGATCATTTGTGTCTAGAGACATAGATGAATCAGTGAGACGAAAAACCTCATAGGATAGAAATTGTCGCCAAAATACTAGGCTTACCTAGGTTGTTACATACATGATGGTCTTACTGATATCATTTACATTATAGATATGCATAACAGGTTTACACCTCTTACAAAACTATCGACTGAATGATGAAATATGAATGGCACGAACACTCGAACATGATAGATCCCATTTGCGAAAAAATCCCTTTTGCGAAAAAAAGGGTGTACTGCTATGGGGTCATTGACAAAGAGTGGTCAACATTTTGTTTGACAAAAATTCGTAGCATGTCTAACTATGAGTTCAAAATAACTGAAAACACTTAAATTTTTCACTTTTAGGCTTCTAGCTAGTTCTAAACCTAGAATGAAATATACATATTCTACAACATTATTAGTGACATCAAAATCCATATTGCAGGATTGGGTTATGTTCTCTTTCTCTGGTTAAATTAAAACAACAACATCTCCAACTCCATCTTTAGTACAATATCCATCAAATTAAAGTTTCCAAATATCAACTTGAACAAATTTAGAAGTTTCAACCACATATTCAATTTTAAGTTGGGAATTTTGTGAAATATTTGAAGATAATTGGAAACAACAAAAATATTGGTCAACATCATAAATGGGATGATTTCTAGCCTAGTCTACTTTACAAATAGTATGTATAAATCTGAATTCTTTATAGAACCTAAGATTTTCTCCTCCATATATAGGAATTGTATCAAAATACATATCCATTTGAAGAATCCCTCCTATTTTTGCACAACAAGATCTTCAAAGAAGAATTCCAAACTTGGGAGGAATATCAGTGACTACAATATCTAGGACTACTCTTTTCACTAGTATTTGGGCTAGGGTTACCACTAAGTCCTTTATAAGTCCTAAACATGGTACTGTTTTAGAATCAAAAGTGTATAGTTCATGATAAGATGTAGTGATTTAAGATTTAATTGATCCATAATAACCTTAGGAATAAGGTTATGTGAAGCTCCAGAATCTAATATACAATTATATTGCAATAAATCATGGGCTTTCAAAGTTACATAAAATGGTGGTATTGTTTCATCTATCATATCAGAAATTGGACCAAAGACTACTGATAGTTTTTCATCTTGAAGGCTTATAACATCCCCTTCAATATCTACACTTGATTTTTGGGTCCATTTTATGACTTGATTCTTATATCTAGTATTCTTTGAAATTTTAGATAATGTAATGGGAATTTTAACTCTTTCTAACTCTCTTTTAACATTAAAAGCCGTAAAAAAAAAATCTATCAATTTGAGCAGTATCATTTGGTTGATTTAAAGGTTGAATATTAGTAGTTTGAGTTTCAGCAGTTTTCACTTGTGGTTCAATTATGATAGGTTTTTTAGGAGGCCTTCCAGGACCCGCCCTTGGTATTAAATCATACCTTTTGTCAATTTCAACAATTAAAAATTAAAAGAAGGCTTCATATTTAGAGACTTGAGATTTTTCTTTATCCTCTTGAGACATTTGATTTTGAGGGATAGGGACAATAGCAGTCTGAACAAATGTATTGTCTAGGTTGTTAATATCTTATGTAATTGACAAAGTATTATCATCAGGTTGTTGATCATCAATCAATAGGGGTGTTGGTATTTTTTTATCATTATTAGGCCTTTGAACAATTTACAATTGAGGAGCTTTCTTGAATTGACCTTGAGTTTGTGTTTGAGGTCTAGCAACAGTTTTATGGACTACTCTAGGTTGTGTTTCAATTTTAGAAATCCTATTTGAAAGGCTTCTAATTAATGATGTAATTTCATCTATTTTTTTTATCTTCATTTCTATATTTAGAAGAAGAGGAGGCTTCTTGAATTGATTTTAATTTTCTTTGGGATTTTTCAGCTTTAGATTTTAGCTTAGCTGAAGCAGACCTATTTTCTTCAACCTCAATAGCATTTTTTTGCATGTCTTCTAAGGTACGAGTTGTTCTTTCCCTTAACATGACTAGAAAAGCATCTTCAAAGGATTTGGAGAACCTAACCTTTGCAGCTTCTACTGGTGGTTTACAGCCAGGAGGAATCTTGTGATAAAGTTTCTTAAATATTTTGATGAAATCAGACATTGGTTCACCATAGTTTCTCTTAATTTCCTGAAATTCAGTTAAGAAATAGACAGGATCATTTTTCACACCCCATTGATTTGTAAAGATAGTTTTTCATTCTTCCCAACATCTAATGGAATTTACTAGTAATTGTCTAAACCTGATCCTAACATCTCCTTCTAAATATTGCACAACCAATCTCATATATACATTTTCATGTTCTATGTTCATGTTATCAGCAAAATGTAGAAAAGTTGCTAGATGATATTCAATTGACGTACAAGTTTCCCCTTTGAATCTTAGAAGATGTTTCAAATATCCTGCAGGAAAATCATCAAGTATGTTTGGAAGTAATAGGGCGACATATCTTGCTTGAACAATAGGCCTAAAACTAGCCATACCTAGTGATGAAGATGAATATGATTCAATGGTGGTAGTTGTAGAAGTAAAAGATGTAGGGGAAGATGGAGGTGAATATGGACGGGTGAAAGAAGCTGGAGGACGAAGTGGAGTTGAAGATATTTTTGCAGATCTCATAGGTGTTCGAATGACAAAATTTTGGACCTACTATTCTCCTTCTTTGTGTTCAAATAAAGGGTTTGAATAGAGGAAAAATAGATCTTCTGGTTATGCATAATTGGATGGAAAAGAATATTAGGTAGGAGATATGAAATTAGTTGTTTTGAATTCAGGTATATTTAAATCCAATTCCTATTCCGATGTAGGGGATTCAGAAGGTACCTAAGGTAGTTGATAAGACTTTATTGAATGAACTAACATGGCATATTGGGAATCAACCCCTTTGGATACTAATTCATGCACTCTTGGTGATAGATATTCTGAATCTAGGGGAATAGGTCCAGATCAAAAATGACCAGAAAATATAGTGGTCTCATGTTGAGGAATAAAAGAAGGGGTTTGATGTCTTCTTCTGGAAGAGGCTTGTCTTACCAGTCTCTCTAGATCTGAACAAGGTAAAATAATCTCAGAATTAGAATGATACCTGGTATGTCTTGAAGGATCCAACTTGGGTTTATTAAATTCACCAGGTGAAAGAATTTGACCTAACTAGACCTTTAATCATATTTAAAGGAATATGAATATCATTGTCCCAGGGAAAAACAAATCAATTTTTTATCCTTGGAAACAACACCAGTATGATGTTTTCCTCTGAGATAATTGGGGTTAATTAATGATGCCAGAGCATCTTCAATATTTTGTTTGTTTTAAGTTAATGTTTTTTTATGACCAATGTATAAAGAAAATTGCATACATTTGTGCTTAACTTTAGATCATATTAAACAATAAGGAAAGGGTTGTTGCTTTACTTCAAACAGTGATTTAATATTACAGGAGTTAAAGAAGAAAATGTAAGAAAGTATGATTAATTAAATATTCAAATTGAATGTTTCAATAATTATAAGTGTGAAAGACTATCAAACAATGTTTAACAACTTAACAAAAAATATTTGATATTATGAAGATGCTAATAATTAATTGATGTAGAGGGACTTACATAAACAGACAGTTCAATAAGTCATTCTCTAATATAGATAATAACCTTAGAGGATTTAAGATAGACTGAAATACAACTTTTTCTTACCTTGTTATCCTCAATAACATTAAACATATGCAAAAAAAAAATATGTAATGAAAACTGGAAAACTTACAAGATAAAAAATGGATTTAAACAAATCTAGAATACTTTTATTATTATCAATGATGAAATCTTGTACAGTTCTACTTAAAAAATTCTCATCCAAAGGTGCAACCCCTAATAAATCTAACTAAGATTTATTTACGCTAGTTTCTATGACTTATAAAATATCTAAAACTGATTACAATAATAACTTATCAAATAAAAGGGAAAAAAAACGTTGAAAGATCTGTCACTGTTTTTTAAGAAACAATTGATGATTTGGCCTCAAAAATGTTGTTGTGTTGTCATGTTGTTGGAATCAGAAATTACTTGATTGTTTCACATAGTTTATTCCATCTTTCCTCACTTGGAATCTCGAGATTTACCACCTTTTTTAATAATTCATCCACCTTTGTATATCTTATGAAAGTTGTCTTGTTGAGAAACAAATGTTTGATTTGATGTTCTATGATCAAATCAAACTCCAAGGCTTTCAAAAATGCCTTGCCTATTATATGTCCTTTAATCCATGAAAACTTGGCCTTGTCTATTGCAATGGTATAAAAAAATTTACAGTATTCCTCCAGATTAACCAACTTGTCATTTGGAGCTACCAATCCAGGTAGTCCCTTCTGGTTGAACACATTGAAATTTGAATGAAACCTCTGGACAACAATGTCCAAGGTCTGAAATTTTGTCTCCAACTGATTAGGAAAATTCTTCTTCTGTATTACTTTTTTGATCTCTAAGATGGTGGTTGTTATGTCTACAATATTTATCTGTTCTAATTCTTCTCTGCTCTTTGAATTGAGCTCATTTATCATATCTAATTCTTCTTTTGGTTTATACTTAGGTTCTTCTTTCTCCTTTTCTACGACTTCTCTGCATCTGGTAATCAATTCTTGTTGTTCAAAAATGATCTGTATGGATGGCCATACATCTATCATGGATTGATTGGTCTATGTCCAAATACTTTCCTTGGCTTGGGACGAGGTGCCTTCCATTAACAACTCACTTTCTAACTTCATAATCTTAAGTCCAAACTTGTGGGACTTTTACATTTCCTCCATATACAAAGTGTCATTTTCAATTTTATGTGTTTCTAAATTCTCAAATTTTTCTAGAAACTTCTCATTTTCCTGTTTATGTGTGGCCAATTCCTGTGATATCCTTGCTAAATCACCTATTGTTGATGTAGACTCAATGGTTTTTTTATGATTAACTAGGCTCTGTACCTCCAATTGCTATAGGGAATGTTGTGACTGGAATCATAACAAGTTGATCTGATTCTTTCTCCTCAAGAAGTCCTTCGATCTACTACTCCATTTTCTTAACCTGGATATTTTTCTCAATGGTTAACATGACCATTTCTTCTCTATTATGCTCACTTTCTTCAATATCCTTAGTATGTGGGTCTTCTGTAGAAGGAAGCTTTAACTGTTTTCGTAGAGCTACAATGTCTTCATTTTTATTTTTAAGTATTTCTTCTACAGCCTTACAATCCTTTGGATCATATCCAATTTTGACTACAAGGTCTTTTAGAGACTTTAGTTTGTTGTCTGTAGCTAAAGAAGACAATTTCTCAATTTAAGTTGAGATTTACATTAGATAAAGAAGTCCTAAGCTTAGAAAGAGACATGGTTGTAGTGGTCATGGTGGAAAAAAACATCTCACCAAACTATATATGCATATCCATTTGATCTATTGGATAAATTTGATTAGTATAAAAATATGGTCTTCTTGTAGTCTGATGGGGATTTTGGAAATAGAACTTGGGCTTGTAAGAAATAAATTTTCATCCTGCCTTTCTCACTGTGAAAAGCAGAGAGAAGTCTATGTTGAGAAATGGAGGTCTGCTTCCAGAATTGGTTGTATACATTTCACTTTAATGTCTCATTCTTCTGCTTTACTTCCAGGAAAATTTGAAAATATATTCTTATCATCAAGTGAGCTGGTTCTAGTAGTCTGAATGATCTCTAGAGGCTATTTAGAAGGTGAATATGTTGGAGGAGTATTAGGAACATGTGTTCCTGCTGATGTGGACACCTTTGCATCTCCAAGGTCAATGATTTCTGGATGTTTTTTATTTTCTTTTGTAGAGACTGTCAATTTAGTCTTTGTCTTCTTCTTTTTAATTATGAATTATTTAATCATCTCCATAGTAGATAAAGTTTCTTCTCTTACCATTTTCTGCTTTTTACTCTGACCAAGTGGATTCTATATAATAGAGATAGAAAAAATATGTTCTTATTCTTGAAGTGTATTCTCTACCCACTGCTCTTGATTCATAAATTTCTCTATTTCTGGCCTTAGAGTATGATTTTAAGTATTTATTTTTAATTCAACCCTTAGACTTGAAATGATACCAAAGGGGTCATATGACCTGGTGAAGCTAGGCTGAAAATTCATGTATTTTAAGAGTGTCTCTGCCTCAATACCAACTGATCTGGTGTTGCAGATAAGCGAGCCGATTTTAGATTTGATCTTAAATTGTGACTCTCTCTTCCCTGATACAAAATGAAGATCATCCATGTTGATCATTTTCTTAATACATTCCAAGGAGAAAATTTTCGTTGGAACATACTTTGGCAGCTTATATGGTGCAAGTTCACAACCATATATCCTTATTTCGGTGCAATTTTGGTATAAATATTGTTGGGCCTTGAAATTGTCATTCACTTCTATTACATTTTCACTTATATTTCCATATTATCACCTTCACTCCACCTCCATGTCATTACATTTACATTACATTACCAGTATTGGGTTACATTTATTTTTTTCCAAACTTTTTTAATTCTTAGCATTTTTAAGTGAATTTGTGGTTAAAAATTAGAAAATAATGTGCATATGCTTAAACCTAACAAGTGGGATGATATTGTTTCCTTGCGTAGGTCAAAAGGAAGCTTCTAAAAGACCTTTGTGTGGCCTCTCAAAACCAAATTCGAATTTGAGTAGAGAAGATCATGGGATCATGAGGATATGTGTCTCATTTCCTATTTGTATTGAAACTCTAAGAAGACATGTGTCTTATCATTTCCTATTTTGATTGTAACTCTAAAGATATAGGGGGAGATTCTTAGACTCCCATTAATGAGATAAATTCTCATAATTTTGTATAAATAGGGGAAGCTTTCTCCAATCAAATCATGTGAAAAGTTGGAGAAATGCTCATGTTCTGAATAAAGAAGAGGGCTTGCATTTAGAGCTTCTCAACTTTCCATCCTTATGCTTTTGGATTGGCCATCTACAATGTGTGATATTTATTTTCTTTCGTAGATTAGGATTTATTTGCTTTCATAGATTAAATTTCCAATTATTGTGTAATATTATGATTGTCAAATCATCTCAAGAAAGTGGATCCACCATTTTCCAATTTAATTAGTTTGAAACAATAAGAATTCACAATTATCTAGTTTCCCTTACTATTCTATCATTTATTTTCTTAGATTAGAATTATCAATCAATTGTGTCAACAGATGTTCTAAAAGGTCATTTCAAGAAGATGTTTCTAAAATAAATGATTGAATGTCTAATTCACACAATTATTGAGTTTTCCTCTACATAGTTTTATTTATTTTCTAGGAACTTAGAAACTAAGGTATGATTGATTTCTTATACAACATCTCAAGAGGGTAATACTTCACATTGGAAGTTGCGGAAAATCAATTATACATTAGTTTTTTACAGTGATTTTTACATGTTCTCACATTTTTCTTTCAGATCCTCACTTAGTTGTATCACTGATATTCCTAAATGTCATTCCAAGGAGATTGATTTAATCATATTTCAAGACTGAATGATTGAATGTTAAATGAATGCAATTACTGAGTTACCTTCTGCATACTTTACTTGCTTTTATAGATCATTAGGTATAATTGGTTACTTAACACTATCTCAAGAAGGTAACACTTCATAATTGAATGTTGGAATAGCTAAATATAAATTAGATGTTTTCCTGTGCACACTTTGTTTACTTTTCTAGGACATTAAAAGTTAAAGTATAGATAGTTGCTTACACATCGTCTCAAGAATGTCACACTTCATAATTGAATGCTGGAGTAACTATAAATACATTAGTTGTTCACGTTTTCTGTTTTTACTTAAGACAAGCATTGCAATTTCAATATTAGATTTAAGAATTAGAGCCATGTAATATGACTAATAATAAAATAGATAGATGTTTTGTTTTCCCAATTAGATTCTAACTAGCCAATAGTGTTTGATTTATTTTTATGTAAATTATATTAACTTAAGAACACTTCATTTTCTTACTTCTTAAAATTCATTAGATTCATTTAAATTCTTTCATATTTTTAGATTAAAACATCCTTAGACATCAAAGAAAAAAACCCCCCAAAACAACATAAAATACAAACAACGAAGTAAGAGTAAGGTTAACTAAGCACATACAGTGCACCACACTTCATCAGTTTACAAACCTCGATTGATAATTTATGCAAGCATTTTAAGACATTAAATTGACTGAACATTTTGGCTCTGTTGCCGGAGAAGTGTAATTAGGAGACCTTATTTCTTACATCTAAAAGAAAAAATTAATTAACAATTTCTCAAGTATGCTCTCCTCCTGCGCTTTATGTGATCTGGAGGATCAGAAAAAGAGAATTTTTATGTTAAAAATAAAAAATAAAAAATAATGTTTTCATCATTTCATTTTAATTAATTTTACAATAAACTTTAACATAAAATAAAAAAATGAAAATTTTTAATTTCAATAAATTGTTTTGTTTAATGAAATATATATTTATATTTTTAAAATTTTGAAAATATAACATATATATATTCTTATTAACAAATCAATTAATAATTAAAAAAAAAAAAAATCTTCAAATAAACCAATGATGACCCGTGGCCTTTAAACATAAAACAAAAACAAATGGAAATTATATGTGGCAGCATAAAGACTCCTACAACACATAAGAGATTTCATAAGAAATTCAAAAATATGCAATTTGTGAGGGCTTTCAATTTCAAATAACAATGCTGAGGGAATATGAAACTTCGATCCAATACTAGCATCTAATGTCATGCTTTGTTCAACAAACATTGTGGACATTAGGGAATAAACAACAGCTGCTATCATAGCTAGTATCGATATAAAGAGACCAATATCCATTCGTTACAGCTCTATAATGCCCCATTATCTCTTAGTGTACTTGCTAACAATTGGCACAATTAGATGATCATAAACTCGAACCTATCATTGCTTCTTCTGTTTATGAAATGGATTTGACTCCTCAAGTTCAAGAAGCAGTAGTAAAATCAACAAAAGAAAAATTAAAGGTCGATTCATGGAGATGTGTGATGATTCTCAGTTGTTGGAATCCTGCCCCGCCTTTGAAATTGCTAACGGGTTTCCTCTCAACAAGCACACTCATAACGAGTTGCTAGTCGGAACTCATCTAATTCACCTTTTTTGTTTGTGTTCAGATCTATCAGCAAATTATTTCAAATCAAACCAAAACAATTGATTTTTGTTGTCAGAGCACCGCAGAAAACACAACACTCTAAACACGTCAGTTTTAAAACACATTTTTTGAGCAAACAAATGCAAATTTGAAAAAATGAGACATGGGTTTTTCTCAGAACAGGCGGTCGTTGCTTGAAACGGTTTGTCGTTCTAGCGGATTGGGAGAATTTATGGGTTCTTTGATGCCTTGATTTTCAGACTACGTGAAGAAAACAAAAACGGTTTGTGAATTCAATTTCTAGAAATCGATTCGGTGTTGAAAAGAAGTACAGCGAATGATGGAGCTTGGTGAAATGAAGTCGCCTTCACTAAGTGGGCCCGCAGGCAAATTCTGGCGCAAAATCTATTTTTAGACTATGTCTATTTTTAGACATATGGAGCATGGTTCGGGGATTCCGGTTTGAGATTCTTGAAGTATGTGTCATGTTGGTAAAAATAGATGAGACTCTATTTTTGAGGTCAAAGAGGTCGAAGTCTATTTTTAGACTGCCTCTCCTTAAAACAGGGAAGTCAAATATTATTTGCCCTTAATAATATTTAGACTATAAACAACAGTTTACTCTCTTGGGGCACTTCAGTTCGAGCTGCAGAAGTGGCTCATGCATATGACAGAGGAATCACGTGGTTCCCAAGGGTTTGATGGCATCATGCATGGTTGACTTCAGTTGGACTTCAGTGGCAGAAGTTTGGAGGAGTTAATGAGACAGATAGTGGAGTTGTATTCTGTTTATTTTAGTTGAACTAGTTGAGATTAGTTTAACTAGCTAATCAATTAGTTATGAGTGGAGTGAATTAAATATTATTTAATTCATTAATTAGTAACTCATTATTCAACTCAAAAACACATCAGTTCACTACAGTGCATGATCAGTTCAGTGGAGACCAGTGAAAGAGGTAGATGAAAGGGTAGAGTTAGCTATCAGTTGTGACTATACTGTTGCTATTTGCAACACACAGATAGGTGGAGTAAGCCCATGAGGATTGCGCAGTTCAGGCTGGTGGTTTATCTATATAAAGAGGCCATCCCATAGCATTGAAACACGCGATAGAGGCAAGGCAATTGGCGGGGAGTTTTGAACCTCAGACTTGTTCAAAACTGAGTCAGATTGTGAGTAACTTCATGAGAGAGTACTGAGTACTTGTGAGGAGTATTGTCCTTGTTTGGTTACTTGATTTCTCCATTATAATATACACAATAGCTGCGGGGTTTTCAGCTATAACAACACCCATACATCACGTATAAAATGTATTGTGATGATTTGATGTGTTATCGCTTGATTTTATTTCTAGCATATGTGATGATTTGAGTTGATTTGAGTGGAAGAGATTATGTGTTGTGTATGAAGTTCAAATAGTATGTGACCGGGATAGTCTTGCATTGGATAATTAATCATTATTCGGCAAATTTATACAAGAATTACGACACATTCAAGGTAGAAGAATTCAAATCAAATTCTACTTGATCTACATAATTTTTCCTATTTGTGTGTCAATCATTCATTGAAATTATTTGTCCCTATTGCATGCGTTGTTTTAGAGACTAAGTCGTTTCTAATTGAGGTAATGTTGGTCGAAAATTTGATTGAAATCGTGACTGTGCACCGGTGGTGTCAAGCAGGATGCAATAAACCTGATGTGAATTTGGTTAATATGACAACCTTACCGTGCAGACGAGAGTACAACTCTGCATTGAAGTTTTTTTGGATGTATTGAATAATTTTTTTTTTTTAACGATGTATTGATATGAAGCCCCCTCTTGTTTTAATTTAGATGCACATTTCTTTCACCTTCCAGTCTTATGTGTTTCACCCAATCTGATCTTACCAAGAATGCTTTGAAATATTTGGGCCAAAGGAATCTGGATTCTGGACAGATTTATATTTTGATTTTAAATGTCCATTTTTCACCTTCTAGTCATTACTGAGAATCACTTTTTGGATGAATATTTGTGTCCTCATCATGGAAAGTAGTTAGTTGTCAAAATAACCAACAACCATGATTAATAAAAAAAAATTAAATTTAAAATATAAAAAATATAAATTTAAAAAAAAAAAAAAAATTCTTTATTAATATTTTTTTTTAATAAATAAAAATAAAAATAAAAAATCATTTTCTTTATTAATAATTTATTTTTAATAATGGCTTACAGAACAACTGGAAAATTATTTAGATGATTTATGAACATTTGGCATTAATATTATTGCTATGTATTTTTCTATGAAGCTTTAACTTACAGGACACAACAAATCTTTGTGATGTCAATCGTTTTACTGAGCACAGTGCATGAAGTCATTCGACAACAGGGAGTTTATTTTTCATGGTCATCTCTTAAAAATAGACTTGTTATCGAACTCATGAATTGGACTGAATATAATGCTTTCAATGTTCCTTAAAAATTTGTTTCATTTGGCATTAACTCTTTTACGTATGTATCGGAAAGGAATTGATCACTTCTTTTTTAACACATTCACGTTTTATGTTTTAGTGCCAAGTTTTTTTTGCAAGTTTGGGATTATCGAATGGTCATTGAAGAAAACTAATTGAGCGCACAATTTGTCTTCAAAGGACCAATTTCATGAGAAACATAAGAACAAGTCCATGTCCATATCCATCAAGACCATTACCTTTCCTCTTTTTTTTGAATCCAACCAAGAACTTCAAAGCAAGCCATAATTATTTTCCCAGCAAGAGTCAATTTTTCATTTTCCTTCATTCGCATAAACTTTCCATTACTTTTTTTGTCTACTCCACAAATAAAAGCAAGAAGCTCACTTACATGCTTATTTCCCATTTTCATTTTCCATTTTCATCTTTCATTTCCATTTTCCTTCTCCTATCCTTTTCATTTCGCAAATAAACCTTGCTTCAATGAAAATTATTGAGTCCATAGTCCTTTGAGTCTAAATTCTTTGCAAAAATACCTTGAGACTTGCATGCCTTAATGACAAGTCTTCTTACCGACGAACAATGAGAATACATTAATGTCCCTTGTTCATCAGATCTTCTAGGTACTCGACAACAAC
Organism: Pinus albicaulis; assembly: GCA_034641835.2. Classification (NCBI taxonomy): domain Eukaryota; kingdom Viridiplantae; phylum Streptophyta; class Pinopsida; order Pinales; family Pinaceae; genus Pinus; species Pinus albicaulis. The sequence goes on from CM076582.1 coordinate 779,502,956, forward strand.
AAAATTATTCGTACCTAGCAAGATGTGTTTGGGCACCTCGACTCTCATTGTCATCAATGGAGGGAGTTCTCGTGTTGACTAGTGTCATCCATTAATGGCCACTAAGTTAACAATTTCCTCCTATGTTCGACATCAGAACATCTATTCACATAGCAGGAATTGTGCCAATGAGTTTTGAAGACATGGAGACTATCATTTTCAGCATTTTGGAGCAAATGAAGAATATATGCAGCTGCAGAATCAGATAACAGTTATGGAATCAGATGATAGTTGTAGAATCATATAGGAGATGCGGAATCAGATGGCAGCTGCATAATCAAATGACAGCTGCGGAATCAGATGATAACTGTTGAATCAGATAGCAACTACAAAATCATATGGCAGCTGCAGAATCAAATGAAAGTTGTGGAATCAAATGACAGCAGCAGAATCAGCACCATTCCATAGCAAATTCAGCAGCTTTAGTAGAAGCAATAAAAAGACATCTTTACTCTTTTCTCCATAACTTTGACAACCACTTGAAAAATATTATGATCAGAATTTTACAGCCACCACACATGCAGCTCATCCATTTTCAAAGGGTAATTTAAGATATGTCATTTTCTAACTTTTTACCATAGAATTCCTTGAAAATATAGAATGATAATTTTTGGAAAACACATTTCTCTTCCTTATTTCATAAAATTTCCAATACCATTAGTTAGAGAAGTATTCATATTCATATTTTTCCATGTTCATATCACATTCAGAAACCCACATACTTCCAAAAGATATTAACTATTGCATCATTATTAATAGCATACCGTGGCTTTTCAAAAACTTAAAATATAATTGGATACAAACACAATCATTTTTGTCACACAAGAACCAACCATGATGCAATCCAAGAAATCTATACTTTGCAAAAATAATCAAATTATCATTATGCAAAGATCAAAGATCAAAATTGAATGCAACAACAAAATATGGTTGTAACACAAGAACCAACCATGTTACAATTCAAGTAAAACGCTTTGCAAAAGTATGAATTTATTAAATGATATCATGCAAAGTTAAGCCAAAGCTCAAGGATAAAAATGAATTAATGTAATAGATTGCATGATAACATGCAATAGCTTCAGTTGGTGGATATATTGGGCTTTGAAATTGTCATTCACTTCTATTACATTTTCACTTAAGTTTCCATATTATCACCTTCAATCCACCTCCATTTCATTACATTTACCTTACCATTACCACTATTGGGTTACATTTATGTTTTTCCAAACTTTATTAATTCTTAGCATTTTTAAGTGAATTTGTGGTTAAAAATTAGAAAATAATGTGCATATGCTTAAAACTAACAAGTGGGATGAGATTGTTGCCATGCGTAGGTCAAAAGGAAGCTTCTAAAATACCTTTATGTGGCCTCTCAAAACCGAATTTGAATTTGAGTAGAGAAGATCATGGGATCATGAGGATATGTGTTTAATTTCCTATTTCTATTGAAACTCTAAGAAGACATGTGTCTTATCATTTCCTATTTTTATTGTAACTCTAGAGATATAGGGGGAGATTCATGGACTCTCACTAATGAGATAAATTCTCATATTTTTGTATAAATAGGGGAATATTTCTCCTATCAAATCATGTGAAAAGTTGGAGAAATGCTCATGTTCTAAATAAAGAAGAGGGATTGCATTTGGAGCTTCTCAACTTTCCATCCTCATCCTTTTGGATTGGCCATCTACAATGTGTGAGATTTATTTGCTTTCATAGATTATGATTTATTTTCTTTCATCGATTAAGATTTGATTTCTTTCTTAGATTAAATTTCCAATTACTGTGTAATATTATGATTGTCAAAACATCTCAAGAAAGTGGATCTGCCATTTTCCAATTGAATTAGTATGAAACAATAAGAATTCATAGTTATCTAGTTTCCCTTACTGTTCTATCATTTATTTTCTTAGATTAGAATTATCAATCAATTGTGGAAACAGATGTTCTCAAAGGTCATTTCAAGAAGATGTTTCTAAATAAATGATTGAATGTCTAATTCACACAGTTATTGAATTCTCCTTTGCACAGGTTTATTTTCTTTCTAGGAACTTAGAAACTAAGATATGATTGATTTCTTATACAACATTTCAAGAGGGTAATACTTCACATTGAATGCTGGGGAAAATCAATTATACATTAGTTTTTTACAGTCACTTTTACATGCTTTCACATTTTGTTTTCAGATCCTCACCTATTTGTATCACTGATATTCCTAAAGGTCATTCCAAGGAGATTGATTTAATTATATTTCAAGACTGAATGATTGAATGTTAAATGAATGTAATTACTAAGTTACCTTTTGCAGACTTTACTAGTTTTTTTAGATCATTAGGTATAATTGGTTACTTAACACCATCTAAAGAAGGTAACACTTCATAATTGAATGTTGGAGTAGCTAAATATACATTAGATGTTTTCCTTTGCACACTTTTCTTACTTTTCTAGGACATTAGAAGTTAAAGTATAGATAGTTGCTTACACATCATCTCAAGAAGGTCACACTTCATAATTGAATGCTAGATTAAATATAAGTACATTAGTTGTTCACATTTTCTGCTTTTACTTTATGACAAGCACTGCAATTTCAATATTAGTTTTAAGAATTAGATCCATGGAATACGACTAATGTTAAGATAGATAAATGCTCTATTTTCCAAATTAGATTCTAACTAGCCAACCGTCTTTGATTTATTTTTATGTAAATTAGATTAACTCAAGAACACTTCCTTTTCTTCCTTCTTAAAATTCAATAGATTCATTTAAATCCTTTTATAGTTTTAGAATAAAACATCCTTATACATCAAAGAACATAAAACCCCCAAAACAACATAGAATACAAACAACAAAGTAAGAATAAGGTTAACTAAGCACATACAGTGCACCACACTTCATCAGTTTACAAACTTCTACTGATAATTTATGCAAGAAATTTAAGACATTAAATTGATTAAAGTACAAATACCAGCCACTAGTCTTAACTTGCTCACTTAGATGTAAAATCCTTTTTATATCTTCACCAATTCTAGGTTCTGTACTGCTGCTAAGACATTGTGACACTGGATGTAACAATGTATCAATGAAGTCCAAGAAGGTAAACTTTATTGAAACAACTCTGACCATCTCTGTCCAGTGGATTACTGATTGATTAATCCCCTTTTCATCTTGTTTGTTGAGTGTAATGGGTAGTGAGTCTCCCTACTAAAATAGAAACATGTGAACAAGTACATAAGTGTACTTGAACATCCCTTCTATAGTTAAATTCATAAACTACTCATGTATATTATCATCCAAAAATTGATTGTAATTATACATGAAAGCAAGCTGGTGATCCTTAGAAAATATAGAAAAGAAAACAAGAATGGATTCATCAATAGTTTTATTATCTGGATAACATAATAGATAGGAAAATAGGGAAATTATATGCCTACAGGCTTCAGGAAACATTGAAGATGGATAGGGTGGATTTCTCTTGGGAAATTCAACATATTTTGGTACAAATGTCTCAAAAACCTGAGCTCTTTAGGGAAATTTTAGCTTATGGTATAGTTCCATATGGGCTTCTTGTTAAAATAGGCTCAAGGAATCTGATTGGGGAATTAGAAGCATGTTGTTAATGGTTTCAACAATAATGGAAATCAGAATGTCACCATTCTAAGCCACTATTTCTCTTTTAACATGATCATATCTAATTTGGCACCAGATAACCAAGGTCTGAAAAGTCATAGGTTTTGGGAAAACAGAAGAGGGGCAGAAGGGATTCTCATAGTTTGATCTGATCTTTCTTGTCAAGGTAATTTTTCTTCAACCACAGGTGCAGTTTATAAAACTCAAACTCACACTCTGTGTCAGCAATTTTGTAGTATGAGTTTGCAAGCGAAATGGGGGGCATGCTGAGAAAAAAAGGAAAATAAAGGGGAACATGGTGATAGAGGGAAATACTATTGATCTGGTATGAAATTAATAACAACTCCTTGATGACAGTGTGTGATGGGAATTACATACCTATAAAAAAAAAGTAAACCAATATATAAAAAGTGATAATCTGGAAGATTCTAGTTTATTTATAGCTGAAAAGGTTATGGTAACTGTTTGATTAAGTGACCATAGAAGTTAATGACATGGGAGCGACATGATGAAATGACCAATCAATGGTCTAGGAGCGCGATGACAACAGACCAATGGGGCATAATGGTTGGGACACAGTGGCAACGAGCAGGTAAGGTGGCGGCATATGCTTGTACGTTGGACACCGGTCAAAGTGTGGGATTCATTTAGCCATTGGCGGGAGAAAAAACCATAAATGAGGGATAGGTTCATTTCAAGGGGGGTAGTGAATGGTTTGTGGTTTCGCGCGCAAGGAGGGGGGGGGGGGGGGATGGGTGCGAAGTGCTATGGGGGAAATACATAGGGAGGGTCCGCCTGCCATTAATACCACTTTTCTGACCCACCCCCCCTCGCGTGAACGGGAAATGTATGAGGGGGGTGCAAAAATATTCCCCATTGTTGATCTGGGAGGGTTAAAGATCTATCGTCGGAAGATGTGCAATATTTATTATAAATGACAAATAGTTTTTGTCTTTTTCGACCATATAATAAAATCATGTGCCATATTTACAATAATGTTTTATGCCAATTATAGAAACAAGGATTAATGCCTATTTAATAAAATTAATCATGACTCTTAAAAAGGTAACGGATCTCATCTGGGGAGGAGAAATTGTGGCAAATGGCAGGTTTAGGGTTTACCGGCTTGGTTACAGACTTTTCTCTTCTGTTTCCCTTCATGGTGGCACATCTATTGGATGACAGATTGGCATACTCCCCATCAGCGTCGTTGCAGCCGGGGGGGAAGAGATCACGAGCTAGGAGTTGCTCAATATCCATGGTGGCTGACCCACGAACCCCCTGCATCCGCATTGACAGAAGGCCATGAAATATGTTGAGGATTCCCACAGACATCTGTATGCTGTGCATGATACTCGCACATGTGCTTATGTACTAAGTTCTGGGGGCAGAGGGGGAGACCTGCTACCGGTGGTAACCAGAAGGGACAAGTTACGCGGTGCCCCTCGATGCTCTGTGCCCACTATGCGACTGTTTGGAGGGAGAGTGAAAAATGCTCTGTGTATTTCACCGAAAGGGGGTGATCTAATGCCGGTGGTAAAGAAGCACGGTGCCCCTCCAAATGCACAACTATTTGGAGGTTGTGGGCTCAACACCCTGATACTTTCGCACGTGGGCAAAGAAAGGGCATCAAACCTTGAATGCAAGCGTGAATGGGAACCAGTATCTATTATGCCACTACCGCTGATGACAAATCAAAAACAACTAGAGGCTACTACAAACACCATCACAAAGGAACAATGAGTAAGCACAAATAGATTCCAGATTTTTCATAAACCCCTTGTGGGGAATTGTTTATTGATTTGGATACAAAATTATGAACGGGTTACAGACCTGAAACAAGCCATTTGGAATACCACTGGTTATCCAAGCCATATACAATCTCTCATCCATTGTGGGAGATCTCTAAAAGATTCCAGCACACTTAGACATTATGGCATATGCCCTACTTCCACAATTTACCTCAATCTGCGACTGAGAGGTGGTGCTGCTAGGTAGAACAGAACTCAAGGGCACCGGGGACCCAACACTAACTACAATGAACACCCCAAAGGACCATCATACAAGAATATAATAAAGGGGAATAACATGTCTACTGCTCCTATAACACCAATAGTGAATTCCCCCAAACCGTACATTGTGGAACAACTTAATCAGCTTCCAGAACTGCAGATTGAAATTTCTGATATTGATGATCATCGATCCGTCTTTGAATCACAAGCACTTATCTGCAGATTTAATTGCTTCTGGCCAAAACCAATGGAACTTTTTCATTGTACTTTTACAAACTGGACAACGGACTGTGAAATACACCTCTACTCCAAGGGCTTCTTCATTGTTAAGTTCTTATCCTCGGATGCCAGAGAAAACATTCTCAAGGCTAGGCCATGGTTCTGGGGAACCATCGAACTTTTCACCACACCATGGTTTCCATATTTTGATGCAAATACTATGGAGGTCACCAAACTGCCGATATGGGTGCGGCTATACAACCTCCCATTACATTTCTGGAATGAAGGTGTACTTGTATGCATTGGCGACAACATTGGGAGTTACATAAAAACTGATACCCAACGCATGGAGGAGAGGAAATTCACATTTTCACGCATTTGTGTAGAATTGGACCTCAGCAAAGGACTTCCAGAATGTATCCTACTGACTCACAAACATAAAATATGGATGCAGCATCTCGATTATGGAAATATTGCATTCAGATGCAGAATATGCAGGAATACAGGGCATTTGCAAAACACATGGCCAAAAGCTAAAATAGAAAACAAAAAAAAGAAAAAGACAGGAAAAGCTAACAAGGGATGGAAATTTCCATCAGATGAACTAGAACATGAGGTGGAACCCATCCCAACAGAAAACAATCACACAACAACTGAAGTTGAGACACAAGAACAAGAGATGCAAGAGCCTTCCAACACGGCTCAGGTGTCATTGGTCCAAGAGGCACCAGAAAGTGGAGGACACAAAAGACAACATAATTCAAATACTTTAGATTCGGACAAGGAAAATGGAGCAACCATAGTAGAGAATCATCTTGCACTTATTACCACCTCGCCATCACCAGGTCCATGGCGCCAGGTGGAAAAGAAGAAAGGGAGAAAAATTTAATACTCTGCATGTAATATAGCACCTAGGAAGAAACTTATTGCCTGTCTTTGACAATTTTCAGCAAAGTGTAACATGTAATTTTGTTTTCATTAATAAAATTACGAATTTTTCCTTTATGAAAAAAAAAGAAAATTAATCATAAATTTATAATAATTAACATTTTTGTGGCACATTTAAATAGATAGCCTTTGAATATTTATTTTTTTAAAGCTAAAGCATCCATTTTTATTTTGCTTTCCTAACATTTTATTTTTCCTTCATTTTTTAGGGAAAAATACTTCTAACATTTTATTGATATGAATAATCAAATAACCATAGTCCTAACATTTTATTTTCTTTTTTTCTATTCATATCCTATCTTAAAATTTTAATTTTATTTTTTTCTAATGCTCTAACTTAACAAAACCAAATAATGTTACAACAGTACTGGATATCAATATGCTTGGACCTGTCATGGAATGCCAGAGTAACCGAGAGTCTTATGTAGCTCTAGTTATCACAATGTATCACCCATTAGCGGAATTTTTAGGTCTAAAATGGGCCTCCTAAGGAAATTATAAAATAATACTGGAAATAATAACATAAGATTTGATTACATCATCAAATTTTAGAGGGAAAAATAAAAAAACTACTTTTTCAACTTGTATTTTCAACTTATCTCCCAAAGTGTTTACTCAAATTTCAAGCGGGAGTACTCGTTGGATTCAAAATTTAATTCCTCATCCAAAGAGTACCCATGTTGCATAGTTTTTATGGATCCTTCTACATTAAAAATGAGAAATACATGAAATACATTATTGCAATCACGTTTTTTCATGTATTTCTCATTTTTCGTGTAGCAGGGTCCATCAAAAGTATGAAACATGGGTGCTCCTTAGATGAGGAATTAAATTTTGCATCCAACAAGTACTCTTGCTCTAAATTTGAGTAAAAAATTTGGGAAATAAGTTGAAAATACGAGTTGCAAAAGTAGTTTTATTATTTTATTATTTTTTAATCTTTTTACCCTTTTACTTAAAAAATGGTGAATCATCCCCCATAGTTGGCATCATCATCTTGAATCCTATTTGTTCTTATAAAGTTTATTTTGGTTGTACATTTTTCTTAGGAGGCCCATTTTAGACCTCAAAACTCCCCTAATGCATTGGATCCATCTCATGACCAAACAAACCAACAAGTATCTTCCTCATCCAAATGGCCTCGCATGTAGCCTCACTAGCTGCTATGTACTCTGCCTTGGCTGAACTGAGTGCAGCTAATATCTGCTTTCTGTTGTACCAAAAAACTGTTGCTGATCATGTGCTGAAGATGACCCATGATGTGCTCTTCCTGTCTGATAAACTACCTCCCCAATCTGCATCAGTGAAGCCTTTAAGCTTCACTCCCTCTATCCATTTTTACATAATTCATTCTCTTTAGTGCCCTTGAGATATCTCAAACCAGGCTTCCCCACCTTACAAAATTTCTTGGTAGGCTTAACCATAGCTTGACTAAGCTAGTTAACTGCATAGCATATGTTTGGTTGCATGTTCACCAAATACATAAGTGAACCCAAAAGATGCCTGTAAATAGTAGCATCCACTACCTCAGCTGAAGTAGCATCCTCCTTCCTCCAGTTTCCTACAAGAGGATTCTCCATGGGTTTGCTTCCCTTCATGTGGAAATTCCTCAGAATATCCTTAGTATACTTACCTTGAAATACAAATAGCTCCCCATCTCTTTGCCATATTTCCAAGGCAAGTAAATAGTGCAACAACCCCATGTCCTTAATCTCAAACTCTCTTGCAAGAAGTTATGAGTTGCTCATCACCTGTCAGTATCAGATCATCAACATAAAGTACAATAATCAATAGTTTTCCGTCAACCACAATACGATATAGGTTTTCATCCACTTCACTCCTTGTGAAGCCCAACCCAGTGAAATAGTTGTCGATCCTGATGTACCAAGCACGAGGTGCTTACTTCAGCCCATACAGTGCTCTCTTGAGTCTGCACACACGTGACTCCCTGTCTAAGGTCTCAAAACCTTCTGGCTGCTCAATGTACACTTCTTCCTCAATAACTCCATCGGGAAAGGTTGTATTTACATCCATATGATGTATCTGCCATCCCATTTGTGTTGAGAGTGCAAGGATGGATCTAATCGATGAGTACCTTGCAACCTGTGCAAAATTTTCCTCATAGTCAATCCCATCCACCTGTGAGAATCCTATGGCCACAAATCTAGAATTGTATTTCTCCACACTCGACCCATATGTTGCTTGCTTCACCTTATAGATCCACCTGGATCCAACCACTGACTACGCCACTGATCTTGGGACCACTTCCCATGCATTGTTTCTGATAATGGAGTCATACTCCTCAACCATGGCATCAACCCATATCTGTTGCACTACTTCCTCAAAAGAGGATGGTTTTTTCATAATGCATTCGCTCATACGACCCATGTATCCACTATCATGTTTGGAGACCTTATTTTTCTGCGTTGTGATGTAGGTGCACCTACATTCTTTGCCGCATCTAACATCAATATGTCAGCCTCTATGGTGCGCTTCCTACCATTTCTGGTGGATGGCTCTGCATGAGTGGGTTCTTCCACTCTCTTTTCCTCTACGTGTGGCTTCTCCACATATTGAGGTTCATCCTTTGGAACTGAGCGTTCTTCTTCTGCATTCAAGTCAAGCTACCTCTCAAGGGACAATTGCATGGCTTTTTCCTCATCAAATTTCACATCTCTTCTGACAATTGTCATCTTGTGTGCTGGAAAATACATCTGATAGTTGTGGGGAGTATCACTGTACCCCAAAAATATCCCAACCTCTATTGTTGGTTCTAGCTACTTCCTGGCATCTTTAGTCACATGGAAATAGAGAGATGAGACAAAAAATTTAAAATATGAATCATCAAGTTTCTTACCTGAAAAACCCTCCTTTGGTGTACTCATGCCAAGTATTTGATGAGGACTACGGTTCTAAACAAATACCAATGTGTCGCATCCTCTTCTCACAGATGCAACGATAGGCTCTAATCCTGTAACATAGATCGTACTACTCCCACAATTATTTTATTGTTTCTTTCTGCAACCCCATTCTGTTGTGGGCTATGAGGTGCAATCGATTCTCTCTGAATTCCTTCTTTGGTGCATAAGTTCTTGAATTCATTAGAAATATTCTCACGATCATTGTCGCTCCTTAGAGCCTTCACCTTGTTCCCTATATATTTCTCTATTAGTGCTTTGAACGCACAAAACTTGGAGAACTTCTGAACTTTCTTCTACATGAATAAATTCCAACACCTTCTAGAAAAATCGTCCAAAAAAAACACATAATACCTATGCTTTGTAGTGGAAGCTGTTGATAATGGTCCACACACATCTGAGTGAAATCTCTCAAGGATTGATGTTGATCGGTTCTCCTTCTCATGAAAGGCAGCCTTTGTATATGTATCCATAGTACATCCCTTACATGTGTCTCTCTGTGCAAGTGTACCCATTGGAAGTCCTGTAGAAATCTGTTGCATGATTCTCAAAGCACTGTGGTGTAGATGACCCAACCTCCTATGCCGCAACTCACCAGTATCCTAGCTCACTACCTCATACGCTTTACTTCTCAATTTTGTGCAACCATCTACATCAAGTTTGTATAGGTTCTTCACATGAACCCCAATATTATTTACCTGTCATATGGCTTTGTGACGAAGGAACACCTTTCCTTCACTGAAAACCACATCATATCCAAGATCCTCCAACATATCAAATGAAACTAAATTATTTTTCAAACCGGGTACATGCATGACATATTCTAATATGAAAATTTTACCTGACTCTCTCTGGAAAGTAACTATACCAATCCCGGTAATGCTATACCTCACGTCATCACCCATATCGATGTGCATCTGAAGATCCTTCTCCTCCAAGATACTAAATAGTTATTTGCTGCAAGTCATGTGGAAAGATGTTCCACTATCCAAGTACCACATAGATCCAATCACAATTGAAACCGTACATGCGATGAGAGAGAAGTCCAACTCAAACTGTGAGGCCAAAGATTCACCCCTTGCAACTCCCGGAGCCTTCTTGTTTTTATTCTTGTTTTGTGGAAAATTTGTGGCATAGTGTCCATGATCATGAAAGTTTAATCATTTCACCTTTGACATGTCTCACTTCTTGCCTTCTTTGTTGGTCTCAGATTTGGAATAGGACTTCTTCCCCTTCCCCTTCTTTTCCTTACCAGCTAAGGCACAATTTTCCTCATCATCAGTCTTGGATGAGGATCCATTCCTGGTATTCCGCTGAGACTTTTCTTGTACCAAGTCTAACCATAGTTGCTCCCACTTTGGTAACTTCTCCCTCCCATTCACAAAGTCTTGGTAACTATGCCAGCTCTTGGGAAGGCCTATAAGTGCTAGGCTCACCTAGTCATCATCAGCCATAGTAATCCTAAAACTTCCAAGCTTATCTCGACATTTAATGAACTTGGTCAATTATTTCTGGATTGTGTCTCCCTTCTCCATTTTGATTTTCCTAAGCTTGTCCTTGAGTTCCAATTTCCTGTGACCACTACTTCTTTGAAATAGATCTGTCAAGGCCTTCCACATAGAATATTGAGTTTCCTTTCCATGGATACTCGAGAAAATATGATCTCGAACTCCCTCTAATAAGATAATCCTCGCCTTTGCAACATTCTTCCTCCATGCTTCATGTTGTGCAGGATATACCTGATTGGGTCTAGGGATATCAGTGTCAATGAATTCCTTCAGTCCATTGTCCTCCAATATTGCCTCCATCCTATCCTTTGATGCAATATAGTTCAAATTTCCCTCGAGTGCGTATTCGAGTCTCAATCCAGTGAAATACATCCTGGTCATTTGGTAGCTCCAAAGAATGTATCTGCAAATTCGAATATTGTTCAACAAAAAATCAATTTCTTCTCCACTATTGTGATTCCTGGCACTCTGATACCATGTATAAATTATACCATGGATTAAATCCGATCATCTAATTTAGTAAAACAAGATACTGAATTCTTCTACAATATTGGGGGAATATAAAATACAATCACTCAATCACATGCAAGTAAGAGAAAGAAGCAAATCAATCGCACAACACAAGATTTTCCTGGGGAAAGAAAATTCTCAAAACCCCTCTAGCTATATTGTATAATAATCCAAGGAATCATGAAACAATACAATGCATTCTTGCTCTCAAGAATCTCATGCACTCTACCAATCATCTCACACTGATCTAGGAAACTTTGGACAAACACATAGCCAATTTATTTCCTTCCTCTAGCCTGCCTTGCTCACACAATTCCTAGGAAAATAAATCCCAATTAAATAGGAAATCCAACCTTCCTTGATTATGCAATCCATCATGGGCTTCCTATGGCTTTATAACTGCACCCGAGAAATTTTCTAATAATACAACTAATAGTTATCTTCCCTTTAAACTTTGTCTCAACTGGGTCTTCATCAAAATTGACATGCATGCAACTAAAATAGTGAATCATCAGTTATCTTATTGATCACTACTTGTGAATTAAATATAATTTAATTCACTGGAGCTCTTACCAGCTCATCATTCATTTGGAACTAGTTAAACTGATGTTAACTCAATTAATCTGAGTTAACTGATTACATTCACACCATACTAGTGCATTAACTACAACTAGACCCCCAAAAATAATAGAATCACTCTGCATCCCTCACCTTTGACCCTCAACTCAAAATTCTTGAGCTAACTCAGTATGTCTGACTTATTTAACTTACACAAGTTGTTATGAGATAAGATTACAATTTATTGTCCAATTTATTTAAGGGAAAAATAAATTAGGCACACATTTTCTTGTTTATTTTCAACACAATGTACCCTCTAGCCAAGTTGCGTCTTTGATTCCTCTAGGTTACACTACTCTCGAAAACCTTGTTTCTAGAGCTTCTAGGGTCAGATCCCTTTTTCATAATCCCATGTGGTCAACTGATGTTGGTCCCTCTTCAGGCTCATTTGTTTCAAATGTGGTCGTTGTTTCGCAACTTTCTACTCAATCTACGGTTTCTGTAGTTCAAATGATTGTTTCACTGGGATCATCTGCTCCTTTGTCACTATCTACGATTACTATGATTCCACCTTTGAGTCAAACATATATGGTTTCACGCGTGCCTGGGGGGAAATCTGAACTATGGAACTGTATCAGGGGTGGGAAAAACCATATCTAGTCTTGGTGGAACTTTGCTTTCATCCCTAACAAGTTTCATCGTGGGTACCTCTTTGCAAAGTGATCACCCATCTTCAACTCAAATTGTTTATCAGCAACCCCACATTCAGCAACCTCATGTTCAAAAACCCCATATTCAACAACCACATATACAGAATCCTTATGTTCAACATCTGAACGTACAATATCAGTATGTTCAGTAATCTAACATTTCACAGTAGTATGTCAAACAACCAAAAAATCCATTGGTGGGTGTTGCGACTAATCCTCAGTTTGGTACTCAAATGCTATCTAGTCCCAATACTTCTTTGGGTCAAGTTGGGACCTACCCCATTCAACCTGGTATCCAATACCAAAAAATTCTGCAGGGTCAGTACCGGCAAACCCAACAGGGATCTTATGTCTATCAAGGGCCTTATGTCCAACAAGGACCTATCCATCAAGAGGATTTGCATCAAGGGCCTCATCAATAGCCCCAGAAGGGACCGTATCAAGTGCCCCAGTAGGGTCCTTACCTTCAGCAAAGGCTGCAACAAGGTACCTATCAACAACTTGGCATCAACAAGGTCCTTACCAACAAAAGTGGGGACAATATGGTTATTATGGTCAAAATCAACCCCAATGGGGACAGAACCCGTATCGACAAGGTTGGAACCCTTAAATGGGTAATTACCAGTGACCTTTCACTCCTTACAATCCTTAGTTACCATTCTTTTCTATGTTGGACCCTCCAATGTGTCATGACTTACAAATGACCCAATACAGCACATGCTGCATTGGCCTCTGGTTTTGACCTCTGGTTTTGACTAAGATTCTTGGGGATTGTCCTAAATTTGAAGGTAAATATGGGCAAGACCCCCAAGCTCACATTATGAAGTACCATTTTTGGTTCTCTTCTAACTCTTGGGTTGATGATTCAGTTCAATTACATATTTTCCAACGCACATTAACGAGTGCCACCACTAAGTGGTACATTGAACTACCCCGCGACATTTTCCAATATTTCAATTCACTAACTATGGACTTCATTACACATTTTCAGTTACCTGTCCGGTATGAAACTGAAATTAATCTCTTAACATATTTGGAACAGTCAACTGCTACTCATATCTCCGATCACATTCATGAATGGAGATGTAGGCGACATCTGATCAAGTTTGAAATTCCTGATCAAGTGTTCTCTAAATGGTTTACTAAATAAGTCATTCGTCAAATTTATAAAGATATTTCTATGGGCGGTTGTGTAATTGAGGAAAATTCCATTGCTCATTCTCAGTATATAGATATGGTTTATTTCCAGTCTAAAACATTATATAATCTTTTACCGAATGCCCCAAGGCCTTCAATGAACCCACCATCTTCGAAATATATTGAAACACCACCAATTGATGGTGTTATCGGGTCAATGGCTCACACTGCTAATAATACTCCAAAAGCTTATTCGAAACCTAAGTCTACTTCATCGACTGCACCTTCCACTCATGCGAATGATTCTAAAAATCCTAGTAAAACCTCTGAGGTTAACATCATTCAGTTTGCTGATGTGGATAAATCCTCCAAAGGTAAGAAAAATGTGAAAGGAAAATCCAAATCTCATTCCCCCAAATAGGATTCATCTAAGTCGTTCTCTGATGATGCATCTAAACGTAAGCCCAAGTATCCTTGTTTAATATGTGATAACGATCAATACACCAAGGATTGTCCTTGTCTTGGTGAGGTTAGTCGTCTTCTAAAAGGCACATCGGGAACACTGGTTGTTTTGAAATATCCTTTTCCATATCATCATACACAAATGGTAGACCAGCCTCAATCTTCTTCCTTTGGAAGCTCTCAGGTTTTCATAGCTGATACAAAACCCATTTATGTTTCCACTCGATCAAAATAATATCTGATTCCTGCCAAATCCATTGTGGAAAAATATGTCGCTGATGTGCCTTCTTATTCCACTTTTCCCAGTTCTGATCCTATTCATATTGAACAACCTAGTAACGATTCCATTATCTGAATGCCTCCCAAAGGTGTTATCCAAAAATCCTCGTATAATCCAAATGTGTGAGCTGCTCGACATTGTAATATCATGGAAGATTTAGCTCAAGCACCTTCGGTGATATCAACTTTGGAAGTCCTTCAATATTTCCCATTGTAGAGGAAAGCATTACTATCCACTATCGGAGGAATTTTTCCTTCAGATTCAACTTTAATTACTTTTGACTTTGAAAAATCACGTTCCTCGTCTCCCATCACAAATGGATTTTCTTATACAAGTTATTTTTATGGGGAAGACTATTCATAATATTATCATTGATGAAGGTGCCTCTACCTACATCATGTTTGTTGTGTATTGGAAATCGATTGTCTCTCCTACATTAAGTCAGTCACCTAATATGCTGGAAGCATTCGATGGAAGAGGTTCTCGACCATAAGGTGTTGTTAAATATCTACCAATCCTGTTGGAGGGAAAAATGGTGGATATTGAAGTATAAGTTATCGATACAAACCTCAACTATAATCTACTACTCGGTCATAGTTGGACCCATGCAATGGTTTGCGTGGTCTCTACCCTTTTCCATGTTCTTTGTTTTCCCCATCACAGAAAAATAGTTACAGTTGAGCAGCTTGCCTTCTTTTCACCTGATTATTTAGCTAGAAATGTACCATATATTTGGAATACCTTTGTTCCATATGAAAGTATCAGAGTGGGTCCCTTCAAATATTCGTCATTGCTGGGAATCTTCTCCCTTACGCTTCCCAACATTGCTTTAGTAAACATGTTTTCATCTAGTCATGACCCTTAGGTCATTCCCAACCATGACCATATTGATGGTTTTGGCGAATTTATGCTACTTATACTTGTCGAACAGATGTATCAGAGCACCCTTCTGGCTTCTATGGCTGCAACCGATTCCAATGATCAATTGGTTTCGTCTCCAGACACGTACTCGCTATCCCCCTTGTTTGGTTCATCAGATTCGGATGATCCTTTGAATGATACATTTCAGACTGATGTGAGTATATTAGAAGTTATGTCTCTCGAATAAACTACCTGGGATGATGGTCATCATCATTCCTCGTTTCTCCCAAGCCTTGGTGAAATTGCTACCTATCTAGAAACCCATGTTTCCCCTTAATCAACTATCCCACTTTAGAATCCCATCTTGGTTCATGAAGTCTTGTTTGAAGGAAACATGGGCAATATTTTGGCTACCATTCTGATCTACATCTTTGTTAAATTAGGTATTTTCGATATTATTCACATTGGGGCTCCTTTTTCTCTTGATGAGATCGAGATTTACACTTCCTTGTTTAAATAATTTTGTGATGTCTTCATATGGTCATATGAAGAAATTTCAGGCATCAATCGTAGTATCATGGTGCACAATATTCCTACTATCCAAACTCGAAACTTTTTCGTCAGCGTCTCCGTCCTGTGTACCCGAGAAAGGCAGCTGCCATAAAGTGAGAAGTTGAAAAGCTTCTCAAAGATGGATTCATTTATCCTATACCTTTGATAGAATGGGCCTCTAATATTGTTCTTGTTACCAAAAAATAAGGAAATATTTGTGCTTTTGTTGATTACCATGATATCAATCAGGTCTGTCCTAAAGATAACTATCCCACTTCTTTTATAGATCATATAATTGATGAATGTGTTGGGAGTGTAATTTTTTCTTTTATGGAAGGTTTTTCTATTTATAACTAGATTAACATTATCCTCACTCATTAATATAAAATCTCCTTTATCTATCCTTGGAGGAAATTTTCATTCAAAAATCTCCCTTTTGGCCTTAAGAACATTGGTGCTACCTTCCAACGTGATATGTCCTATGCATTTCACGATATTAAAAACATAATTGAGTCATATCTTGCCGATCTTCCTTCTCATTCTACGAAACATCAAGATCACCCTGCTCACCTTCGAGCAATTTTTCTTCATTGTCAACACTACAATATTTGGTTGAATCCTCATAAGTATGTCTTATGTGTCGAATTTAGTCATCTCTTAGGATTTTTGGTTTCAAAGGAAGGAATTTGGATTGATCTGCTGAAAGTCAAGGCTATCATCATTTTTCCTCCTCCCTCCTCTATTCATCAGCTGCAGAGCTTGGAGGGGAAAGCGAACTTTCTCCATCGTTTGGTCCTAAATTCTGTAGAGCTTACTAAAGGATTTACTCATTTGTTGAAAAAAGGGGTCTTGTTTATTTGGGATGAAATCACTCAATCTTCTTTCTATTCTTTAAAGACAGCTCTCATTAGCGCACATTTATTGCATCCCCCTGATTATCGACGTGATTATTTCCTATATTTAGCCGCCATTGATGACACCATTGGCATGGTTCTAGTTCAGGATGATGATGATGGGAATGCACATGTTATATACTAGTTGAGTTGACATCTCTTTGATGTTGAGACACGTTACACTCATGTAGAGAATCTCGCTTTGGCATTTTTTCATGTTTTCCAATGCTTTCACCATTCCATTATCCTATGCAAAAATACTATCATTTCTGATTGTAACCCCATGACTTACATCTTGACTCTTTAGTTACTTGGGGGAAAATACTCCAAATGGATTGTTATCCTACAAGAATTTTTATTTAGAATTTTTTAAAGCTAAATCAAAGAAATCTCTAGTTTTTCCTGAGTTGATCTATGCTCTTCCATCTGTAGTTCCACCCACTCCTTTTACTAAGTTGATTCTAGATGAATCACTTTTACTCATGATTACTCTTGATCCATGGGATGGAAATATTATTATCTATCTCCACACCCAAACTTTTCAACCCAATTTATCTCACTCTAAGCGACGTTTAATCTGTCACCACTCTCAACCTTATCACATTATTGGGGATGCCCTTATCGTACTGGTGTTGAGGAAGCTGAGAAATTTTTGAATGATTGTCACTCGGGGGCATGTGTCGATCATATGTCAAGTTACGCTCCTGCTCAAAAGATTCTATGCGTAGGCTATTTCTAGTCATCCATTTTCAAGGATTGCATCCTTGCTGTTCAAAAATGTCATGACTTCTAGATATATTCCTGCAAAGAACGTGCCCCACCCATACTCTTGCACCCAGTTGTTATCGCCAAACCCTTTGCGAAATGGGGAATCAATTTTATGACCTTTTTTTGTGAATATAAATCCCCTCTGTAGACAAAGGTGAACTCTCTAGCCCTAGAGTGGGTCTAGCAACTTGTGAGCCTATCTAATGCAAGCTTTCTTAGGCAATATTCAAAATACGACAATAAAGGAGATAGAGGTAACTGTTCCTGATGTTATGCTTTAATAGTTTGATGATGGCCTTGATCCATGATCCCTTTGGTGATTTTTGAGTCCTTCACCAAAGCTCTAAAGCATTCCTTCTCCTGAATATCTTAGGTGTTATTATAATATAGGAGTGTAAAGGGAATGAATGATCTTACGAGCCCCACAATGACCAACCATTAGTGGAGGGATGGGGATCAATTAATAGGAAAGGATAAGAGGTTGTGAACCCATGAAAGGAGGAGGAAGGCCTGCTTTATAAGGGATAAACCCCCATTGATAAGATCAAAGATATGAAATCAAAGATCTGGACCCTATCACCACCGAATAACAAGCAACTCGCTGCCCTGGAGCTTCTAGAGGTCAAAGATTCTCCTCCATTTGAGGAAACGCTATCAAAAATGGATCAATGTGGTTTTCCCAGAAAA
This sequence comes from Pinus albicaulis, assembly GCA_034641835.2. Lineage (NCBI taxonomy): Eukaryota > Viridiplantae > Streptophyta > Pinopsida > Pinales > Pinaceae > Pinus > Pinus albicaulis. Next base: position 779,521,645 of record CM076582.1, read on the forward strand.
AGGATGCTAATAGCACTAGTCTAGAACTGTCAACCTACCATCAGCACGAGCAAACCAATAGGGAAGCGGCCTGACCCAAAAATTTATGTTTTTGTCCAAGTCTCTCGAGCGATATTTCAAGGAAACTTTATTTGATTATTTAGAGGATATCTCAGTGTATTTTTTCCCAGGTGGATATACTACACAGAACCTATCACAAGGCACTTCAGGATCAGGGATTGGAAGTGAACAACGTGAAAAATTACAGTGTAACAGATGACCCCTAAGCATGAAGGCGGAACTGGGAGTTATGAGTGAAATGCTTTACGAACCAAGGAAAAAGAACTCGAAATACCGCCAGGAAACCTGCTAAATCAAACACATTATAATACAATATAATATATGACATCTCTGATGTGAATATGCCTAATAACATATCTATGAACTAGACATCAAATAACATATGAACCCATGGCATGGTTGCAACCATCCATATAAAAGAGATCATGGAAACGGATCCACGGTATGGTCGCAACCATCCATACATGCATGATCATATTTATAATCATGAATACTCAATAACTCCACGCAACCTGGATAATGAAAAAGGTGATCCAGGGCCTTTGCCACAATATCAATCTACCCAAAGTACAAAACTAGCCATGTGAAGAGAGGATCTTATGTCGAACATGGTAGAAACCACCTGATTACCGATCAATGATGAAAACAATTAACAGGCACGAGAGAAACAACCAATAATGAAGATGGCCCTCAAGGTACAACAACACAATCTACAAGTGTGAATAAAGGCATTGTAGTCAAACCATTAGGGGAATTTTGAGGTCTAAAATGGGCCTCCTAAGGAAATAATAAAATTATAGCTAAATCAATAAAATAATATTTATGAATTTGCAATTCACTGTTTGCACCACAATCCATGTAACCATGGTTAAATTAAATTCAAAAGTTGTACCAAAATAAAATTAATAAAAAAATTATATTGATGTGATTATAAATAAGAATGAGTGTTTCAAGAAAAGAGTCATTATCATTGAAAAACTAATGCATTTGTCCTTTGTACTTAATTAACTTAAAATAAAATATTAATATAAATTCATAAATTCTTAATTATATAATATGTTATTAATTAAAATTTATATTATTTAAATTGTATAATAGCATGTAATTAATGCACTATATAAAAATAATATAATAAATGTAATATATTATTTTATGTATGAATTTTATTCAAAAATTGTGAAATGACATTTATTATGAGTAATGTAATTCGAATTTAAAAGTACTTAGAGCACTATCATGGTTAACCATGAGTTCTTAACCACCATTGAGAATGTGACAAGTAAGTACCTTTAACTCAAGCAATGCCACCTCAACCATTAGGGATGATGTCATCCCCTAAAATGTGATTGGTTCTCATAAAGTGAATTTTGATTGTACATTTCCTTAGAAGGCCCATTTTAGACCTCAAAATTCCCCTAATGACTTGCAGAATCATTCGATCGAAGGCCAGTGATGTGAACCTAATTTCAAACATGAAGAACTTTCCATGGAGGCGTGCAAGCTCCAAGGTACTAAAAAAGAGTTTCTAAATCATCTTCCTAGATAATGAGTTGAGGTCGACATGAATTCATCCATCGAAGGAGGGCCATAATGCTTCCCACATCATCGACACGAAACAACAAATATCTCAAGATGATAGGAGCGATTCAGGAATGTAAAAGAGAAGGTGAGACAAGTAGAGGATGTTTTACTTTGATGAAAAGGACTTCTCTTGAACATATCAACGACATAACTCCAAAGTGTGGCAACATTTCACTCAAATGGAACTAGAGGTCATGATGAAAAAAAATGGTGATCGAATAGGAGGAAAATGGATTTCCAAAACCCATGGAGGAAAAATGACAAATGAAGGATATCCCCAACCCGACACAAACTGCAGATGAGTGTCATGTTCAAGAGCGACAAGCTGCCCAAACACATAGGACGTTCACTTTCAATTTTTCCCCTATTATTGCTAACGAGTACCTCTTTATTTTTTATAGCCAACATGAAGAGGATAGAATACGCTGAGCGTATAAGTTCATTCTCAGAATGAATCCATCCTAGTAATTTCAACAAGACCTAGGAAGGAGGAACTCGATCTCGTCATGGTGACAAGTCTTTCATCGTTTAAAATTTAACGAGTCTAAAGGAAGAGTAACTCGGTGTATTTTTCATGTTTAAGGAGTTTGAAAAAGAAACTCAAAAAATAAATCCATCATTTCCCTTTTCATAAATCGTCTCTCGAATTCGAAAATGTAGAAAACAATATACGAGAGAAAGTCTTGACCATGTTCGATCAAGGTATTCATTTTTCGTAAATAGTAAATCTCAGCCTGAAAAAAGGGTAAATTTATATTGATACCACGCCAATTAATTTACTTTAGCAAGTTCAAAATGACAAGTACTCGAGAATCTTTTCATTTTTCAAGAGTCAGAAAAGAGCTGAAGGGTGACTCCAGAGGGGTTCCTTTTTCATTTATTTTTTTGCCGAGTCTGAAAAAGAGATAAAATAAAACTTGTTTGCATCATAAATAATCAATGTTGGTGTAAATATATTGTTACTACACAAAAAACAACAAACATCACCGATATCGAGGAAAAAATAATAAAATAATGGAGAAAATATCTTCAAAAATCTATAAATAGACAAAATGTAAATTCGTTTTCACCATTTTATTTTTAGTAAATTGTGAAAGTACATTTTACCCATTTTCTTTTCGAACTTCAAATCAGTGGTGTGGCCGATCCAGGACATCATTCAACAATCCATCAGCTACATGTAAGAGCTCAAAATCTCCTCTTCATTTTAATTCCATTTTTAAGTAGTTTGTCTCAGCAATTTTTTGATCTGAGGGTGGGGTGGGGGGGGGGGGGGGGGTGGATTTCAACATTTTATTTTCGTTACGACCAACGTGGATCCAAGATTTGGATTCGCACTAGTCCCTCTTTATGTGAAAGGAGACCATGTCGCCAATGTTGTTTCAAATTTCAGAGTCTCACTAATTGCGGGGAAGAAATTAAAATGAGAAATTATCCAATTCTTAATGGTTTATTTCCAAAACTACTCCGATGAAAGTCCCTAAAATGTGAATTGAACATGTTTTGCAGGTGATTTCAGAAAATATGGTCATTGAATGAAAATAAAGAGGGCATGAGGTGGAAGATCAAGAAGCACTCTAGGACCGAAATTGTGTAAACACATTGCAGAATTATTGACTACTGAAATTCTTCCAAACATTAGGGTTAAGAGCTCAGTTGGAGCTATTTGAGTATTTGATTGGGATCTGGGATACAGATCGCCAAGTATCCATAATTGGAGACCATGTACTTGATTTGGATGTCATGGAAATTTATTTCATTACAAAGTTATCCAGGAGAGGGGACAGTATCCAACTCTTCGGAGCTCAAACTAGAGGTGAGAGTACCAGTATGCTCATCTAGAGACACTGTCATGGGGCTAAAAAGACTCAAACTGGGAACGTAGAGATATTATCTATCACAAATATTCCCTTATGCGCAATATTACATTGCATGGCTCGAGTGGTTGGAGCCCAGGCATTGCATGAGGCAACGAAATCTCATTTCCAGTAGGCAGTGGACTATCTGGCTCCTACTATGTTTAACTAGTGTGAGGGGTTATTGGCTAATATGAAGACCCAATTGACCAAGTGAAAAACAGGTCAGCTGAAATAGTTTGGGTATGGGTCCATCTTGGTTTCCTTATTTCGGGAGAGGGTTCCTTTGTTTTAGTATCCGCAGTTGGAGATCCATGATCCAGCCCTAAGGAACCCGAGGTTGTTGAGATGGTGTGAAATCATGCCTCATTAGGGAGGCAGCCAAAAGATGCATTTCCTGACTGCGTTCTTCAGCTGGGTGCATTGTTAGAAGATCGTAATCGAGTACTACGCATACACATGCATTGACTTCAAAGGTGATCGATATCTACCTCTTCCGGCAGGGGAACAATGGTCTGACGCAGGTAAAAAGTGTTTTTGGATTTTTTACTTTTAGTGTTTTTGGTATGTATTCCGAGATCTAAAATTATGATTTTTACAAATGCAGGATTAGTAAGACCAGTAGACATGTCTCTGATTTCCAAGATAATGGTATGCCAGGTCGAGGATTCTCCTTATGATGAGGGGGAAGAGCTAGTACCAGATATAAAGCGTAACCTGACAGGCCTGACTAGGGGCATACCAGAATACAGAAAATTTGATGAGATCCCACTTCACTATCAGAGGCACACCATGGGGGTCCCAGTTTGACTGCGTCAATTACTCTAGTGAGTGATCTGAGCAGTCACATGCTATCATGAGCACGATGTGGGCAGATAGCAACCTTTAGTTTTTTTTTTTTTTGCACTGATGTAGGCTCATAGAGCCATTGTGTCATGGAACACAATATTTTTGAGATTCTAATGTAACGCACTTGACATAATCGATATATATATATATATATATATATATATATATATATGCATGTTTCTACAGCTACTAAGTGTTCATGTATCATGATGATGTATTGGTTTTTTACATGTTACACAGATGTCTATATAATACATATTTTTCTAATGTATCCGTCAATGTATTCAAATTTCTTAGAATGTGATGATATGTAATGAAATAAAAATGTCTTTCCAGTAATTGTACACGTAAATACATATGAAAAATACTAGGGTTTTTAACTGAATAATGACTGTTTAATTGCAACACAAAAATTTGTGAGTCTAATTTGAAAACCAAATATCTTATACTGATATCGATTGCATCCAATAATAGTCTGATGACCGCACTATATTCGGCGATATTATTACTTGCTAGACCCAAAAAAATACCTTGTATATTGATCAACTTGCCATCAGGGGAAAAAAGTGCCCATGCTGCGAAAGATGAGTTATGTGCGCTGCAGTAATCACCATCAGCGAAACTAGTATAAAGACTCGACGACATTTGCAAAGAAAGTGGAACACTAGGTAAGAAAGGGAAACATGTCTGCGAAGAAAAAAATCACACCAAAAATCTAAAGATCACTCTATTGAATAACACAATATTGTACAAGGAACCATACTTTTGATCAAGCATAATACTTTTTTCAGATAGCACCCATTTTGGGGCTTAACCAATTGATTACCTTCATAATATACTAGCTCTTAAGCACCTTTTTCTAATACACATTGAATGATATAGGGCCCATGCCACATTGCCTCGAACTTCCTAGATCCCAATTTATCATGGGCTTGATCATAGAGGAGGACCAAGTCACCTTCAGAGAAAACGTGAGGGTTGACAGATTTGTCATACTAAGCCTTAACTTGTTTCTTTTGTGCTTCAATGACTAAAGAAGCAATTCTTCGGGTCTCATCTAGACGCTCGAGGTAAAGAAAACATTCCTCTTCTAGTGAAGTACCAGGAAGTAGCTCAATGGCTAGCTTCAGAGAAGGGATTTCACACTCGATCGCAAGTGTTGCTTCCATATCGTAAACCAATTGAAATGGTGTAAATCTGGTAGTAGTCTTAGTGGACATTTGGTAAGCCCACAGAGTTGAGAAAATCATGATATGCCAATCTCGTGTGTGTCTCCCAATGATTCGTTGAAGCATTGTCACTAATACCTTGTTAACAACTTCAACTTAGCCATCGACCTGTGGATAATAAGGAGTGGAGCTATAGTGGCATAGCCCCAACTAAGCAGTAAGCTCTATTATCATATGATTTTGAAAAGGAAAGCCATGGTCAATGGAAATGGTTGTTGGGACATCGAATCGAGATATGACATGATTAAACAGGAATTGAGCCATATTTTGACCTTCATTATCATATGTAGGCATTGCCTCAGCCCACTTTGTAAAATAATCGACGATGACGATAATATAACCATGCCCCCCAGTCGAGCAAGGGTTACAGGTCATGAAATCGATGCCCCATTTTTCAAATGGCTTGGCAATCACAACTAGGTGCAAGGGTGAGAGTGGGGTGCATTCCTTCCGAGAATAGATTTGGAAATTGTGACATTTTCGAATGACAAGAATGCAATCCTTAAAAATAGACGACCAAAATTATCCTGCGTAAAGGATTTTTTGGGAAGTAGCATAACCGGACATGTGACCACCACAGGCCCCAGAGCAGCATTCATTAAGAACTTTCTCAGCTTCTTCTAGCATTAGACATCGACGGAGGACAGAGTCAATACCAGTGTGATACAAAGTATCTCCAATAATGCGATAGGGTTGGGACTAGTGACAAATATGTTGTCTTTTAGAGTGAGATAGCTCTGGTCGAAAATTTTGGGCTTGGAGATAATGATGAGATGTCCATACCAAGGGTCTAGAGTATTGATGAGAAAGAGTGATTCATCTGGAATTGATTCTTCAAAGGGAGTGGGATCAACTGTACAAAGAATATCGTAGATCAACTCAACAAAGACAAGTGCTTTCTTCGATTTGGCTGCAGCAAACTCTAAGTCAAACTATTGGATAATAGCAATCCATTTTGATTATTTTACCTCAAGAAACTGACGTGTAATAATATAATTCATGGGGTTGCAGCTAGAAATCACCATATTTTTACGCAAGATAATGTAATGACTGAAATGTTAAACAACATGAACAACGACTAATGTGAGTTTCTCAACATGAGCATAATGGGTCTCAACATCAAAGGGATTATGACTCGAGTAATAAAATACACGTTCCTTTCCTTCATCATCATCCTGAGCCATTACCATACTAATAGTGCTCTTTGCGGTGACCAAATATAGGAAATAATCGTGATGATAGTTGTGAGGATGCCATAAAGGAGCACTAATCAGGGCTTTCTTCAAAGCATGAAAAGAGGTTTGTGAAATTTAATCCAAAATGAATGGGATTCCATTTTTCTATAAGTGAGTGAATCCTTTGGCAAGCTCGGCATAGTTCGGGATGACCCGACGGATAAAATTGGCCATCCCTTGGAATCTTTGCAGTTGATACACAGAACATGAAGGAGGAAAATTGATGATTGCCTCAACTTTAAGAGGATCTATCCAAATTCCTTCTTTAGACACTACAAAACCTAGGAGGTGATCAGATTCTACGCAGAAGACAAATTTATGAGGACTTAATTGGATATTATAGTGTCAAAAAAGGAGAAAGATTTCTCTTAGATGTTCAGGGTGATCTTGACATTTCATGGAATGAGCTAGAAGGTCATCAATATCTGGTTGAACGATGTGTTTAATATCATGAAAGGAATATGGCATAACTCTTTGGAAAGTGGCACTGACATTTTTCAAGACAAAAGGGATTTTCTTGTAAGAAAAGGTTCCCCATGGACAGATAAAAATGGTTTTATGTTGATCAACAGGAGTGTTGTTGATCTAGTTATAGCTAGAAAAACCATCCATAAAATAAAATATCTAAATCCCAACAAAATCATCAATGATTTGATCGATAAAGGGCATGAGATAATTATATTTAGGACATGCTCAATTGATAGTCAACACAAACCCGGATGGTCCCTTGCTTCTTAGTAATGAGAACAATATTGGAGACCCAATCTGTCAATGGTAATGGAGAGATGAAACCAACCTTAAGAAGTTTTTCGACTTCCCCTTTAATGGCAATAACCTTTCTTTGGTTCACTGGATGAAGCCGCTGGTGAATGGGCTTCAAATCCAGTTATGTATGGATTTCATGCATGACAATACTAGGGTCTGTGCTAGGAATTTCCTTGTAAGACCATTCAAAGACATCATGAAATTCCTTAAAAATCTCGATGTAAATATTTACCTTATCGAGGGAATAAGAGGCACTGATTTTAACATTCTCGACAATCCCTGGTTTGATAGAGATGTCAATGAGAATGGTGGGAGATATGTTCGCCATGTTTCCTTCATACAACACTTCATTAATCAAGATGGGATTCTGAAGCGGGCCAGCCGATTCAGACGAAACACGGGATTCAACACAGGTGGAGATCTCACCAAGGCTTGGGAGAAAAGAGGAACGATGATGACCATCATCCCACAAAGTTTCATCCAGAGACATGACCTCTATGATACTCTTGTCAGTGGGGAATGTCCCTTTCAAGGAATCATCGAAATCCCAAGAACCAAACTAGGGAGACTCCGCATAAGTGTCGAGAGATGAAACCAATCTATCGTTGGTTTCATAAACAGCCTCAGAATCTAGAAGAATGCTCTGATGCATTTGTTCTGCAAGATTGAGAAGCATAACATCACCAAAGATTTCAATCTGGTCGGGACTAGTAACCATCCATGGATCGTGACCAGATGATATCATGTTGATGGTGGTGACATTAGGAGGTGGGAGTGGGAAAAGTACCATAAGGGACGAGTCCTTGAAAAGGCCTAATGTAATGTTCTCATAGGGGGTAGAGGTATTCCCAACATATTTAATGTTTCCTTTTGAAGAATCATAGGAGAAGAAAGTGAGTTGATAGATAGTCGCAATCTTTCCTTGATGAGGAAAGAGAAGAACACGGAAGAGGGTGGATATCACGCAAAGAATTGCATGGGTAAAACTACGTCCAAGAAGGAGGTTATAATTCAGGTTGGCATCCACTTCCTCCACTTCTAGGTTCATCGTCTTTCCCTCTAAGAGAATGGGCAGGGCTTTGAGAATACTATACGGTTGAGAACCTCTCTCGTCAAAAGCTTAAAAGTGTTTGGGGACTGACTCAATGGAGGAGAGCCAGTGGATTTCCAACAAACGATAGACATGATGCAGGTAGAAGTGCCTTAATCAAAAAAATTCCTATGAATGGTTTTCCCCATCACAGTAACTTGAATCAAGAATGCTACCTGATATGGGAGGCAAGGAAAAAATCTCTCAAGATATAAAGTGATAAGGTTAGGATCCACCGGATCAATGCCTCCAATGGCATATAATAGTGCCTTCTATTGTCATGGACACGACTGAAGGACTTCCAATGCTAACACCACTGAAGACGCCCGAGATAGATCCTCTACAATGTTATAGTGTTGAGAAACTTGGGCGTTTGAACTATAAGATGATTTCCGAAGAAAACCTTTTGGGGGTGGCCAAATTATGGAATCACTACTAGATCTCCCAATCTGGAGAGGACTAGAACTAGGAGGAATGGAAGAGGAAGGATTATGTGTGGCATCATGATCCATAGGAGCTTTCGATGGATTCGAGTAATATTTCGTTTGTGTGGAAACATAAATTGGTTTTGTGTCATCCATAAAAAATTGGGAGCTTCCGAATGATTGAGGTTGATCTACCATTTTAGTTTGTTGGGATGGGAATGGTTCCTTCAAGACATCAGGAATCCCGGGTACACCCTTCAAGAGATGAGAAAATAGCTCCACATATCTTTTCCAAATTTCCAATCATAGGAAATAGTGCAAGAGCCCCATATCCTTCATCTCAAATTATCTTGCAAGATCCTCTTTACAAGAATTTATGAACTAATCATCACCTGTTAGAATAAGATCATATACATAAAGTACAGTGATCAAAATTTTACCTTCTACCACAATATGGTAAAGATTCGCATCTGATTCACTCTTAGTGAATCCCAACCTGGTGAAGTAGCTGTAAATCATGGTGTACCAAGCATGAGGTGCTTGCTTCAGTCCATACAACTCTCTCTTGAGTCTGCACACATACAACTCTCTTTTGAAAGTCTCAAAACATTTTGGCTACTTAATTTACATTGTTCCTCAATCATTGAGTTGAGTAAGGTTGTCTTTAAATCCATATGATGTATCTGCCATCATAACTGCGCTGAAAGTGCAAGGATAGATCTAATTGACAAGTACCTTACGACTGGTGCAAAGGTATATTCATAATCAATCCCCTCCACCTAAGAGAACCCTCTGGCCACAAATCTCGCCTTGTGTTTCTCCACACTCCCATATACTGCCTTATTCACCTTGTATATCTACCTAAATCCTACAACTAACTTCCCCTCTATTCTTGGGACAAATTCCCATGCACTATTTCTGATAATGGAGTCATACTCCTCAACCATGGAATTTACCCAAACTGGTTGTTGCACTGCTTCCTTGAATGCAGATGGCTCTATCTCTACACACTCGCTCATAAGAGCCATGTAGCTAGTGCCTTTTTGGGGAACTTCTCTGCCTATTTTGTGATGTGGGTGCTCCCACAGTCTCTCTAGTGTCAGGTACCAACCTGTAAATCTGTATGGTGTGCTTCCTTCCATCTTTGGATGGATCTGCATGAGTGGGTGCTTCCACTCTTTTTTCCTCTGCTTGTGGCTGCTCCACATCTTGAGGTTCTTATTTTGGAGCTAAAACCTCATCAACTACATGCAACTGAAGCACCCTCTCAAGGTAAATTCGCATGGTCTTCTCTTCATCAAATTTCACATCTCTTTTGACCACTGTCATCCTTTATGCTGGACAGTACACCCAATATTTGTGAGGTGTATTAGGGTACCGGAAAAATATTCCCAACTAAGTTTTTGGCTCTAGCTTCTTCCTGGCATCTTTGGTTACATGGAAATAAACTGATGAACCAAAAAATTTAAAATGTTCCACATATATTTTCTTACCTGAAAAAGCTTACTCTGGTGTACTCATCCCAAGAATCTGATGAGGGCCTCTGTTCTGCACAAATACTTTTGTGTTACATGCTTCGTCCCATAAATTCAATGGTAGCCCCTGATCATGAAACATCAATCGTGTTTCTCCCACAATAGTATTTTTCTTCCTTTCTGCAACCCCATTGTTCTATGGGTTATGAGGTGATATCAATTCCCGTCGAATTCCTTTTGAAGCACAAAAGTTCTTGAATTCATTTGAGACATATTCTCGACCACTTTCGCTCCTGAGAGCCTTCATCTTCTTCCCTGTATCTTTCTCGACAAGTGATCTGAACTCAAAAAACTTTGAGAACGTATATTTCCTTTTCATGAAGAATATCCAACACTTGCGTAAAAAAACATCTAGAAAAATCACATAATTATTATTTTTTCTATGGAGGCTATTGAGAACGGTCCACACACATCTTAGTGAACTCTTTCAAGGATCGCCTCTGCTCAACTTTCCTTATCATGAAAGGTGTCTTTGGTGTACTTCCCCATGTACACCCTTCGCATGTATCTCGTTGTTCAAGTGCACTCTTTGGAAGTCCTATAGAAATATGTTGCATGATCTTCAAAGTGCCATGGTGTAGATTTCCCAATATTCTATGCCATAACTTACCGATGTCTCGACTCTCCACCTTCTCTGCTTTCATGCTCAAGGTATCACAATATTCTAGATCCAATTTTTAGAGGTTCTTTACTCGAACCCAAATATTCCTCACATGTCCCATGGATTTTTTATGAAGGAACACCTTTCATTTACTAAATATCACATCATAGCCATAGCCTTCCAACATAACAACTAAACTAAATTCTTCTTTAAACCAGGAACATACATGACATATTTTAATGTGACACAAGTACCAGACTCCCTCTGAAAGGTATTTGTACCTATGTCGGTCACCTTATACCTCTCGTCATCTCCCATCTCGATGTGAATTTGGAGGTACTTCTCCTCCAAGCTACTGAAGAATTCCTTATTTCCGGTCATATGGAATGAAGCTCTAATATCTAAGTACCACACTAAACCCATCATCGATGACACCATTCATGTAATGAGAGTGAAATCAAACTCGAATTGTGAAGAAAGTGCTTCACCTTCCACTCCTCCTTAAGGCTTCTTGTCGGTCTTCTTATGCAGACACTTTGTATCATAGTGTCCAAGCTCATGATAGTGAATTTTTTTTTATCTTCGATAAGTCTTTCTTCTTTCCTATCTAACCAGAATGTGATTTGAAATGGTATGCCTTCCCTTTCCCTTTCTTGTCCTTTTCATCCAAGGCACAATTCTCCTCATCATTAGTCTTTGATGAGGATGCATCTCTGGTATTTCGTTGAATCTCTTCTTGTACCAAGTCAGATGACAATCACTCCTACTTTGGTAGCTTCTTCCTCTCATTCACCGAACCCTAGTAGTTGTGCCATCTATTGGGAAGACCTATAATTTCTAGTATCACCAGATCATCCTCAGAAATTGTCACACCAACACTTCCAAGCTCATCTCGACATTGAGTGAATTTCGTCAAGTATTTTGGTATCGTGTCGCCCTTCTCTATCTTCATTTTTCTGAGCTTTTCCTTCAATGCAAGCTTCCTGTGCTTGCTGTTATTCTGAAGAAAAAAAAAATTAACACCTTCCACATAGCATATGGAGTTTCCTTTCCATGGAGGTTCGAGATAATATGATCTTGAACTCCTTTTAACAGAATCCTTCTCGCCTTTGCTACATTCTTATTTCATGCATCAATATTTTTAGCATCTTTGTTACGAGCGTGGGAATATCATTGTCTATGAATTCCTTTAGCCTGTTTTCCTCCAACACTACCTTCATCCTATCCCTCCAAGATATGTAATTAGAACTACCCTCATGGGAATATTTGGGTCTCAATCCACAAAAAAACATCTTGATCTGCTGCTAGTCCTAAAGAATAAATATGTAAGTTCAATTCACCTATTCCAAAAAAACTAGTAATCTTATCTTCTAGAGTGATTCCTGCTCTGATACCATGTAGAAAATCCACATATATATAATTGATCTTGAAATATGATAAAACAAAATACTTGAATCTATTCTACAAATTGTAGAAACCAATTACAATAACACAATCACATGAAAAAAGAAAGATAAATAATTTCAATCGCACAACACAAATATTTATCTAGGGAAAGTCTCGACTAAAAACCTCGTTATTTGTATATTTCATTAATTCAAGGATATGAAACAATACAATGCTTCTCTCAGGATTCAGAGATCTTTGCACTATCTCTGACTGTCTCACTTTGATCCAAGCAAGTTTGGTCCAATACTTAACCAATTTCATGCCTTTGGATGCTCAGCCTTTCTCAAGAATTCCCTAGGTAAATTCAGCCCCTATTGATTATGAAATTCCCAATAATAGATTGTGCAATGCATCCAAGGAATCCTGCTGACCTCATGCATTACCTATACAATTTTATAATTATACAACTGATAGTATACTTCCCTTTAACTCCAATCTCAACTAGGTCTTCCTCAGAGTTGACATGTAACAACTATTTATAGTGAATTATAAGTTATTTGATTGATCACTGCATGTGAATTAAATCATATTTAATTCACAGGACCTCTCACTAGCTCCTCCATCATTTAGAAATAGTTAAACTGATTTTAACTCAAATAATTAAGTTAAACAATTACCACTCAAAATAAATTGCAACTCGACCCCCTCAAATTTAGAGTGCACTCTACATGCCTCCAGTTTGACCCTAGACTCGAATGGACAGAGCTAACTAAGTCTTTCTAACTCAATTAACTCATACAAGCTGTCATGTGATGTGGAATTACAATTTCCTTCTAATTTAATTAAGGGGAAGTTAAATTAAAAGTCTCTTCTCATTACCAATTTCAATAGGTTATAATTAGAAATTTATCGTATTTAAAAAATATTAATTTAGAAAAATGTGTAAGTAAAAGTAAATAAGATAAAATAAATTTATACATATTTTAAAAATTACAAAATAGTATCATTATAAAAATAAATTTAAGTTTATGAGATTGAAAGATGTTTGATTGAAAGTGATAAATTTTAAAATAATTATACTTATTTAAAGTGTTTATTATAATATTAAAATATAATATTTTATGAAATGTAATTATAATTTTGGTAACAAATTTTTGTAATTGTATTTATATTTTATAGATTTTTAACCTTTATTTTAGAATGTTTTTTCTTGGTCGTTGTAGTAAATAATTTTATTTCTATTAAATTAGTACTAGATTATATAATATTAATTATTTTGTGGCAATGTTTTCATATTGGAAATCAAGCCAACAACAAACATTAATTTCTTTTGTCCTAAATATCCATATATTAATTCAGATATATACAAAAAGTTTTGTTGATGAAGATTTCAATATGTATTATATTATGCCATCAAGAGGACGTGGAAATATCAATAATGCCTAGAATGGTTAGATTCACTATTGTGCAAGTTTTATATAATTTCAAAGATACTCCTCAATGTCATCAAAATCTCCAAGTTCTTCCATCCAAGAAGGGTTTTTGAAGGACATGGAGATGGGATTTAATCTAATTATGTGTGCACTAGTCACAAAACCATTTATAATATTATTTCTCTGGGTTCCAACATGTTCCACCACTACCTTAAGTGACCCAGTAGATTTAAGGTTAAGCCTTTATCATAATTGAATCTTGCCTAATGATAATTTCTTTTGAAAATTTTAACAATTAAAATCTCCAATTTTTATTAATAATTAATTTTTTATTAAATTAATTATAAAAGAAATCGTATTTATTATAAAATAAAAATAGCATATTTGTATCATACTTCCATTGATTTGTTTAAAAATCTTCCAAAATCTAAATGAGATGGTGGGGGGAGATAATGTGCCCCATAAGGTTCTATTCCTCGAACTTTGAGGTGTGAAATTATTCTTGATACTTCATGTTTTATGAACTTAAATACTTATAATTTTAAAAAATATATATGTTTGATTAATTTTTTAATTTATGTTTAAAAGTATCATCATTTAGTGTTATGGTCACAAATTGTAATGTTACAAATTAAATTTTTTAATTTTAATTAGGTAAAAACAAGAAAGAATAATGATAACTTCAGGAAGTTTTTTTTGTCCAATTTTGTGGTCATTGTCTCTGGTCTTATTTAGGTGTTTTTAAGGTGGGCTGATTATATTTATGGGTTATGAGATTTCATTGTGGGGAATTGAAAAAAACATTTGGTATCTGGTCCTCTTGTTTGGCCTGTAGGCAACGATCTTATTATATTTCAGTCTAGTTTGGAAGGATTTCCACTTCCTTCCTCGCACAATTTCATTGGGCGTGGGTTGTTGAGTTGGTGTCCCATGTGTCTTTTTGCTTCAGTCCTTATGCCTCCAAGATAGAACATGAGTATTTGCAGAGAAGGTTTTATTCATTATGGATATAAAAGGGAAGGGTGCGCCCTTTTTTTCCTGAATCTATGGCCTCTGCTTTTGATGCAGTCCCCCTGGAATTTCATCAAGAGATTCTCATTATGGAAAGTAGGGAAGTTGGTGAGTGCCCTTATTTTTTGGATTCTGAATTAGTGTCTGAGGATGAGAAGTGACTGTGAGGTCTTGGAATATTTCGTCGATAGAGGTGGAATTTTCTGAGTCCTTTGGATATCAACCAACAACTCATGACTCCTTTATTCCTTCTCTTCTAAGACAAACATGTCAACAATTGCACAATTTTATCTACACTAGAGGATATGAAGTGTATGCTTCATAATATGGAAATTTTCTTAGACAATGTTGATGCTCGCTTCTCAGAGATGGAAGGTTTTTCTCTTTATGATTCTGAATCTGGATATTTAATAGATCCTCCAGCGGATGATAGTGCCACGAATCCTTAATCCGGGTGGATATTGGTGGCCACCCACATATTCCACTTGAGGCCCCACCATTGCTTCTTTCATTTTTTCAGTTTCCTTAATTGTAGCACAATTTACTATTTTTAGCAGTTTTTCAGGTCCTCTACTTCTGGAGCCGTTTTGAGGCCCTAAACGACGTTTTTTGGGAAAACTGGGAGCACATGAAATTTCGTTTGATGTTAATCACATCAAAAGTTGTATTCCTTGGATAGATATTTCTAATGAGTTATTTTTTGTGTCAACAAAGATCGTATGCCAAATTTACGTCCCCGGGAAGTTGATGTACCAATTTACCTAAATGGGGCCCATAGTTTTGGCGCTTCATCTCCTAGGGTTATTTTTTTGGATGTTTAGGGTTTAAAATTGTTTCTCAATAATAAATAGGCTTTCGAGCCTCATTGTAACACAGTTTAGAGGCCTGTAGCCGCCATATCTCTTCTCAAAGATAAGCTACCAGTGCCCTAGCTAGTTTATTTCCATTCTGTCTGTAAACAAATTTGAGTTCTGTGATATTAATGAAATGAAGTGTTATTTCCACTGCATCTTTTTATTTATGGTTATATGTGTATTTTTTGACGTTCCTACATAAATTCGCATCAGTGGTATTAGAGTAGTCTGCTCTTTCTCGATCCTTCTTTGCATGTCCCCAACGAGGTCGGGGTATAAGGAGTTAGGGCTCGATCTGGTTGAACGTTTGCAAGATCAGCCTCGCAAACCCTGAAGACCACCCATGGGGGACACAAATAAATACGAGGGAGCAGGAGATCCTATCAAAATATTTCTTGAGGAGGCTCTTGAAAAACAAAGGAACGCGATGATGGATAACTTTTCCCAGATCCTTCAATGACTGCCTACCAACGGCGCATATGCATCTAACAACCACTCTGGAGGCACAAATCCTTTTAAGGTACAAGTAAAATTTGATATTCCTATATTTGAGGTACAAATAGATGAAGACGTCATAGATAGATGGATGATTCTATTAGAAAGATATTTCTAGGTTCATGACTTTTTCGACCAGGAGAAGATTATTTTTTCACTCCTCAAAGTTGCCCCCCATGTCAAGGACTGGTGGGAAACCTACTATGAGAAAAAGGAAGAGAGGGAAACCTCTTTGTTCTTGGCCATACGCACTTGGAATTATTTCCAAGATGCCATAAAGGAACAATGTTATCCCGTGGGGAGCTATGAGGACAAGTACATACAATGGACTACGTTGTGGCAACAAAGGGATCAAGATGTGCATGAGCTGACAAATATGTTCCATACCCTGCGCAAAAAGTTTGGTATCAAATATTCAGAGAAACATTTGGTGCTGAAGTAACGCAGTTGTCTCCACATATACATTCAGGAGGAAATGGAGTTCCTCGACATCTCCTCGCTTGGTACGACATACCGGTATGCTGCCAAGATTAAGCATAAATTCAAACAGAAGAAGAGAAACTTTGGGTCTGTGAATCAAAAGCAAGGGAAAGGTTCCCCCAAACCACAGAACAGAGGATAAATCCAAGGCATGGGGGGCCAAGACAACCTGCCAAAGCCAAAAGAAAATAACAACACCGTGAAGCTGAAGAAGGACACATGAAAGTGGTATGAGTTCCATAAGAGCTCCACTCACAACACAAGTGAGTGTTGGGCCATGCAATCATTGGTGGTCGAGATGAAGGCTTCTGAATCAGATGCATGCTCTGATTCTGAATCAGAACCCGAAAAGGAGAATGACAAAGGGAAGCAGATTATCGATGTAGAGCCCAACGCGTTGTTTCCACCATGAGGATCCAGAAGGAGGAATCATAAGATCTAGAGGAGGTGGAGTGTCTCTTCCACTCCCAGAAGTGGGTAAAGGTTTCCCCACTACAGTTCATTGTAGACAGTGGGACCCAAAAGAACCTCATTTCAGCAGAGTTCGTGAAGCATTTTGGCTTGCTGAACACAACACACCCAGAGTCATACACCATCGGGTGGCTTCACCAAGGATAGGATCTCCACATCAGCTAGTAGTTTTGCCTTCCCTACAACATCAAGCCCTTCACGGATGAGGTATTATGTGAAATTTCTCCTCTTGATGTTTGTGATGTATTATTAGGCCAACCATACTTGTGGAGGTGACATGTTGTGTATGATTCCCAACCTCGCACTGTTATTGTTAATTTTGGAAATAAGTTGTACATGATACCAAAGGTACCATCGCCTATCGCTATCTCTTTGGTTACTGCAAAACAATGCAGTAAGCTCATTTCCAAAACCAGGAAAATTGTTTTCCTAATGATCCGCCCTCAGGGCAAGAAGAATACTGTGGACACAACATCCAGACAAGGCTCCTTCACACGAAAACAAAAAATGGACAAGGTCGTGGAGGAGTATGGGGACATATTCACCTCCCCTGTAGGGGTGCCTCTACACTGTCAGGTCAAGCACCCATTGATCTAAACCCAAGTGTGTCACTGCCCAATGGACCGATCTATCCATAGAAATTATACAAACATATTTATATCAATGGATTCAATCCGATCAAGAAATGTACTAAATTTAGATAATGAATCCTTCTACAAATAAATTGTGGAAAATAAACACGATCACCAATCACAACAAAAAAATAAAGAAGAAAATCAAACCACAACACAGATATTTTCTCGGGGAAAGCTTGTTCGTCAAGAGTCCTCTATCTTCTATTGTATATTCCATAAGGAATCATGAAACAATTATAACACACTCTTCTCACAAGAGTCTCTTGCACTCTGCTAATCGTCTCACACTGATCCAGAAAAATAGGGCCAACACTTAGCCAATTCTCAGCCTATCTTCTACCTGCCTTGCTCACACAATTCATGATGAATGAAATCCCTATTCTTTAGGAATTTCATCCTTCCTCAACTGCACTAAGTATCATGAGAATCCCATGGTGTTTTAACTACATCCGGGTAGTCTGTTAATATCAAAACTGACAGTTAACTTCCCTTTAACCTTTGTCTCAATTGGATCTCCACTGGAGCTAACATGTATGCAGCTATTAATAGTAAATAATAATTTTCATGGCAGAGCACTGCATGTGAATTAAATCTAATTTAATTCACTTGATATCTCACTAGTGCAACAAATAGTTACAACTGGTTTAACTGACTTTAACTCATTAACCGAGTTAACTAATTTCTAATGCATTAAACTTATGCACTTAAATGCAACTTAAACTCTAAAACACATAGAATCACTCTGCATATCTCACCAACTACCCTCAACTCGAAATTCATGAGCTAACTAAGTTTATCACACTCTGTTAACTATTACAATTGTTTATGAGATAAGATTACATTTTATTGTCCAATTTAATTAAGGGATAATTAAATTTGACACATTTCAATTTAATAAATAAATTTAATTTTACACTAATGTATCGCTAGGACCCATCACTACATGACCTATAGTCCCACACTATTGTAGGTGTTGTCATGTTGCTTCCAGATGCCAATTTCAGTGTTTCTTCTTGCAAACTTCAACAATGCCTCTCAATAAGAAAGGAATGTCCTTTCATGTGCACATGCACCTCTTGCATGCGACACTTCTCTAGTGTTGTTCGCACATGCGACTCTTGCATGCAACACTTCTCTAGTGTTTCTCGCACATGCAGCTCTTGCATGCAACACTTCACTAGTGTTTCTCGCACATGCAACTTTTGCATGCAACACTTCTAAAACTGAATAGCCTCCAAAAAACAGAATTAGTATAATGCATCTATCATCAAAGTCTTCTGACTGCTGCTAGCTACTACACATGTCTACTGGTCTCTCTGCATTGTTGACATCTGCATCCATGCACTCTGCACTGCTACCAACTTTGATCTGCGCTCCAGTATCCGACACTTGTCACACTGATTTCTGTCTTCCTGACATCTGACTGCATCAATCTAACTGATCCTGCTACTTTTGTACTTGTGGGCTCCTCATAGCTAGATTCAATCCATGAGACACACCATATCTAGGACCCTAACCTAATTTCTTCTTGGAATCATATCTACCTATCGCCTCGCCTCGCACTTGGAGGTATAGCTACATGTACTCCCTCTACCTATCTGACTCGAAATTTATTTGCTTGAGTGGTTTCTACCACTCCATGATCCTTCGCATGTGGCTCCTCCACATCTTGAGGTTCATTCTTAGGAACCAAGAGTTCCTCATCTACATGAAAATCAAGCTCCCTCTCAAGGGACAATCGCATGTATTTCTCACACTTCCCCATGGTACGTCCCTTGCATGTGTCTATCTGTGCAAGAGTACCTTTTGGAAGCACCATAGAAATATGTTGCATGACCTTCAAAGCTCCATGGTGTAACTCACCCTCATCCCGGCTCACCACTTTGTATGCTTTACCCATCAATGTTGCGCAACCATCTACCTCAAGTTTATAGAGATTCTTCACATGAATCACGATATTCTTGCCTTTTCCTATTGATTTGTGTCGAAGAAAATCTTTTACTTCACTTGAAAAAACATCATAGCCTCTATCCTCGAACATTTGCGATTGAAACTAAATTTTCCTTTAAGCTTGGTACATGCATTACATCTTTTAATTAAAATTTTTTACCTAACTGCCTCTAGAAAGTAACTATACCAATACTGGTAGTGATATACCTTCCATCATCACACATTTTGATATGCATCGGGAGGTACTTCTCCTCCAAGCTACTGAAAATTTCTTTGTCTCTCATCATGTGGAAATATGCACCATTATCCAATTACCACCCTAATCCCATCACACTTGAAACCATGCATGCGATCAGCGATAAGTCCAACTCAAATTGCGAGGCCAAAGCCTCACCAGCTACAGATCCTGAAGCCTTCTTGTTCTTCTTCTTTTGTGGATAATTCGTGGCATAATGTCCATGCTCGTGTCAGTGAAAACACTTCACTCTGGACATATCACGCTCCTTGCCTTCTTCGTCGGTCTCATATTTGGAATATGATTTATTTCCCTTCCCCTTCTTCGCCTTACTAGCCAAGGCACAATTTTCTTCATCATCTTCCTTAGATGAAGATCCATCCCTGGTATTTCGCTTGAATTATTATTGCACCAAATCCGACCAAAGTCATTCCCAATCTAGCAGCTTCTCCCTCTCATTGAGAGAGTCCTGATAAATATGCCAAATCTTGGGAAGGTCTAGAAGAGCTAGGCTCACCAATTCATCTTCCGCAACAATAATTCCGATGCTCCCAAGCTCATCCCGACATTGGACAAATTTTGTTAAATATATCGAAATAGTGTCACCTTTCTCCATTTTGATTTTCCTCAACTTGTCCTTCAGTGCCAATTTTCTATGATAACTGCTGCTCTGCAATAGATCTATAAAAGCCTTCCAAATTGCATATGGAGTCTCTTTTCCATGGAGACTTCAGTTGTCTTGTATTCCCTCCAATAAGATCCTCCTCGCCTTTGCAACCTTCTTTTTCCAAGCATCAAGATTTGCAGCATCTGCTACAGCGGGTTTGGGAACAACATTGTCAATGAATTATTTCAACCCATTTTCCTCCAGTATTTCCTCCATATTTTCTTTCCAAGAAATATAGTTAGATTTTCCCTCGAGTGGATACTCCAATCTCAAGCCATTGAAATCCATTTTGATCCTGAATAGCCTATCACACCAAGAATGTCTTTTGCAAATTCAAATTTTATTCAGTCACAAACTCAGCTTCTCCTCCACTACAGTGATTTCCTGTGCTCCAATACCATGTATAAATATCAGAAACACACACACACACACACAGATATATATATATATATATATATATATATATATATATATATATATATATATATATATATATATATATACATATATGGATTCAATCCGATCAAGCAATGTGCTAAAGCTAGATACAGAATCCTTCTACAAATCAATTGCGGAGAATAAACATGATTGCCAATCACAACAAGTAAAGAAAGAAGGAAATCAAACCACAAAATAGATATTTTCCTGGAGAAAGCTTGCTTCTCAAAACCCCTCTATCTTTTATTGTATATTTCACAAGGAATCATGAAACAATTACAATGCACTCTTCTCACAAGAATCTCCTGCACTTTGCTAATTGTCTCACACTGATCCTAATAAAATCAAGCCAACACTTAGCCAATTCTCAGCCTGTATTCAACCTTCCTTTCTCACGAAATTCATGATGAATGAAATCCATATTATTTAGGAATATCATCCTTCCTCAACTGCATTGAGTATCATGGTCATCCTGTGGTGTGTAAACTGCATCTGGGCAGTCTTGTAATATCACAACTAATAGTTAACTTCTCTTTAACCTTTGTCTCAACTGGGTCTCCACTGAAATTGACATGCATACAACTAATAATAGTAAATAATTAGTTGCATGGAAGATCACTACATGTGAATTAAATCTAATTTAATTCACTTGATGTCTCACTAGTGCAACAAACAATTACAACTAGGTCAACTGACTTTAACTCACTTAACTGAGTTAACTAATTTATCATGCATTAAATTCATGCACTTAACAACAACTTGAACTCTAAAACACATAGAATCATTCTGCATCTCTCACCAACTACGCTCAACTCGAAATTCATAAGATAACTGAGTTTATCACACTCAGTTAACTATTACAAGTGTTTATGAGATAATATTACATTTTATTGTCTAATTTAATTAAGGGATAATTAAATTTGACACATTTCAATTTAATAAATAAATTGAATTTCACACTAATGTATCACTAGGACCCATCACTACATGACCTGTGGTCCCACACTAGTGTAGGTGTTGTCATGTTGCTTTCGAATGCCAATTTCATTGTTTCTTGTTGAAAAATTCAACACTATCGACACTCTGTTATGGAGAACGATGAAATCAAGGGTCAGATTCAGGAGTTTCTGCAAAAATGTCACATTCAGCTAAGTTCATCACCCTGTGGGAGCCCAATCATGTTGGTGCAGAAGAAGGATGGAATTGGAGACTCTGTATTGGCTATCAGACGCTGAATGATATCATTGTCCGGAATATGTACCCGATCCCATGGATTGATGCTATTCTAGACCAACTCAAATGGGTGAAATATTTCAGCAAGATTGACTTGAAGTCTAGGTATCACTAGGTACCAATAGAAACCTCCGATGTGTGGAATATTTCCTTCAAAGCCAAGGAGGGCATTTTCGAATGGTTGGTCATGCCTTTCGGGTTGACGAATGCTCCCACAACCTTCATGAGGCTGATGGACAACATCTTGCGGCCATTCACCAACTCATTTGTAGTAGTGTACTTGGATGTCGTCCTAATATTTATCCATAGTTAGGAAGAGCACCTCCACCACATCCAACAGGTCCTATAAACACTGCGACCATACAAGTAGTGTGCCAATTTGGAGAAGTGCACTTTTGACATGACCTAGGTTTAGTAGCTAGCATGCATTATTGATGAGTGGGGGGCGCATGTGGATGCAACCAAGATCAAATTCATTCGGGATTCGTCAGCCCCGACCACTCTAACAGATCTTGGCATATTTTTTGGTCTTGCTAATTTCTACCGCAAGTTCATGTTGGGATTCTCTCGTATCACGCGGCCCTTGAGTCAAGTCACCAAGGGAGGAGCGAAAGAAAACTTGTTTTGGTCGAAATCTCAATAGAAGGCATTCATAGAATTGAAACTTTGCCTTTGCTTTGCCCTAGTGGTCACATTACCATACTTGAAACAACCATTTGAGATTGAGACAGATGTCTTTGACTATGCTATTGGGGTAGTTCTTACTCAACAGGGGAATTTGGTGGCATATCATAGTGAGACATTGTCTGACATAGTCCACAAGTATCCCACTTATGACAAAAAATGTATTCCATTGTGTAGGCTTGCCGAAAATGGAAGCATTAAATTTTGGGGAATGAAATGGTCATCCACATAGACCACCGACCCCTGCCTTTCATACAGACACAAGGTAATTTTCACAATGATCACCATCAGAACTGGTCCACATATCTGCAATAGTTTCATTTGAACATCAAGTAGAAGAAGGGTAGCACCAATAATGTTGCATACTGCCTCAGTCAACCACCGATCATGGCACTAACCATCATTCTCAACTCTTGTGGGCACGAAACTTCTGATTGGACGCTTCTCTACAAGAGTGATTCAAAATTTGGCCACACATACAAGACACCCTTGGAGGGTACACAAGTTCTAATTTTCACCTCCAGGATGCACTGCTATGTCACCTAGGGCACCTTTGTGTTCCTTCAAGCCAGTGTGCCAAGATGATTTGGGAGGCGCATTACAATCGGGTTGCTGGGAATTTCGGGGTTGAGAAAACAGTGGTAGTACTACATAAGTATTTATGTTGGCCGAACCTTCGACAGGATGTTGGGAAGTATATCAGATCTTGCACTGCTTGGGCCATTACCAAACCGACCATCAAGAAGCAAGGCCTCTATACTACGATACCTACCCCTAGTCGACCTTGGGAATCCATCTCCATGGATTACATGTTGGGCCTTCCTTCTACTAAGCATGGAAATGACTGTGTTTTCATGGTCATCGATAGATTCTCGAAGATGGCCATTATGGCGGCCTACAAGAAGAATATCACAATATAAGCCACTGCTAAAATCTTCTTTGAATGAGTGTGGGTGCACTTTTGGATCCCACAGTATATCATCTCAAATCAGGGCAACAAGTTCCTTAGCACATTTTGGTCCAGCCTCTGGTTAATGTTGGACACCAAGCTGACCAAGTCCACAAATTTCCATCCCCAAACCAATGGCCAAACAAAGGTTGTTAACAGGATAATCATACACATTTTGCGCATGTACAATTCAACGCATCCATGCACATAGGATGAGAGTCTTCCCTATGTAAAACATAGTTATAACCACTCCCTCCACAAATCAACCAACCACAACCCCTTTCAAGTGGGCTTGGGATTCCAACCACTATGTCCCATTAACGTATCCATGCCATTTGCAGCTACTTAGGCCGATTCAGCTCATATCCAGTCTGAAGTTGAAAAAGCAAACAACTTCATTGAGCCCATTCATCACATTCGCCAATAGGTTCATGAAATATTGGACAAAGCCAATGCTAAGTATAAACAATGACATGATCAACATCGGGTGCCACACAAATTCCAGGTGGGCGACAAAGTGTTGCTACATTTGCAGAAACAGTGCCTCGTTGGACCCCACCACAAGCTTCGGCCACTTCGATATGGGTCGTACACCATCACCAAGGCTGTAGGGGCCAATGCCTTCGAGCTCAATACTCCACCATTCCTTGGTCTACACCCAGTGTTCAATGTGGCCCGCCTTTGGCCCTACTTCCCACCTCTACTGGACACCTCCGACATTACAGAACAACTCACACCAACAGAGTTAAACACAGACTGCATGGAACATGCCACCATGGATTGTATCATGGACATGGAAATAAATAACACTTGCCAACAAAATATCCAACTGTATCGGGTTGTCAAAGCTGGCCAAATCCTACACAAAGACAAGTGGTTCACTAGGGACCAAGTTCAACAGAAGTTTCCTCATATCATGGAGGAACTCAACGCAATGGGGACCATTGCTTCCTAAGGGGGGAGGAATGATCCAGGTGAATATTGGTGGCCACTTTCCTATTCCACTTGGGGCCCCACCATTATTTCTTTCAGTTTTTCAGTTCCTTAATTGGAGCACAATTACTATTTTTAGCAGTTTTTCAGGTCCTGAACTTCTAGAGTCGTTTCGAGGCCCTAAATGACGTTTTTGAGAAAACAGGGAGCAACATGTAAGTTTCTTTAATTTTGCTCACATAAAAATTTGTATTCCTCGGATAGATATTTCTAATGAGGTATTTTCCACATCAAACGAAGATTGTATGCCAAACTTAAGTCCCCGGGTAGTTGATGTACCAATTTACCCAAACAGGGCCCATAGTTTTGGCTCTTCATCTCCTAGGGTTAGGTTTTTTGATGTTTAGGGTTTTCCATTGTTTCTCAATAATAAATAGGCCCTCGAGCCTCATTGTAATGCAGTTCAAAGGCCTATAGTCGCCACATCTCTTCTTAGAGATAAGCTACCAATGCCCTAGCTAGTTTATTTCCATTTTGTCTATAAACAAATTTTAGTTCTTTGATATTAATGAAATGAAATGTTATTTCCACTACATCTTTGTATTTATGGTTATGTGTGAATTCTATTACATTCCTGCATAAATTCAGATCACTCCTACTATACCCTCCTCAATCCATGAGGAGTAACACATTGTGTTTTATTAGGCTCTCTAGTTTTGAATGGCACTTGGGAAGTCAATATGGTTATCTCATGATCTATTATGTTCTGGACTCCTATTGTGGTAGTAATGGTAACTTCAACAGGATGGTATGATATTTGGTTTGATGTTTTTGGAATTTTGAAAATGTACTGAAGGATTTATATGCGTGATTCATGATTCTCTTGTTCTAGGTGCTCATTGGTACGCTTCTTCGTAATGGTGGAGTGTTGGATTATTACTGTGCTAGAGATATGCATGCATACTACATATGGATGGAATGGTTTCCAAATGCACTCTCTTTGGCATCTCTGGTACAAATTGTTGGTGGTTGTGGACTGCGCTCTATTTGGTATCTTTGGTATAAATTGTTGGATGGCTTAGTGTGTTTTTCTTTCGGGTTGAATGGTGCTATGCTTATCACTGAACTTCTGTGTTTTTTGATGATGTCTTTCCTTCATATGTTGGTAATGCACCTGGTTTGACTAGTGTGTTTTCTCTTTGGTGTAATTTCATGACTTTTGGAGATGGATATGTGAATGGAATTGTGTTTAGCCAGAGTTCATGTGTCTATTATGCCTAGATGCTTATGTAAATCTTTTTTATTTTGAATGAAATACAAATTTCCTTTATTCACAAATAAAAAATATTTTTAATCAAATATTTTAACATTAATGATTATCCAAATTCTATATTGAAATTAATAATAAAAAAAATAATCTACATTTTGAAAATTTTAATATTTTTTGGGTTAGCTAGATTCATAGAAATTTAACCTTAAATCTCATTATTTACACGTTAACTTAAAATTTTAATTTTTAAAATTATATTAAATATATAATATTTTAAAAATTCAATTGTATGTTCACGGGGTGTAGTTCAATTAGTGATTGCCTTGTTATAAAGTCATATGTAAAGAAAAAATTTCAGAGTTTAAATCCGCTAAAGTTAGACAAACAAAAAAAGATAAATTATTTATTTTATAAAAATTTAAAATATAAAAATAATTTGATAAAATTCATAATAATTTAAAAGATAAAATAAAATTAATTTTAATAAAATTCATAATAATTTAAAAAATAAAATAAAATAATAATAATTTTCCATATCATATGATAAATCATACTTCATTTCATAAAATATTTGATAATCTTTTAGCCCGTGCCTATGCAAATGTCGAGAAATTTAGAATTGTTAAAAGGATTTTGGCAGTATTCATGAGTCAACGAGGACGAAAGCAATGTTGAGAGTTTCATAATGATCTACCATTTCACTATCTCACTTTAAATACATATCATATGGTTTTAAATTTTTTTGGAAAATCATAGAAATTATGGAAAGATTTTAATAAAATTTGGTAGGAATTTTTGTAAATCTAAATTATAACTATAAAACTTCAAGATTTTGGATGCATTAGAGGTAATTTTTATGGTGTTGAATCCATTTCCACCATCAAAAACACAATTTAAATACTTCTGCAACAAGAATTTTTGGAAAAGAAAAATCCCATATTTCGATTGGTTGTCTTGGCAAATTTACGATCTCTGTAAACAATATAAAGCAAATGAATACAATCCAACTACAGGTGGCAAATCAATAAAAGATAATACACACATGTGTGGTTGCTAAAATTTATACAATCCAATTATAGGTAGAAGATTTAAAAAACATCTATAGATATGGATAAGTTTTATATTTTTAATATTGGATTGAAAATTGATTTGTTTAATTACTTTCATAAAATTATGTAAAAGATGTAACAATTGATTAAGTTTTAGTCAACAATAAAAATATATGAATTAATTTTATTTTTATATATAATTTTCATTAAATTTTTTATAAAATTTAATTAATAATGGTATAAAAACTAAACCGACATAAATTTATAAACCCATATATGTCCTCATTCAGAGCTCGTTAACCTAGAAGTCATGTTTTCAATTGATGTGATGCACATACTTTTTGCTTGTGGGCGCTTGTGAAAGAAAATCCCGTAGATTTGATAGGTTAGAGAAGTATCGTGGAACCACGGAAGTGTGTTTGTTCGAGTTGGGTACGTATAATTGAAAAAGACACTTCTTGGGAAAGACGAAAATGACGGGAAGTTGAATATCTGGTTCTCAGTATCTTGCGCTAAAGATAATAAAGGTTCACAACTACTTATTTTTATGCTTTGTTGTGTCACAATAAGGTTTATATATAAAAATGAATTGAATTTGGTTCAAAGTATCTTGCGCTAAAAAGAAATGTCCACAACTATTTATTTTTATGCTCTGTTGTCTCACAATGAGATTTATATATAGAATTGAATTTAATTTGGTTTCAAGTATCTTGTAAAAAAATAATAAATGTACACAAATTATTTTCATGTGTTGTTGTGTCACAATGACATTTCTAGATAGAATTTATATTCATTTTCAATATTTTATTAATTAATTAATTAATTAATTTTAAATTTATTATTTAAAAATAATAATAAATTTTAATAAATATAATATTTAAAATATTTATTAAATATAATCTATAATTATTATATATTATATTAACAAATAAATTTTTAAATATCACATATTTTATATTAAAAATAATTAATTTAAGTTTACTTTAAATGAATTAAATTAATAGCATCTCATGTTAAATTACAAAAATTTAAAGTTTAAGATTGCCAAATAAAAGTAATTAGTTAGCAAAAAATTAGATATAATTTGCACTATACTACGAAGATCCAAAACTATACATCACATCCGTATTAAATTATGGAAATAAGATAAGTCTTTATATGCATTACACATTATTACTAGCAATTGCACTAAATGTTGCAAAGGAAATGTCGTAAGTCGATAACATATAGAAGAAGAACGTAGATGTAGCATATAGAAGAATGTAGATAAAAGATGTGATATGTTATGTGATGTAAAGGTGCACAAACTTCGCTCTAAAAGAACTATTAACAATATGCCTAGTTATGAAAATTGACAATATTCCTAGCTATGAAGTATATATTTGTGCTCTTATGCCTAGTTGTAAAAATTGACAATATATATTTGCGTTCTTATGCGAAATAAGAATTTAGTTTGCAGGATATGATCGAGTGTATTTTAGGTTTTAGAAGTTAACAATATTTTTTGTACATTTAAACCTAGAAGTATATATATGTGTGTATGTGTGTGTGGGTGCTTTTATTTTAAATAAGAATTTAGTTTGCAGAGCATGATCAAGTTTGTTATAGGCTTTAGAAGTTAATAACTTACAATGTATCTCCTTTGTCATTGGTTTAAGTTTATTGAATTTTTAATTTTAGAAAAAATGGCATTAAGTTTATAGCATAATTATCCTGAGAGAAAAAGGTGTGTTCAATGCAACATATGTGATAATTATCTTTTAGTAATCTCTAGCTTAGGTGTGTTCAATGCAACATATGTGATAATTATCTTTTGGTAATCTCTAGCTTGATGATTAGAATCATTGCATAATTATATCAAAGAAAAAGGTGTGTTCAATGCAACATATGTGATAATTATCTTTTAGTAATCTCTAGCTTGTTGATTAGAATAATTTTGAGGTTAGGAGGAGATTGCACTCCTTCAATGGTATTTCATAAAAATACTTATTTTGTCATCCATCTTCCTTGATTTGATGGTGTTCTCATAGAGTTTTTGCAAATAGTGTTAATGTATTTTCAAGTTTTGATCACCATTTCCACCTTTACTCAAATTATTAGAATCATTTTGAGGTAAGGAGGAGATTGCACTCCTTCAATGGCATTTCATAATATCCTTCAACGGTATTTCATAGAAATCCTTATTTTGTCATCCGCCTTCCTTGATTTGATGGTATTTCTAATAGGTATTTTAATAGATTCTTTTGAAAATAGTGTTAATGCATTTTTCATGTTTTGACCACCATTTCATAATCTCCTTCAATGGTATTTCATAGAAATCCTTATTTTTTCATCCACCTTCCTTGATTTGATGGTATTCTAATATATTTTTTTGTAGATAGTGTTAATTCATTTTTCAATTTTTGACCACCATTTTCACTCTCACATATCAACTTGTGTTTGTAGTAAAAGAGGATCGTATCCACAACAAGAAATGATTTTTTTTCAAGTTTTGACCACCATTTCCACCTTTAATGACTTAAAATTGGTCACTCTCACATATCAACTTGTGTTTGTAGTAAAATATCAACTTGTGTTTGTAGTAAAAGAGGATCATATCCACAACAAGAAATGAAAAAACAAACAATAATTTATTGCTAAACCCTCCGGGGGATAGGTGGACCTAATTCTACTAGAAGATTATCTCAACATTACTATCTTTCTACCATTTCCTCATGATTAACCATTGTTCTCTTTCTACCATTTTCTCATAATTTAAAATTTCCCACTCCTTTAATGGCATTTCAATGACATTTCATAGAAATCCATCCAAAAAATTTACCAATAAAATAATTTAGATGAAATTCAAATTATTATTAAAAATATGTTCATAATGTGGTACCATGAGTGAGAGGGGTTATTGTCAACTTCTATTGAAAAATTTGAATTGAATGTAGTTGGGGTTAGGAAATTGGACAAAAAATGGGGCAGAGACATAAGAATTAAGTGTAAAAAAAATAAATATCATAGTTTTGCTGGTATTGATAGATTCATAGTTGGTTATCCATGACCTTGTTCATGACCTTCTTCATGGATTTTTGCCTAGAGATTGCAAGTATATAAGCATTATTGATCTAATAAGGGAGCTTTCTCTACTATTAACTTCTTTCATGTTGAGAATGAACAATTATACTACAAAAAATCTCGTGATAAAGATGTAAACTTGGATAC
The DNA here is from genome assembly GCA_034641835.2 of Pinus albicaulis. NCBI lineage: Eukaryota > Viridiplantae > Streptophyta > Pinopsida > Pinales > Pinaceae > Pinus > Pinus albicaulis. The sequence continues at coordinate 779,552,257 of CM076582.1, forward strand.
AAAAGTCCTAATGAGAAATGGTATTCATTCTCTCTCAATTATTCAACCAGCCTCTGTTATATACACCCATAGATGTGCTTATTTTGATTTAATACCATATTTTAATCACAATAAATATATATGATTTCAAATAAGTTTCAATCAAAATTATAAAATTTAAAAGTCTTTCACTAAATCATATATATATATATATATATATATTTTTTTTTTTTCAAATTATAATTTAAAAATAAAATAAATATAAATTAAAAAATCACACATTTTTGAATCATATTTCACATATAAAAATGTAATAATCTCGAAATAATATTTCCCATATAAAAAAATTACTAAACACAAGAACCACATATAACTAATATCACTTTTTTATTTTTCATGTATAAAAATTCAATACCCCGAAATAATATTTCCCTTCTAAAAAGTTAATAACCATGAAATAATCATAATAACCTATATATAGCCATATCACTTTTTCATGATTAATATCTATACAAAGAATTTTATTCAATATCTATCTTTAGACATGGTGTATACATTTGATCATTATTTCAATTTTTAATAATGGATCAAGCTATCTAGAAATAATTTATGAATATTGAAAAAAATATGTATTCATAGTATAAAATAATAATAATCATAATCAATTTATAAATATAAAAAAAATAAAATAAATTCAACATACTTCATCATTAAAAAAAAAAAAAAAAACTATTTTTTTCACATTTTCTATTTGAAAGAAATCAAAATACCAATTATATTTAAAATCGTTAATAGCCATAACTAATATAAGAGCTATCATTTCCAACTCATATAAGGGCTATCATTTCAGAGAATGTAAGCATTCACGCTAAAGAGGATGCAATTTTTTCTGTAATCAATAAATTGTTCCAGCTTTCTCACCCAAAACAATATTGAACGGTGTTGTTTGCAGGATGTGAATTTCTTGCCCCGAATCAATGGGGCGCTTCAATTGTGGGTGTAGCATGTACTCATATTTATTATTTTTTCCAATTTATAATAATGGATCAAGTGCTTGCTTTTGGAAATAATTTATGAATATTGAAAAAATATTTAATTATTATTTAAAAGAATAATAATTAATTTATGAATATATTGAAAAATAGAATGATTTTAAGATTTTTTATTATTGTTTAAAAAATTATTATTTTTTTAATCAAATTTTTTTATTTCATAAAAATTAATATTTACAAATTATTATTTAATTATATTTAAAAATGTTAATAGCTATAATTAATATAAAAAGTTTTAACTAATATAACAACATTATTTTGGAAAATGTAATCATTCATGCTAAGGGGAATTTTTTTTTTTTTTAATATGTACTAGTATTTGATATTTTTTCAATTTTTAATAATGAATTAAGCCAGTTGTTTTTGGAAATAATTTATGAATATTGAAAAAATATTTATTCACAATCTACAAGAATAATAATAGAATTCAAAATACATAAATTATTGTTTAATTATATTTAAATTGTTAATAGCTATAAATAATATATAGGGCACCAACTAATACAATGCCTTGTTGTTGAATATTTGTGGCAAAAGCTCTCCTCCCTTTTTCAACGAACGGATAGGGACATCATGAGTATCAAGCATACAATTGAAGTTTGGAGAAAAGGGGGATATCAATGCCATGTTCTCAATAGAGCATGGGGGCTTTCTATGGGCTTTCTTATATGGGAAATTTGGAAAGAAAGGAACAGGAGAACATTCAGAGAGGAGTCCCGGCAACCAGAAGAGACATGGAATGCAGTTAGGGAGAATATAAAAGAAACCATTCCTGCCGAAAAATGGCATTAGGACGACTGGAAAGTGAATGCAAATGAGGCTAGGATTTTGGCCAAACTCACCCTGAAACCGCAAATTCTTGCTCCAGCCTCATGGAAACAAACACCTTTGGTAAGTCATCGGAAGGATAAATTCAATGTTCCACGGCAAGGCTTCATCAAACTCAATTACAATGGGGCCTTTAAAGGTAATCCTCGCCAAGCAAGAGTAGGTGGCATTTTTAGAGATTCACAGGATCTGGTAATAAGAGTGTCTGGGGTAGATTTGGGTTTTGCTACAAATAATGAAGTTGAGTTAACAACGGTAAAACAAGGACTCTTGATAGCTGTACGAGAACAATATCATAGGATAATAGTAGAGGGTGACTCAACCATGGTAACATGGGTTTTGGAAATGTTGCAGCAAGGAGCATAGTGGGAGAAAACTAGTCGAAGCTAGATAACAACCCGTCTAAAACAAAGATATTCTCCCTAGTATTGGCTACATGATCTCGTCCCATATTTGCAGAGCTGGGAACGAAGCAACAGATTTCTTGTCGAATTGGGATGGTGCTCACAAAAGACAACAACTTGACATAAGTCAGGATGGAATGGCTCAGGAGGAGGGGCTTCAAACTCTGCAAGTGATAGTTGATAGGGATAACAACGATATTCAGAATCCTTGATCGAGGTGCTAGGTGTCTAGTGTAAGGTGTGAGGTGGAATGGGACCATGCAGGCCACACGGTGAGACCATGTTGACACACAGGGAGGAATGTGGGTGGTACCACCCACACCATATAATGACAACATTTAATACAGGTGTCAGACAGCTCATGCCATCTAACATGGCTTGGAAAAAGTGCCGGCGTGGGAGGAAGGCAGGGTATGTCAAGGTTGGTAAGTTGGTTTCATTGTTATCTGTTGAGCAAGGAACAAAACAAGACGTTGGCGAACAGGTGAAGGTTTTGAAAACAACTGTGTTGTGCTTCTATGGGTATGTTCTTAACCTCATTATCAGTATGTTTGTTGCTGTGCTAAGGGAAGGCCTTCATTCATTGGCTTTATTTCTATTTTCTGCGTATGGGAGATATGAGAATTATCGTGGTTTTACTATGATGTCTAGGTTTTGGGATGGTTTATTGAATTCTGCATGGAATGTTACAGTTTCTAAGCCTTGGAAATCCATCTGTTTTGAGTATTGGGATTTATATTGGTATGGTAATCTTGTCGTGGTCAGTTTTCATTAAATCCAGTCTTCTTGCCTCTTCTGTTTGGTTGCTGTGGGTCGTGAAAATTATAATTTCTTAGGCATGAGATATGTTGTTGAGGTGATAGGAGCTAGAGTTTTGGAAACCATGAAGCTTGCCTTATCTGACCTGTTATATTATTTGAATGGCTCTGCATGTCCTCCAATTGGCTTTTCATGTCGTTATCTCATACCTTTTTATCACTTCCTGGACTATGTTTGCGACTCTTTCATTTCGATTAAACCCATTCATTGCATCGATAACAACTTTCATAATTTTCTAGATTATGGCCTCAATAATGCAAGTCAGCCTTTCTGCCCTATTTGCAACCTCCATAGCTCACCCTGACAACTCCATGAAATTGAATGCATGGCTTACAATGACACTTTGGGGGGTATAGTCTTGTCTGATACCTATTTTGGTAAGATGGCAGTTAGGTTCTCCCTCGGGGGGTATATTTCTACTGCTAAGAAAAGGGAGGGTTTTGTTTCCAATTGAAATTTTGAAACTGCTCAAGTCTGTTGTTTGGGGGGCTTGATTGGCGTGTATCCAGTTGTGTTTTGGGGTTACCGTCAAGTCTCTGTCCAAGTGTTGCTGGTGGATGGAAACACTCTGTCTCTACATGATTCATTGCTGCAATTCATGAACGTAATTCTTCTTTGGAAAACAGAGGCGCCTCTTGGTGGCCCTATTGCAAATTTGATAGTTTTTAGGGATAAAGGAAGAAGGGTTGATGATACACAGCACACCACTAAAATTGAGGAGGTTACTCTCAATAATCAAGATACTTTCCTATGTTTTTTTAACTAAATCAATTGTTGAAATTATATTGACCTCAACAGGTATTCTCAGACCCCTGGTCTGGCACCTGTTCTAGCCTAGAAAGATAATTCAGTTTCCAATTGATTATTTGCAAGAAAAAATGGTGAAAGGTCAACCATCGAAAAAAGAAGCGAAGGACAAAGTAAAGTAGGAAAAAGGAAAGTCAAAAGTGGGCCCAAGAAGGAGGGGAATAAAGTGAGGCAAAGAAATAATGGAAAATCTCTTCCAGACCTATGGGGTAGGCATACCTGCTCATGTGAAATCACTTATTTCAGGTTGGTAGTGAGACCATCAAACAAAAGAGGAGGAAGACATCTCAGAGGAAGAGATGGATTTTTTGATAGACCCAGGTACTACCAGGGGCATAATGTCTTTATTCAAACAATCCATTCATACATACTTGGCAATGAAATTCTTATTGGCTAAGGCCATTATTAATGTTCAAGAAATAGGTGGTGACCCAAAAGCAGCATCTATTTTAGCTGAAATGCGAAAGGACATCGAGGAAATGCATCTTATGCAACATCACCAGAATGTCCACCTTGGCTGAATAGAATGTTAGTTGTACAGTATGAACCAAGTTGATATGCTCGGGTCCAGTGTTAAGGACCCGATGCTTATCGAATCATCTAATGATTAAGTATTAATACTTCTTGTCTCTTTGAGATGCACATTACAGATAGCATTTACTTTCTAATTAAGTCTTTGGATTTAATAGATAACGGACCTTTTAAGGCAAAAAATGTCAAGTTTAAACTTTATCAATTTTGGTTGGCCTTTAACTCTTTGAGTTGGCCAACTGACCTAGTTTCCTATGGGCAGGTTGACGTCATCCATCATATATTATGATTGTAACATGTTGTTCTTTTTTGATCTAGTGGAAAATAGGGAGAAACTACTAAACTTACAAAAAATAAAAATAAAATAACATCATTTCAGATAATGTAAGAATTCATGCTGAGGGGAATGAGAAAATTTTTGTAATTACTAAATTGTTGAGCTCTATTAGGCCAAACAATATTGAACAATATTGTTTGCAGGATGTGAATGAGGAGGATTTGGTGAGAGACTTTGGGTGGGAAACCTTCTCGTTCAACCTTCTTGTACCAAACTTCAGCCACTATGGGTTCTTTGTATTTGATGGCCACTAGACCCGGCAATTCCTAGCTGCCATATAGAAAGTTGAATTAGCGGGATTTGAACTCGAGACACACCATCATCATCAATGCATCATCGACAAAGTTCCAGGAAACATGTGCAAACTAAGAATTCCATTTTTTTTAGAACGGAGACAGGGGGTTTCGATCTCAAGATCGAAGTTAAGATTACCAAAAACAAAATGCTCAACCTTAAAATGTAATTTGTTACCTCTACTAGAAATGAGTTTCAGAGTTGTTGGGTCATATATTTCATGGATGACCTCGTAGGAATGCATATGCCTGCTGCTCTGGTCCACCAGTGTCTCGACCTTAACAAGGATGATCACATATCTCTCATCTTCACTTGAAATGAGTCGGACAGTGGAAATAAAGGAATCCTCTCGCCATTCAGGGCGTTCAGGTGGTTGACAGTTTGGGCAGTTGATAATTAAAGTAGGAGTTTGCAGTGAAATCCAATGGGTGAAAATATTTTAATTGTCTAACATTGGATCCAATGGCACAGACGTGTACATAGTGGCAGTTGGGGAAGTTGTTTTAAAAAAGGAACGCCTTACAGTGTAATTATTTGGGAAGATCATCCTGAAAAATTAAGTCACTAAATATAAGAACTCTTATTTTTAATAAAATAAATATTATATAAAGATTACTTGAAAAAAAATTGATATATAAAATGTATGACTGCATATACATTTGCTGAGGCAACTTGGTGTAACATGCATTGCATTGAGATATAGTGGATTCAATAAATAGAAGATATCTAGTTCTTTCTAACTTATTCACATTCTTAAATCCATGTAGTTAATCGGCCTCCTTAACCAAAACTTTGTCCTAAAATCATGGTTTTCCAGTCATCGTGTGGCATAGTGCACTAGTTGCTCCATATGTACAAAGTGCTTGATAATATACTCCAAATATGATCCTTTGCTCTATAAAATTAAGAGACCCCAAAAAATTTAAACTTCCTTCAAACCCCTAAAATGATCACGTCTTTCCCTCTGTTGGTTTAACATTGAGTTCATGCACTAATTTAGGATCGCGTCTTTCACTCCATTGGTTTCCTTTATCAGAGGAAGAATAAAAACTTGTTGCGGCTCTTCGGTGATTTCCCCATAATCTCTTACTGGCCAATGGGGAGCAGATTTGATAGTTCTTTCCTACAATCATAAAAGTATAAGAAAAAAATTATAAACATACTTCAAAACATTTTTTCTATAAGTCAAATTTTCTTAAAGTAAAGTACAATAAGTATTTCTAATTACGCCGTAAGGCGTTATTTTTTGAAAATAACTTTCCTAGCTGCCTATGTGTTCTTGTATGGTCCATTGGATTAAATGTTAGATGATTGAAATGTTTTAAACCATTAGATCCACTACCTCATTCATTTAGGCTCTCCTAACTACCTAACTACCTTCTTCTTGAATTAAGAAAATCTACATTAAACAGAATGAAAAAAATTCAAGAAGATGTGCATGAGATGAAATAAAAATCTCTCGAAGACATGCATCAAACCAAATGAAAATCTCTCTAGGAGAAAACAAGGCATTCCTCTCTGTGCCGCCGGGAAGGAAATTCTACTGAAATTGCTCGAGCAACATTCTTCCAGTGGCTGGGGAAGGCAGTTCTGGTGAAACTGCTAGAGCAACATTCTTCCAAGGGACAAGTTCAGTTCTGGTGAAACGGTTGGAGAAACATTCTTCCAAGGGACAAGTTCAGTTTTGGTGAAACGACTGGAGCAACATTCTTCCAGGGCACAAGTTCAGTTCTGGTGAAACGGCTGGAGCAACATTCTTCCAGGGGACAAGTTCGACTCACTCGGCTTTCTGCTCCTATGGATTTGAAGCTATTTGAAAATATACTTTGGTTCATTTTGTTTGTTTACTTCTAATGTTTAGTCAAAATTTTTCTTATATATTTTGATAATTTCTAAAGTTGTATTTCCATTTATTTTAAGCTTAATGATATCAAATTGTACATTCTTGTACATTATGTTTATTTAAGAGGTATTTTCAGTTGAAGATCCACTATTACTGCGCATATTTACGTTTCTGTGTAATTAAATATTTTTGGAACCACCTAAAATATGTAAAGTTGTTTTGTAATTTTTTTTAAGTACTAAACAAAAAATATATATATATATATATAATTTGAATTGTTTTTTTATTTTTTGAATGTAAATATTTCTTTTTTATTGGAAATTAGACTGTCAATGTAAATTTACCATTCAAAATATATATATATATATATATATATATATATATATATATATATATATATATATATATATATATATATAGGTATGTGGTATTTGTAAATCAATATATTAATTCATGCTATTGTAACAAAATCTATTTACAAATGAAAATTCTTAACATAATGTTAAGGTGAATTTGTTATATAATTTTTTATAATTTATAATAATAATAATTTACAATAAAGTTATGATTTATTTAATTTTTATAATTTTATAATTTTGACTATTTAAAATATATAAAGAAATAAATATTTTGATGATTATCCATTTAAAAGTAATTTAATTGTAATAAGTCATATCATGTTAATTAATATTATATTATATATATAGTTGATTATTAAATTAATGTTATTTTGAGAAAAGTCCCAATAAAATATTATATGAATATGAGGTATGATTTTTTTAGGCATGTGGTATTTGTAAATCAATAGATTAACTAATGCTATTGTAACAAATCTATTTACAAATGAAAATCTTAAGATGATGTTAGGCGGATTTGTTATATAAATTAATTTTATAGTTTATAATAATAATTATTTACAATAAAGTTATTATTTAGTTAATTTTATAATTGTGGCTATTTAAAATATATAAAGAAATAAATATTTTGATGATTATCTATTTAAAAGTAATTTAATTGTAATAAGTCATATCATATTAATTAATATCATATTATAAATGTAGTTGATTATTAAATTAATGTTATTTTAAGAAAGGTCTATATTTTCTTTTTAGATATTTAAAAGCATTATGGCTTATGCATGAAGCTTTATCTTAATTTGGGTTTTGGACCATGTGTTTTTGAAAAACTTGAAACACAAGCTCCTACGAGAAACAAGGTCAAAAAATATTATTTTACTTATTTTATTTAGCACAAAACTAATGTATCATTTGCTACAAGTCCCCATCACATATTCCAGAGATTGTGATTCCACATGATGCAATTCAAAAATTTTCCTTTGAACTTGATTTGAAGTCAACAAATCTTTTGTTGTTTTACATGAGGTTGCAACTTGTAAATATTTGAAGAAATATATACTGCTATTTTTTTAAACCATTTGTGCTCTTCAATTTTGAACTTTTGAATCCTTTGCTCCATAGGTATTTGTAGGTCTCTTGCTTCTCTCTCTTGTTGGAAGCTGGTGTTGGTGTGATTTCTGATTTCCTGACTCTTCCCTACATTGGTGAAGTTGTTGGTTCTTTTTATGTTATTGGTGTTATTCAAACACTTGCAAACATACATAAGAAATATTTTGAGTTAAGCTGATTCTGTTATGATATATTTTGTTTAGTGCTTGTTGGTGCACATATTTTTCTGGTTTTGTACGAGAAATATCAAGATCATGTCAATTTCTTTGTGCACAAAGTATCTGTGAAAGCCAAGCAACATGAAAAATTTATTGAGGCCAAAATTTTAAAGAACATCCCAAGGGGTCTAAGCAAGGATAAAAAACATTTGTAGGGATTGTTCTTTCTATGAGGCAAACATTTGTAAGGAGTTTTTGAATTGTTATATATCATGTATTTTTCGAGTGGCTTTTGATGGTAGTGCTTGGCTGGAATGATTACAATTATGGTTTGTTATTTGGGTGCTAGTGCACCATAATTGAATTTCATTGTCTTGTTTATTCTGTATTTTTTAGTTCCTATGCAGTTATAACAGTCACATGCATTTGTTAGATCTTAAAAGGTTTGCAAATATGTGATGTTTATGAATTAGGTATGAAATCTATCATTTTGTTTACAGGCTTTGAATTCTCAATATGAAAGACATCCATATCCTTTGAAGAGGACTTTTATGATTGAGTCTATAATTTTTTTTGTCTAAGTGATTATGTGTTGCACATCTTATTTCGTGAAAAACATACCAGTAGCATTAAAGACTCTCACATTCCATGTTTGGTCTTCAAACAAGTTTCACTCATTTTAATCTGTCCAACATGAGCGAACATAAGAAAAATAATTTCACTCAGTTCTAATATTGATAATGCTTTTCTTTCCAACATTACGGTTCTAATATTGATAATACTTTTCTTTCCAGCATTGCTATAACATATTTCCATTTGGAAAAAATTCAATTAAGGACCTAAAATTCAAACAAGACAACAAGGTATTTACTCTTTAAAAATATTGAATGAGGTCTCTTCTTGAGGTATACTAAGTGGAAAACAAAGGTTTTGACATAGAAGGACAAGCTAATGTCTGCTTATGTCTGCAGATATGGCAGATGGAAAGAAGAGTTCAAGAAAAAAATATGTTTCACATGATCATCTTTAATCTGTATATTTGTCTTGGAAAATCGCTTTAATTTAGTATTTGTCTCTAGGTTTTATCCCACATTTTATTAATCTCCTATTTCACATGTTCCTTGTAATGCGGTTCATATAGTATGGCCTTTTTTTGATCAATTGACACCAAAATGAAGCTTGACATTCTTCTCACTTACTCACCAACAATTCCTTTAATTTTAGTGAAACTGTGAGGAAATATATCATCATACTCATGGAGCAAATATACACTATCAGTGATTGTCTTCTCATCCTAGTAGTCACCTATCAAAATGAGTTTAGGTTGCTTGGAGGTATATGTTACATGCATTCAAACTAGAATGGAATTGAAAACAATTTGGTGGATAACCAACGTGGTACGATATGAGTTTTTATCCCCCATACCTGTAGAGAACTTGTCTTTTCTACTCAATTCTTTAAAAAAGCCACAGTACTTCAACCTTTAGATCAAAGACAATACCAAATAAAAATAGCAAAAAATACAAATTGGTATGTCATTTGATGTTTTCATGTTTAAACCTAACTTCTAGCTCATTTTGAATACCAAATTGAAAGGGGAAAAAACCAAACTTCTGTTTCCATGCTTATTGTATGGAGAAACAAAATTAAAAAAAACAACAATTATTTATTACTTCTATTTTTTTTTTTACTTATTTATCGGTTATTTCTTACATGGAAGACTCCATAGAATCTTACTGGAGATCCATGCACTAGACGATCCATTTACATCACACCCATTAGTGATATTTATATGAATACTGCCTTCATGTGTGATTGCACCTTCAACAAAAATTCCACTTGTCATGTTGTGCAAGTGTAAAAATTCTTGTAACTCTGGGATTTACCTATGGGATTAGTAATACTCTTTCTTATTTTTCAGTAAAATATAATTTTTTTTTCAATACTAACTTGTGCAAAATAACTAATATATCATAGTTGTGGTTTCTCAACATCACTTTCTAGTGAAAAAATGTTACAAAATCCAAAGCTCCTACCAAGAACTAGGTCAGAAAGGTCAGACCATATTATTTTATTTATCAAAGATTTGATGTGTCATTTTCTGTAGGTCCCCACCACATAATCTAGAGATTGTGACTCTAGAGAATGCAATTCACAATCTTTCCTCTGAACTTAGATTTGAAGTTAACAAAAATTTTGTTTTTTTACATAAGGTTTCAACTTGTAAAGACTTGAAGAAATATATATTAATATTTTTCTTAAACCCTTAGTGCTCTTCAATTTTGAACTTTTGACCTACTTGGATTGTCCTTTTAATCGTTGAGCTCAACAAGTAGTTGCATGTCTTTGGTTTCTCTCTGTTATTGGAAGATGGTGTGAGACCATGCCTAACCCCCAATTCTCTATTTAAATATTTGTAACACAATTTTTATATATGTGAACGTATTATTTTGGGTTACGTATATGTGTATTGATGACAATTTGGTGATACAAAAGGGTTAATTGATTGGAATTGCCTCTTCCCCGCATCTGCCCATCATGTTGATCACTCTTATCATCAATATCTTTGAAACCTCCATGATCTAGTTCCATGGAAGAAGACTTCGCCTTTCATTCCTTCCTAATGGCTCATTATTTGCAACATTTTCTTTCTTCTACAAATACTTTTTCATCTGCTATTACCTTACGACGTTTCTTTTGCAACATGTGATGCAATTGCTAATATATAAACCAGTATAGATTCATCTTAATTCTAAGTCTACCAACTAAACAAGAAATTTTTGGTCATTGAATAAATCTAAAATTAAAATATATTAATGCTAGTTTAAAATAAAATAAAATAAAACATATACATATTTTACTTTTATAATTATTTGATGTAAAAAAATATATATTTATTGAAAAATTAAAATATAATTATAATATATAATTAATTACTTACTTTTATACATAAATTTAATTATTTTAAAAAATATGTTTAATTCCCAATCAAATAATTTTGGAATTTAGGTTTAATTATTGAGAAATGTAAAATTAAAGCATAAAGTATATATTGATTAAGTATAATATAAAACAATTTTATATATTAATATTAACTTATTTTATAAGGTGTATGCGTATATTGTTTTTTCGTAGGATCCAAATTATTCCCATTAAACATAAAGTATATTTTTATTGATTAAGTATAATGTAAAGCAATTTCATATATACATATTTTATAGTGTGTATGTGTGCATTGTTTGTTTGCAAGATTTAAACCGTTCCAATTAAACACGAATTCAGTTCATAGTTATCGCTAGATATATATTCTACTATTTTTAAGTTATTTTTAAAATTTTTTAAAATTCAAAAGAAAATTTACAATTATCAATATTTTGTGGATTTTAAACTTATTTTGTTCAAATATATGAATTCTACACTAAATTTTTATACTATTTCTTTTTCCATGATATTTAAATTTTGACATTTTTATTTATTTTTCATTACTCTCTTTAAATATAATTTATATTTTACTAAAAATCTTTTTTCTATTTATTTCTTTAATTTAAATAAAACAAAGAAAACAAATTAAATATTTTTGGAACCACGTAAAATATGTAAAGTTGTTATGTAATTTATTTTTTAAGTACTAAAAAAATTATTTTTACATATATATATATATTATTTTGAATTGTTTTATTTTTTGAATGTAAATATTTTTCTTATTGATATTAGATTGTCAATGTAAATTCTATCACTCAATTTTTGTAATATATATATATATATATATATGTATGAACTCAACAAGTTTTCATATATACTTTGAGGTTTTTTTCTGCTTTGAAGGCTTAAGCCCTTTCTCCAACCAACAACCACACAAAGCTGATGCTAGCCTTGTTTTCCATTCTTATTAAAAAATTGTGGAGTGTTTATTTCAATTTAAAAAATTTAATTTATTTATTAATAACTATTAAGTGAATAACTTTCAAATAATATAGAATTTTTTTAAGTTTAGCTATATATTACTATTTAATTTTGAATATTTTTACTAATTATTTTTACTTATTACTTATTTTAGATTATTGTTTTATTAGTTATTTTAGAATATTTTTATTAGTAGTTATAGAATATTTTTATTAATAGTTATAGAGTACTTTAGATTAGTAGTAGTTATATATTATTTTAGATTAATATTTTTATGAGTAGTTATAGATTACTAGGATATTTTTATTAGTAGTTATAGATTATTAGGGTATTTTTATTAGTAGTTATAGATTATTAGGGTATTTTTATTAGTAGTTAGAGATTTTTTTTTTGTAATTATATTGTTTAATTATAAAATATTATATGAATATGAGGTATGATTTTTTAGGTATGTGGTATTTTTAAGTCAATATATTAACTCATGCTATTGTAACAAAATCTATTTACAAATGAAAATTCTTAAGATAATGTTAAGGTGAGTTTGTTATATAATTTTTTATAATTTATAATAATAATAATTTACAATAAAGTTATTATTTATTTAATTTTTATAATTTTATAGTTTTGACTATTTAAAATATATAAAGAAATAAATATTTTGATGATTATCCATTTAAAAGTAATTTAATTGTAATAAGTCATATCATGTTAATTAATATTATATTATAAATATAGTTGATTATTAAATTAATGTTATTTTGAGAAAAGTCTCAATAAAATATTATATGAATATGAGGTATGATTTTTTTAGGTATGTGGTATTTGTAAATCAATAGATTAACTACTGCTATTGTAACAAATTTATTTACAAATGAAAATTCTTAAGATAATGTTAGGTGGGATTTGTTATATAAATTAATTTTATAGTTTATAATAATAATTATTCACAATAAAGTTATTATTTAGTTAATTTTATAATTTTGGCTATTTAAAATATATAAAGAAATAAATATTTTGATGATTATCTATTTAAATGTAATTTAATTGTAATAAGTCATATCATATTAATTAATATAATATTATAAATATAGTTGATTATTAAATTAATGTTATTTTAAGAAAGGTCTATATTATCTTTTTAGATATTTAAAAGCATTATGGCTTATGCATGAAGCTTTATCTTAATTTGAGTATTGGACCATGTGTTTTTAAAAAACTTGAATCACAAGCTCCTACAAGGAACAAGGTCAAAAAGTATTATTTTAATTATTTTATTTAACACAAAACTAAAGTATCATTTGCTACAAGTCCCCATCACATATTCCAGAGATTGTGATTCCACATTATGCAATTCACGAATTTTCCTTTGAACTTGATTTGAAGTCAACAAAGCTTTTGTTTTTCTACATGAGGTTACAACTTGTAAAGATTTGAAGAAATATATACTGCTATTTTCTTAAACCATTTGTGCTCTTCAATTTTGAACTTTTGAATCCTTTTCTCCATAGGTATTTGCAGGTCTCTCGCTTCTCTCTCTTATTGGAAGCTGGTGTTGGTGCGATTTCTGATTTCCTGACTCTTCCCTACATTGGTGAAGTTGTTGGTTCTTTTTATGTTACCAGTGTTATTCAAACACTTGCAAACATACATAAGAAAGATTTTGAGTTAAGTTGATTCTATTATGATATATTTTGTTTAGTGCTTGTTGGTGCACATATTTTCTGGTTTTGTATGAGAAATATCAAGATCATGTCAATTTCTTTCTGCACAAAGTATCTGTGAAAGCCACGCAGCATGAAAAATTTATTGAGGCCAAAATTTTAAAGAAGATCCCAAGGGTTTTAAGCAAGGATAAAAAAACATTTGTAGGGATTGTTCTTTCTATGAGGCAAATTGTAAAGGAGTTTTTGAATTGTTATATATCATGTTTTTTTCTAGTGGCTTTTGATGGTAGTGCTTGGCTGGAATGATTACAATTATGGTTTGTTATATGGGTGCTATTGCACCATACTTGAATTTCATTGTCTTGTTTATTCTGTATTTTTTAGTTCCTATGCAGTTATAACAGTCACATGCATTTCTTAGATCTTAAAAGGTTTGCAAATATGTGATGTTTATGAATTAGTTATGAAATCTATCATTTTGTTTACAGGCTTTGAATTCTCAATATGAAAGGCATCCATATCCTTTGAAGAGGAATTTTATGATTGAGTCTATAATTTTTTTTGTCTAAGTGATTATGTGTTGCACATATTATTTGATGATAAACATACCAGTAGCATTAATGACTCTCACATTCCATGTTTGGTCTTCAAACAAGTTTCACTCATTTTAATCTGTCCAACATGAGAAAACATAAGAACAATAATTTCACTCGGTTCTAATATTGATAATGCTTTTCTTTCCAACATTACGGTTCTAATATTGATAATACTTTTCTTTCCAGCATTGCTATAACACATTTCCATTTGGAAAAATTTCAATTAAGAACCTGAAATTCAAAGAAGACAACAAGGTATTTACTCTTTAGTAATATTGAATGAGGTCTCTACTTGAGGTATACTCAGTGGAAAACAAAGGTTTTGACACAGAAGGACAAGCTAATGTCTGCAGATATGGCAGATGGAAAGAAGAGTTCAAGAAAACAATATGTTTCTCATGATCATATTTAATTTGTATATTTGTCTTGGAAAATCTCTCTAATTTAGTATCTGTCTCTAGGTTTTATCCCACATTTTATTAATCTCCTATTTCAAATGTTCCTTGTAATGGGGTTCATATAGTATGGCCTTTTTTTGATCAATTGGCAACAAAATGAAGCTTGATATTCTTCTCACTTACTCACCAACCATTCCTTTTAGTGAAACTATGAGGAAATAGATCATCATACTCATGGAGAAAATCTACACTATCAGTGATTGTCTTCTAATCCTAGTAGTCACCTATCACAATGAGTTTAGGTTGCTTGGAAGTATATGCTAATGACTAGTTGAAATATACCTAATTTTGTGGAAACAATAAAAGCCACTGAGTTTATCCAGGCCTAAGAATTCTCGAGAGCACTTACTCACTTACTCAAAACCGTGACTTCATCTTTAACAAAGAAATACAAAATGAAATAGGGAAAAATACAAATGTGTCATTTGATGTTTTCTCAGCCAGTCCAATTTCTGTCATTTAGTATAAATTAAAGAGAAAACTCAGAACCTGATTGTATTATCAGATGGGAGAAACAAAATTAAAAACAACAATGATGTATTACTTCTATTTTTTTTTTTACTTATTTGATCTGCTATTTCTTACATGGAAGACATCCAGAATTTACTCGAGATCGCCTATTATCCCGTATCCATTGACATCACACCCATTAGTGATATTTATATGAATACTGCCTTCATGTGTGATTGCACCTTCAACAAAAATTCCACTTGTCATGTTGTGCAAATGTAAAAATTCTTGCAATTGTACCATTTTGATTTATTTTTATGTCTTCTTAAGTTAGATTCAATGCACTGTTACACTTCCAATGAACATGAAGTTGTGTTTATTGATTTTTATATCTTAGCCCAAAGTGGTATCTTTTCAAATTATAATTTCAAGACCCAAGTATCCAAATCCATTAATTTCTCTTTTGCTTGCAGGAAATCCTATGGAATTGACATAACAGGATAAATTCTTGCAGAATTGGATAAGTTGATTTACCTATGGGATTAGTAATACTCTTTCTTATTTTTCAGTAAAATTCAATTTTTTTTTCAATAGTAACTTGTGCAAAATAACTAACATATCATAGTTGTGGTTTCTCAACATCATTTTCTAGTGAAAAAATGTTACGGAATCACAAGCTCCTACCAAGAACAAGGTGAGAAAGGTAGACCATATTATTTTATTTAGCAAAGAATTGATGTGTCATTTTCTGTAGGTCCCCACCACATATTCCAGAGATTGTGACTCTAGAGAATTCAATTCACAATCTTTCCTCTGAACTTAGATTTGAAGTCAACAAAAATTTTGTTTTTTTACGTAAGGTTTCAACTTGTAAAGACTTGAAGAAATATATATTAATATTTTTCTTAAACCCTTAGTACTCTTCAATTTTGAACTTTTGACCTGCTTAGATTGTCCTTTTAATCCTTGAGCTCAACAAGTAGTTGCATGTCTTTGACTTCTCTCTGTTATTGGAAGATGGTGCAAGACCACGCCTAACCCCTAATTCCCTATTTAAATATTTGTAACACAATTTCTATATATGTGAACTTATTATTTTGGGTTACGTATATGTGTATTGATGACAATTTGGTGATACAAAAGGGTTAATTCACTGGAATTGCCTCTTCCCCTCATCTTCCCATCATGTTGATCACTCTTATCATCAATATTTTTGAAACCTCCACGATATAGTTCCATGGAAGAAGATTTCGCCTTTCATTCCTTCCTAATGGCTCATTATTTTCAACATTTTCTTTCTTCTACAAATACTTTTTCGTCTGCTATTGTCTTATGGCGTTTCTTTTGCAACATGTGATACAATTGCTAGTATATAAACCAGTATAGATTCATCTTAATTCCAAATCTACCAACTAAACAAGAATTTCTTTGGTCATTGAATAAATCTAAAATTAAAATATATTAATGCTAATTTAAAATAAAATAAATTAAAACATCTACATATTTTACTTTTATAATTATTTGATGTAAAAAAATATATATTTATTGAAAAATTAAAATATAATTAAAATATATAATTAATTATATATTTTTGTACATAAATTGAATTATTTTAAAAAATATATTTAAATCACAATCAAATATTTTTGGAATTTAGGTTTATTTATTGAGAAATGTAAAATTAAAGCATAAAGTATGTATTGATTAAGTATAATATAAAACAATTTTATATATTAATATTAACTTATTTTATAAGGTGTATGTGTATATTGTTTTTTCGTAGGATCCAAATTATTCCCATTAAACATAAAGTATGTTTTTATTGATTAAGTATAATGTAAAGCAATTCTATATATACATATTTTATAGTGTGTATGTGTGCATTGTTTGTTTGCAAGATTTAAACTGTTCCAATTAAACACGAATTCAGTTCATAGTTATCGCTAGATATATATTCTACTATTTTTAAGTTATTTTTAAAATTTTTTAAAATTTCAAAAAAAATTTACAATTATTAATATTTAGTGGATTTTAAACCTATTTTGTTTAAGTATATGAATTCTACACTTAATTTTTATACGATTTCTTTTTCCATGATATTTAAATTTTGTCATTTTTATTTATTTTTCATTATTCTCTTTAAATATAATTTATATTTTACTAAAAATCTTTTTTCTAATTTATTTATTTATTTAATTTAAATAAAACAAAGAAAACAAATTAAATATTTTTGAAACCAAATATGTAAAGTTGTTTTGTAATTTGTTTTTCGAGTAAAAAAAAAATATTTTAAAATTTATATCCATATATATATATTATTTTGAATTGTTTTATTTTTTGAATGTAAATATTTTTTTTATTGATATTAGATTGTCAATGTAAATTTTACCACTCAATTTTTGTAATATATATATATATATATATATATATATATATATATATATATATATATATATATATATATATATATATATATAAACTCAACAATTTTTCAAAGCATATATGCTTTGAGGCTTTTCTCTGCTTTGAAAGCTTAAGCCCTGCTCCAACCAACGACCACACAAAGCTGATGTTGGCCTTGTTTTCCATTCCTATTAAAAAATTGTGGAGTGTTTATTTCAATTTTAAAAATTTAATTAATTTATTAATAATTATTAAGTGAATAACTTTCAAATAATATTTTAGAATTTTTTTAGGTCTAGCTATAGATTACTATTTAATTTTAAATATTTTTACTAATTATTTTTACTTATTACTTATTTTAGATTATTGTTTTATTAGTTATTTTAGAATATTTTTACTAGTACTTATAGAATATTTTTATTAATAGTTATAGAGTATTTTAGATTAGTGGTAGTTATATATTATTTTAGATTAATATTTTTATGAGCAGTTATAGATTACTAACATATTTTTATTAGTAGTTATAGATTATTAGGGTATTTTTATTAGTAGTTAGAGATTTTTTTTTGTATTTATATTGTTTAATTAAAAAATATTATATGAATATGAGGTATGATTTCATGCTATTGTAACAAAATCTATTTACAAATGAAAATTCTTAACATAATGTTAAGGTGAATTTGTTATATAATTTTTTATAATTTATAATAATAATAATTTACAATAAAGTTATGATTTATTTAATTTTTATAATTTTATAATTTTGACTATTTAAAATATATAAAGAAATAAATATTTTGATGATTATCCATTTAAAAGTAATTTAATTGTAATAAGTCATATCATGTTAATTAATATTATATTATATATATAGTTGATTATTAAATTAATGTTATTTTGAGAAAAGTCCCAATAAAATATTATATGAATATGAGGTATGATTTTTTTAGGCATGTGGTATTTGTAAATCAATAGATTAACTAATGC
Organism: Pinus albicaulis; assembly: GCA_034641835.2. Classification (NCBI taxonomy): domain Eukaryota; kingdom Viridiplantae; phylum Streptophyta; class Pinopsida; order Pinales; family Pinaceae; genus Pinus; species Pinus albicaulis. The sequence goes on from CM076582.1 coordinate 779,571,236, forward strand.
TATTGTAACAAATCTATTTACAAATGAAAATCTTAAGATGATGTTAGGCGGATTTGTTATATAAATTAATTTTATAGTTTATAATAATAATTATTTACAATAAAGTTATTATTTAGTTAATTTTATAATTGTGGCTATTTAAAATATATAAAGAAATAAATATTTTGATGATTATCTATTTAAAAGTAATTTAATTGTAATAAGTCATATCATATTAATTAATATCATATTATAAATGTAGTTGATTATTAAATTAATGTTATTTTAAGAAAGGTCTATATTTTCTTTTTAGATATTTAAAAGCATTATGGCTTATGCATGAAGCTTTATCTTAATTTGGGTTTTGGACCATGTGTTTTTGAAAAACTTGAAACACAAGCTCCTACGAGAAACAAGGTCAAAAAATATTATTTTACTTATTTTATTTAGCACAAAACTAATGTATCATTTGCTACAAGTCCCCATCACATATTCCAGAGATTGTGATTCCACATGATGCAATTCAAAAATTTTCCTTTGAACTTGATTTGAAGTCAACAAATCTTTTGTTGTTTTACATGAGGTTGCAACTTGTAAATATTTGAAGAAATATATACTGCTATTTTTTTAAACCATTTGTGCTCTTCAATTTTGAACTTTTGAATCCTTTGCTCCATAGGTATTTGTAGGTCTCTTGCTTCTCTCTCTTGTTGGAAGCTGGTGTTGGTGTGATTTCTGATTTCCTGACTCTTCCCTACATTGGTGAAGTTGTTGGTTCTTTTTATGTTATTGGTGTTATTCAAACACTTGCAAACATACATAAGAAATATTTTGAGTTAAGCTGATTCTGTTATGATATATTTTGTTTAGTGCTTGTTGGTGCACATATTTTTCTGGTTTTGTACGAGAAATATCAAGATCATGTCAATTTCTTTGTGCACAAAGTATCTGTGAAAGCCAAGCAACATGAAAAATTTATTGAGGCCAAAATTTTAAAGAACATCCCAAGGGGTCTAAGCAAGGATAAAAAACATTTGTAGGGATTGTTCTTTCTATGAGGCAAACATTTGTAAGGAGTTTTTGAATTGTTATATATCATGTATTTTTCGAGTGGCTTTTGATGGTAGTGCTTGGCTGGAATGATTACAATTATGGTTTGTTATTTGGGTGCTAGTGCACCATAATTGAATTTCATTGTCTTGTTTATTCTGTATTTTTTAGTTCCTATGCAGTTATAACAGTCACATGCATTTGTTAGATCTTAAAAGGTTTGCAAATATGTGATGTTTATGAATTAGGTATGAAATCTATCATTTTGTTTACAGGCTTTGAATTCTCAATATGAAAGACATCCATATCCTTTGAAGAGGACTTTTATGATTGAGTCTATAATTTTTTTTGTCTAAGTGATTATGTGTTGCACATCTTATTTCGTGAAAAACATACCAGTAGCATTAAAGACTCTCACATTCCATGTTTGGTCTTCAAACAAGTTTCACTCATTTTAATCTGTCCAACATGAGCGAACATAAGAAAAATAATTTCACTCAGTTCTAATATTGATAATGCTTTTCTTTCCAACATTACGGTTCTAATATTGATAATACTTTTCTTTCCAGCATTGCTATAACATATTTCCATTTGGAAAAAATTCAATTAAGGACCTAAAATTCAAACAAGACAACAAGGTATTTACTCTTTAAAAATATTGAATGAGGTCTCTTCTTGAGGTATACTAAGTGGAAAACAAAGGTTTTGACATAGAAGGACAAGCTAATGTCTGCTTATGTCTGCAGATATGGCAGATGGAAAGAAGAGTTCAAGAAAAAAATATGTTTCACATGATCATCTTTAATCTGTATATTTGTCTTGGAAAATCGCTTTAATTTAGTATTTGTCTCTAGGTTTTATCCCACATTTTATTAATCTCCTATTTCACATGTTCCTTGTAATGCGGTTCATATAGTATGGCCTTTTTTTGATCAATTGACACCAAAATGAAGCTTGACATTCTTCTCACTTACTCACCAACAATTCCTTTAATTTTAGTGAAACTGTGAGGAAATATATCATCATACTCATGGAGCAAATATACACTATCAGTGATTGTCTTCTCATCCTAGTAGTCACCTATCAAAATGAGTTTAGGTTGCTTGGAGGTATATGTTACATGCATTCAAACTAGAATGGAATTGAAAACAATTTGGTGGATAACCAACGTGGTACGATATGAGTTTTTATCCCCCATACCTGTAGAGAACTTGTCTTTTCTACTCAATTCTTTAAAAAAGCCACAGTACTTCAACCTTTAGATCAAAGACAATACCAAATAAAAATAGCAAAAAATACAAATTGGTATGTCATTTGATGTTTTCATGTTTAAACCTAACTTCTAGCTCATTTTGAATACCAAATTGAAAGGGGAAAAAACCAAACTTCTGTTTCCATGCTTATTGTATGGAGAAACAAAATTAAAAAAAACAACAATTATTTATTACTTCTATTTTTTTTTTTACTTATTTATCGGTTATTTCTTACATGGAAGACTCCATAGAATCTTACTGGAGATCCATGCACTAGACGATCCATTTACATCACACCCATTAGTGATATTTATATGAATACTGCCTTCATGTGTGATTGCACCTTCAACAAAAATTCCACTTGTCATGTTGTGCAAGTGTAAAAATTCTTGTAACTCTGGGATTTACCTATGGGATTAGTAATACTCTTTCTTATTTTTCAGTAAAATATAATTTTTTTTTCAATACTAACTTGTGCAAAATAACTAATATATCATAGTTGTGGTTTCTCAACATCACTTTCTAGTGAAAAAATGTTACAAAATCCAAAGCTCCTACCAAGAACTAGGTCAGAAAGGTCAGACCATATTATTTTATTTATCAAAGATTTGATGTGTCATTTTCTGTAGGTCCCCACCACATAATCTAGAGATTGTGACTCTAGAGAATGCAATTCACAATCTTTCCTCTGAACTTAGATTTGAAGTTAACAAAAATTTTGTTTTTTTACATAAGGTTTCAACTTGTAAAGACTTGAAGAAATATATATTAATATTTTTCTTAAACCCTTAGTGCTCTTCAATTTTGAACTTTTGACCTACTTGGATTGTCCTTTTAATCGTTGAGCTCAACAAGTAGTTGCATGTCTTTGGTTTCTCTCTGTTATTGGAAGATGGTGTGAGACCATGCCTAACCCCCAATTCTCTATTTAAATATTTGTAACACAATTTTTATATATGTGAACGTATTATTTTGGGTTACGTATATGTGTATTGATGACAATTTGGTGATACAAAAGGGTTAATTGATTGGAATTGCCTCTTCCCCGCATCTGCCCATCATGTTGATCACTCTTATCATCAATATCTTTGAAACCTCCATGATCTAGTTCCATGGAAGAAGACTTCGCCTTTCATTCCTTCCTAATGGCT